>VWZD01006262.1:0-20955 GCA_013396695.1 Sakesphorus luctuosus
TCTGCAATGAATCTCTCAACAAAAGCTAATTGGAATCTCTGTTGCAGTACACAGTATTTTTATCCTTATTAGGTGGGATTTTCAAATGTTCTAAATTTTTAACAAAATACTAACTTGTGTTCTGTCTTAGATCAGAAGTTCTAATTTAATATAGTTAGCATATATTCACACTGATTAGAAATATAATTAATTTTCTAATTGTATCAACACTGGATTATTTCAATGACAAACTGATGATCTACCAGTTAATGTGACAGTCATTTGAAGAGGGACATTTATTGCAATTTTTGAGAAGTTTTGGGCTTAACCAAAGACATTCAGGCAAGAGCAGTTTACCTGACTACACTAAAACTAGAGATGCCCTGTTGTATTTTGTTTGTATCTGTGTACCACGCATCCCTGTTTCAGGCTGATGTCCTCATCCCTCATCCATCTGTGCAAAATACAAGTTTAATTTGTGTTGAGGTTTTCTACCAAAGGGGGAACTAAATAGGTCTTGGGGCAGGAAAAACTTGCTTTGGTTTATAGGCAAACAGTACAGATTCAACCTGTGCTAGACATTATCAAGTTTCAGGTCTCCAGAAAAATCCTGACAAGCATTTTGGCCTTGCTAGTCCTGATGCTTCCCCTCAGTCTTGATGTCTTGCTGGTGGACAGTGAGAAGCAGGAACTGATAGGAGAAGACATAGCAAAATGTAAAGGTATTTCTGTCCCCTTTAATCATGTTAATATGTCTCGACCCTCAAAGCTTCTGCTATATTCTTAGTGGTGCCAAAATCCTCTATGATTTTGCGTGATGAGAATAACTAGTTTATTGCTCTGTTTGGGCTTTTTTGCAAAGTAATGAGCTAGTTTTAAAATGAATGGTGCACTACAATAATGTGCCCTCTTATGTTTTTCAGAACTTTTAGGTGCTGTCATTTTTTTTGTTATGTTCTGCTCACCTTCCTGGGCCTTTTGTATTTGTGCTGAAATAAACATCCTGTGTAGAGGGAGAAACTCCCCGCAGTGCCCAGAGGAGCAGTGTATTGACAGGAGAGAGGCTTTTCTGGCAGAGCAGGAGTGAGCTCCTACCAAATGCACATGGACCCAGTGACTGGAAAATCACACTAACAAGCCTTTGGCTTCCTTGTAGGGGCTAAAGCCCATGGACATTCCTGAGGAGTAAGACATCAGTCATGAGGGGCTAAAGGACTGGGTTATAAGGGAAAATGAGACATGAAAAGAGTGGCTAAGAGAAATGCAGGAGAGAGATGAGCACTGGTGGCAGCCAGTTACCCACGTTTGCGCTTTCTGAGCGTGCTGTGAGTTCTGTTGCAAAGTAAACTCTGATGGTTTCTCAGGCTTGTCTCCCCATCAAGAAGCTAGACTCGCTGCCTGGACTGGTGCCAGCTTTTGAGATGTTGGTGTGTAGGACTCTATTTGCAGCATCCATTCTGAATGGAAAGGCCCTCATGGGCCCCAGTATAGATGTTTTGGAGGACACAGTAGCCTTGATGAGTTGATCGAAAGCTCATTTATCCTCTACCTGTCAGGAGTTTAGTGCTTGATGAAATACTCATATTCTCCTCCCTGTCTGGTGATAGGACAGCATGACCAGGAGAGCACAAGATGGATAGCACTGATCAAAATGTAATCAATATCCTAATGCAGAAAACACAGAAATCTCATGTTCAGTGGATACACTATGTCATCATGTCCTTGTATTCTTCCTTGTACTCAGCAAGGTTCTGTAGGTCAGGAAGTGAAATCTCTTCTGAGTAACTTTTTCAAAGATCTTCTGTGACAAGCACAACCACCTAATCCCTTGGCCCCTTTCCCTCTGAGCATACTTTCTGGGAAACTCCCTCTCAGGGCTACAGTGGTCCACACCATTTCAGTATGGTGGACCTGAGCACGTCTGATCTGGCCAGCTGATGTTTCCCTTTTTTATCCCTGCAAACTGGTTGCTGGAATCAGGAATGTCCAGGCTTTGGGAGCAGATCACAGTGCTTAGGGAGCTGAGGATAAAGCCCAACATGCTGCTGGCAGGCTCCAATTGTTTGCGCAGAGTGACTCCTTATCTAAAGAGGTGGAGCCACTGCTTAACCATCCTCTGTAGAACGTGAAGCAGTCCTCCTATCGGGTCTCATCTTCCTCTCTCTTCCAATATTCTCTGGAGATCTGTATTTGATTGGCTCTGCTATAGGAGTAGGCTGGAGATAAATAGCAGAGATGTTCTGTTCTAAACAGAATAGTCTCACTTTGTCTAGGGTGAGGAAGGGGCCTGCAGCCCCAAACTCTAGTCATTGAGAACCGTTGTGTCCCATCCCACTAAGTCCAAGTTAGTTCTTCCAAGTCTGGTCCCATCCAACCCAACAGCAGCAGCAGAAGTTGCAGCGAGAGGCACCACGTGTGTATGTGACAGTTGCAAAGCAGAAGCTGATGGACAGTGCAGGCTGAAGTCCTGTTTATATACTCTCAGGCCACGTGTGAGGCCAACGAGTTAAAGTGGAACACATCCTGCAGGGATTGGTGCTACCGGGAGGCAGAACCAGAGGGTAGCTCTTGTGCTGTTGTGCTTACCTTCTCGTTCCATACATGCTCAGGGAGCGTGGGCACAACTTTCTTCTCTAAAGGTCCTCAGATTGGAATAGTGTGTGCAGCCCATGTCATATGACCCAGGCATGCAAATTAAATGCCTAGCAAAGATGTAATTAGAATATGTCTTTTCCCAGTGTAGCCACTGGCAATGGAAGCACAGCAAAATAAATTATAAGTTAAAATAGCCTCCACATCTTGTATGTTTCTACTACTTTTTTCAAGGTGGAGATGTTAGGATAAAGATTCGTAATTACAGGTGGTGAGAATATATTACTGCATATGTGTGTCTCTGTATGTTTGCTTGTGAGAGACAAACTGAGTTGCATTCAATATCTAATTACTCAAAATTTTTAATGCCATTATAAGATAGAGCAGTAGGACTTTGTGTGAACTGGGCAAAAAGAAGAACACATGCTAAAGTTTTAGGATGTAATCTTGGATGACAAAAAATAGGTGACATTGTTTTTTCTGCCCTGTCCTGTGTTAGAAATTTTTTGCTGGCAAAGGCAAGTTTTTCAGAGGACATCCTCTTTTATCATAGCCAAAACTGGTCACCCTTAATGCATTGAATTGAAACCCACATATATTTTTATAGCAAAAAAATACAAAAGCAAAAATTACAGCAAACCCTAAAGAAAAAGCACACATTTTACAAGTCTTAAATAATCTACATTTAAATAGGAAAAGGAAGGAATTTATGTAGAATGTTGATGAAGCTATTAGAAAAATATCATTAGTTCTTCATTTTTTAAGGTATGCACAAAGGTTCTGAATCCATAATTTTATGAACCTTTTTATCTTTAAATACATCTTACTTAGGCTCTTATTCTGCAAAACATTTAAATACAGACATTTATATTCTAACTTCCCAGGATTCAATTGGGTCATAGAGGAGCCAAATGCTCACCAAAGACATTATTTATGGAAAGGACTTGGGAAACCATAACTTCCTGCATTGCGTAAACTTCCTGAACTCAAAAGCTCAGAAACTGAGACAGGTTTGGCTCATGCTTCAGTATGCAAGGTCTGCTAATGCACAGTGATTGGCACAGAAAGGCTGACTCAAATGGAGGCACAGCGTAGGGCCATTATAAGTGCATCTCATGTAAGTGCAGGAGCTGGAGGGATGATGGAGTAGCCCTGGAAATAGGATCTGCACTGCTTGGTCTCCTGTCTGGCTGCAGCACAGAGACAGCCGGGGACTGACTGGCTGTCATTATCTGAGCAGCAAGGGTTGGTTTGGCTGAAAAGAGAGCCATCCATATTCTGGAAAGTTCCCTTCCTACTCCTCTGTGAGATCTGTGGAGCTTTGCCAGAAGGAGCTGTACTGGGCAGACTGAGAAATTCCTCCTCTTTTTTGTTTAAATATAGTAAGAATTAAAGTAGATTCAAAGTGGACCAACCTCCAAAGCTGTCAAATCCATGTGAAACCAACAACCTGGCAGGCAACTGGCCATACTTGTAGCTATGAGAGATCCCATGGTATGCTGGTGAAAGTCAGGTTATTAATTCTTACTGTTTGGGCCAAAATCCAACATGCTTTATTATCTTCTGCTTCCTTCAAGCTCTTCCATGCACTTCCAATAACAAGTTGAAGTTCTCTTCATCTCCTAGCCAAAGCTTGTGCACTGTTGCTTTGCACAGTGCCCCAAGAGATGATAAACTGACAGGAAACAATGTGACTC
Organism: Sakesphorus luctuosus; assembly: GCA_013396695.1. Lineage (NCBI taxonomy): Eukaryota > Metazoa > Chordata > Aves > Passeriformes > Thamnophilidae > Sakesphorus > Sakesphorus luctuosus. The sequence continues at coordinate 4,269 of VWZD01006262.1, forward strand.
AAATGCACATACCTGTGGGTATGACTTACCCCTCTGAGGTCCTGCACAGTGCTTAAGTACAACTGTTGTATGTTTGCACTCGGAAAGCAGAAGGAGCTGAAGGAGGTTAAAGATGAAATGCTGTTAGTGAGTCTCCATGTAGCGGACAGAATAAGATACTGTGCAAGCAAAATTGTCTTCTGACTCAGCTGACAGAGTTGATCTAGCTCACAAAAAACATGCATTATAAGATTTTAAGAAGTACAGCAAAGCCCATTTCTGCATTCTTGGGTGCTTCTGCTAGTCCAAAGGGCAAACTTGCTTCAGCATAACCCATTGTTTGCTTTGGAATCTCAAAGATTAAAGGTGTCTGTAAGTGCTGGTAATTTTCATGGTTATTGTTAAATATTTCCTTTTATTATCTGTATAATAGCAGCTAGAGATTACAAAAAAAGGTGAGTTCTCAAGTGCACCCTCGCCGTTTCCTGTCTGTGAGCACAGGAATGTTCTGTGCGTGAGGAGACTCCAACTCACATGTCCCAGGAGAGCAGCCTGACCACCAGACTGCAAGCTGTTTTGAAGGCAGGCACTCTCCACCCTTCCTATTGAAACTGTGCCATGCTGCAGAAAGTAATTTAAGTTCACTGGGCTAGAGAGAGAGAAGGGGTGTCACAGAGAGCAGAGAAAGCATAAGAGAAAGCATGACTGTACTAGTTAAGACACCCATCTGGCTGAGGGGCTTAGATTCCCTTCCCAGCTTTCAGGGACTGTTACTTAAATATTTCATATAAATAGTCACTGGATAAAATGCAGAAACAGATGTTTTGGACACCATTCTCAGAAGTGCCTAATTTTTCGCGTGCTGTATATAGGAAATCTGAACACAGAACAAGAGGTTCTGATCTCCCTTCTAGGAACCCAGTGCCTTTCACTCTGGCACTGCAGGGTTGAAGTCCTGGGTAACTGTTTCCCATACTGGACCTGATCTTCAGGCTGTCACCTCAAGAGTCTATTTCAGAGATCCATTTTCACCATCATATTTCCCATCCCAGTGTATTCAGCACTGATGGAGACTTTTTATTCCTTCTTACCAGTGCTCCACTATTCCTTTGGCTCTTCCAGAGAGCCCTAAAAGTTTCAAAAATCAGGTCCAACTTTAACTAGGGTACATTTTTCGTTTTGACCTGCTAGAAAATGCATCCGTTTTCCCATTACAGAAGCTTGACTATGCCTGTTTTCAGATAACCAGCTAAATTGGAGTTGGTTTTCTGGTCAAAAAATGTTTGTGATACAGTTTTATGCATTTACCCAAAAGACTGCCTGGATTGGAATAAACACACACCTTCCAGATGAAGTTTTGGACTATATTTGGAGAAAAGCTAACTTTGGAAAATGTTTGAGGGAAATCACAGAAATCTTTCCCCCTCCTTTTTTTTTCTTTTTTTTTTTTTTTGTGAGAACATTTTCAATGTGATTGAGTTTTTGTGAGTTCATTTTCTAAGCTAAACTTCTATAGTTTTGCAGTGATTTCCTTAAACCTGACTGGTTCAGCATTCTGACAGGGAGCACTAGAAAGGAATATATGTGCAGTTGCCATGACCAGGGACATCTCAGTGGTTTGGAGGACCTTGGTAAGTGGGCTATGATGGTTGCAAATGAGTTGCAGGACAGCAGTGAGGGCCAGAAGGGGTGGACAGATTTTCAAATACAGTGTCTTATTTAAGAAATGAGGTTTTATTTCTGACAATCAAGGAATGGGTGAAATTAGTAAAATAGTATTTGTAATTTGGATTGCGAGTCAGTAACGTTGGACTGTATAGAATCATAGAATCGATTGGGTTGGAAAAGACCTCCGAGATCATCAAGTCCAAACCTTGGTCCAACTCCAGTCCATTTACTAGGTCATGGCACTCAGTGCCACATCCAATCTCAGTTTAAAAATCTCCAGGGACGGTGAATCCACCACCTCTCTGGGCAGCCCATTCCAATGCCTGATTACTCTCTCTGAAAAGAATTTTTTTCTGATATCCAACTTAAATTTCCCCTGGCAGAGCTTAAGCCCATGCCCCCTTGTCCTATTGCTCCTGTTGCTTGTTTCCCATACTGCATGCATTAGTGTACATGCACTTCAGCTGCAGTATGCTTAGAGGTCAGCCTCTTTCAGACCTGTAAACACCTTGACAGTCCTGTTTTTAACAGGGGAAAATAGTGTGGGCTAGTGTTGTGAGGGACCAAGTTTGTTGGTTTCACCTGCTTTCTGATGGACAGCTATTTGTGTCCGACAGGTTTGTAGACAGGAAGGTTTCTGGGAGGGATTAGTTAAATGGGAATGGACAACAAGACCAAATGTTTCAACTTACAAGGATGTTTAATGGGGAATTTCAAGACAATACCCAAACATTTCGGCCTAGTTTACTCAGGAAGCTTTGGGAAAAACCATTCAGTGCCCTTCAGGATCACCATGCCCTGATACAGTGACCTGAATGTGCGCTGCCAGCCTGGAGCAGGGGTGCTCTGCTGGCCCAGTGCTGTGAGGTGTCTCATCACACTCTGTGTGTGAATGGGTTTAATGGTGGTGACAGATGTTTCATCAAATTGTAGAAACTGACCTTGGGCTGGTGATTCAGGGAGCATTTTTGACGTGGTGAGAAGAGCTATTACCACAGGAAGAATTGGCTCTAGAAGAGTTTCCTGTAGTGCCAGAGCAGTCTCTCTTTTGGCCAGGCTGCAGCATCTCATCTGATCTCTGGTCTTGCCAAGACAGAGAGGAAAGAATGGTTCAGAAATTACACAAGTGCCAGTATGTCCTTTCCAGTCCCTGTTCTGGAAGCAACTCCTCGATCTCCAGTTACATGTGTGCACTGTAACATTCTTTATTACTTTCTCAAGCTGCAGCTTATTTCCCAGGTTCATCTGTATCATTTTCCTGGATTGAACCTGGTTCCAAACATAATAGTATGATGGCTTTAGCCCCATTCAGCATTCAGCACTCAGCTTGAGAAGAAATTATAGGCATGGGCAGTGGAAGAGGACAGGCCTTGTTTTGGTTACAAGATCTAGGCAAACAACTAGGTAGTTTTTTGAACATTAGCACAATAAAAAGTGTGACAAGGGAAAGGTAACTCACAACAGATGTGGTTCCAGAGGTCTGAAATCCTGTCAGAGGGAAGGAAGAGGAGATATGTTTCCAGGTGCATTTCAAAGTCTCCATTATCACACATGGATGGTGAAATTTTAACTGGAGATTTGAAGATGCCTGGGGTCAGGAATAAAAGGCACTCAGAATATTTTTATTTTCCACTATATACAGGGATGCAAGAGAAGGCAGACAGAGTTTTATGTTATTTCATCTCAAAACAAAAGCCAAATCATGATCTGAAGAAACACAGCCACTCTGGAGGAGGAGACAGTAGCTGTTTTATTACAGAATAGATTAACACCATAAAACAGGATAGATATCAAACCCCTCTCCTTATCCTGCATAAACACGAACAGTTTAACAACAGAATATCATTAACTAGCTTTGCATTTCAGAGATATACTAAATTTGATACTTCCAGATTTTTGGAAAATGTTCTGGGAACACTGAAAAGGTCAGATATCCAATTGGTTAATTTTATTTTTCATTTTAAGGGTTCTACACCCAACAGCACAGGCACAACTTTAAGATTTTCATTGGAAGTGATGAATTTTAACAAGACTTTCTGGATTCCAACTTTGCCTTTCATTTTTATCAAAGGGCTGACCAAAGTTTATGTTACTTACCCTGTGAACCATAATAATAACAAATGGGGAAGATAGTGAGGGTTTATATAGCTTTGTATTTAATATGGGGAGTTTCTAGAAGGCGTCTGTAAGTAGGGACTGTTGCCCAGGCTCCATACTTTGCCCAGGCAGTTCTTGGCAGGCGTCAGAGAGGGTGGTGAAAATGCAGCTTTAAGCCATCCTCGCATCATCCTGGGGCTGTCTCCCTGACAGTGTGATCCCTTGTGCAAACTGTAACACCAGCAGACGGACTGAATTTTGCACTGGCTACCATGAGACCCAAGAAACCAGTCTGGTAACGGGGGATCTGTGAGATACAGGCTTGGCTCAGCCATTTCTAAACTGTATGTCTTTCACAAGGACTCAGGAAAGGAAGAGCCATTGCAGTCCCTGCAATGGCTGCAAACCAGCTGAGGCTTTGTTGTATCTGCACTGGCTGATGCGCAAGTAACTGGCTGAGCTGCCTTGCAGACTCCATTGCATTGATAATGTGGCAAAAAACCAGCTTTCAGTGTCTGGAGGATCTGGCCTCTGTGTCTGTGTGTGCATATGCAGATGTGGGTGATGTCAGTGAATGTCCCTTGCTCCCTGCAAAGGTCACCCTGACTGAAATTTTTCATTTGCTTCAGAATAAAGCAACCTCAAGAATATAATGAAGGAAATGAGGTCTGAAATTTGTTTCCTAACATCCATGAATTGCAGCTCTGAGCTAAGGGGAAAGCACTCAAATCCCTCTCTGCCTTCTTGGATAGGAATCTGTTGGTAGCTCCGTAATAATCAGCAGACATCAGTGTCTGCTACAACTGAGTATTTTTGGTATCTAATTGGCACTTAGATACCAGTGTGATAGGAGCTTTAGAAATAGCTAAAGCAGATAAATACTGCTTCTTTTCCTGTGTGTATGTCTGTATCGTTTGTGTGAAGCTGTGTATTAATGTGAAAATTTCCCTGTTGATTTTAATGGGATGCATCTCCCTGCAGAGAATTTCATTCATTCAAAGCTGCAGTAATGTATAGAAGGGATAATTTTTTTCTTTGTGCTGTGAACATCTAGAACAAATTCCCAAAGTATTATTTGTGCAGAAACTGTGAATGCTCCCAGCTTGCAAATGAAGTCAAACCCTTGTTAATGTTTACAGTAAAACAGCTGTTCTCAGCATTTCTGCCTGAGCCTCAGCTACTTTAGCTCTACCATACTCAGCCTTACATCATAGCAGCTGCAATAATAAGAGGCTGAAAGAGGTCAGAAGCAGCCAGTCCTGCTAAACCACACCTTTGTTAAATGGGATTCTGGATTGTAAAATATCTCAATTGCTAAATTTTTCAGCCTGACTGGACTCCAGGCATGGGCTGGGTCTTCAAAGACCTAGCTCACCAAAAGCACATGGGCACTGCCAGCACAGAGTAAAGCAGAACACAGGCTCTTTATACATTTTCACGAGAAACTTTCTATAGATCCAGACTGGGAAATGTTCCAAGGCTTCACAGAACTAAAGATAACAGTAATAAAAAAATGGACTAGAGCACACTGACTTTTAAAAAGAAATAGCTGAGCCTATTACAGTTGCATGGTAAAGCCTTGATAATTTGTGCAGCAAGACTTTGCTAATTTACACAAATAAAAGTAAGGTCACTACAGATCATTGTATTTTAACAATTAGCAGGTATGTAAACAAACAACATTCTAAGAGAAGAAAAAGCATCAGCGTGTAGGTTGCTTTAAAGACTATATTTCTTTGTAAATATTTATGATTGCTCAAACAATAAATGCTACTGGATATGTTTTGTAAAAATGATTAGGTATTAGCAGAATGTAAAATAGACCATTGCCTTGCTCAGTCTTCTCTTCAGAAGAGAGAGGCCATCATTTTTCTCCTAAGTATAATATGGTCTATTGAGCTTCTGTAGTATCTACATTGTAGAAACACACAAATAAATAGGAGTTTAAAGTCAATTTAAGAACATTTTAACACAAGATGACCTACATGTGATGTACTGAAACCTTTTCTTCAGCTGAGGAGCAATGGGATATATGTGGGGTTTAGCACATAAGAGAAAATGCGTTCATTGCTGCTTTGTTACCCTACATAGAACTGGATAAAACATGTCATTTATTTTACTGAAAATGGGAATTTGAAAATCAAAGTCAGAAGAAAATAAGATTTGTACAGTTGAAAAAAATCCAAATAAATTTATAGGTACAAGGGGTTATTTTAGCAGCATTTTCATGGTTAAAATCAAGTGTGAACATTGCAGTCATGTGCCAGATACGAGCTGTGACACCAACAGCACCCTTTGCTAATCTTATGATTCACAGGGCGATGTCACAGACTGTCAGATGATGTCACTGATGTCCTAGATTATGGCAATAGGTTGGGGCAGAGGGACTGTCACAGCTGGAATGCTTACTGAGCTTAGCAGATTCCACAGCATGTTGCCATCAAAAGGACTTAGTAAGAAATCTCAAATGTGCTTTAAAATGTACAAGAAAGAGAAAGAAGAAGTAAGTAAAAGGCCACACAGAAGCATTTGTAGATTTCATTGATACAGGTACTATCAGTTGATATAGATACTTTTAATCCAGGGAGATTAGAGATTCCATTGATACATTGGAAAGAGTGTATAGTGGAAATTACTGGGTCTAAATTGTAATAAATTGGACTACAGTTTCAGTTATGACTAATAATGGTGGTGAATTTCTTGCCTTGAAATAATTCTTTGAGATCCTAATGATTTCAGACTGTAGTTGTAAGAGGCAATGACCAGCAGAGTAAAATACATATCCTTTTTTGAAGAGCATAGAGGCTAAATGTACAAGGACTAGGCAAAGGTAATGAGACATAATACTCAAGCAAATTATTGAAAGTAACCATATTACATACAGAAACTCACAAAATCATGTAGTGTCTGGGGAAGAACCACTGCCCCCCAAAAAGCAAGTTTATGTACCTTCATACATATATATTATGTATACAACTATAATATGTACGTATATATTTTGTATACATAATCTAACACTGAGTGCTTTTAAAATAAACACACATGAATGACATAAACCTTTTGTAACTACACACCCCAGCTAAATGTTACTCTAGCTATGTGCATTTTTCTTTGAGTATCACTGTTTCATTCAAAGCATGATCAGTTTGTTTCTTCTGCCCTAAGCTGTCACCTGAACCCCTGAATAAAAATATTGGTTCTATTCTGTCATACAGAGAGAATATATTCTAACTCTCTTGCTGCTTTAGGTACAAATGTGCCTGTCACATTTGAAAAGGCAATGGTTAAATACATGTTTCTGCTGTCAGAAATGCAGCAGTTAAACCCTAAATAATATCTATAGGATTAAGATCCAAGCACTTTACAAAAAACCTATATGCAGTTATCTTCCCACATTTCCTCTCCATCCCCTGTTACAGACTATGGAAGATAATATAAGAGCTCCACTATGTATGCTTATCTCATCACCTGTATTTTCAGGTAGTGAAGCAAACAGTTTCACCTTAGTAGATTTGTAGCAAAATAATACACATTCCTCTGTGCTACAGGAATGAAAAAAGCAGGATTGAGCCCAGAATGGGGACAGAGGGGGAGAGATGGGTGGGTTTTTAAAAAGAGTTTTCTGAATAATCAGGAAATCCAGTGAGACAAACAGAATGTGTAGAGAGCAAGCCAGAATTATCAAATTACCATGACAACCATAGGCAAGAACCCAGAGAGAATCAGGTTAAGAAATTACAGTAGAATTACAGTTAACTTCACTTTTTTTATTAAAAAAATAGTAATCATCCCAAACAGTCAGGAAAAATATTTCCTTTGGCCTAGCTCATTACAGTGCAAAGGCTTGTGAAATGCAGCCTTGTTTGTAATTTTGAAATTACTTTGCAAATATATACAAGTAGCTTTTATCTCAATTTTCATACACAGTTTGTTTTAACCAGCAGGATTTGATGTCAGATACAAAACTCAGAATCGCAGATGCTTTAATTTGTTTTAAAATATAAACTAAAAGAGAATTCAGAAAAGTAAAAGTTCTATGTGTCTGTATGTGTGTATACACACAAACATATAGTATGTCTTAAATATTCTCCCTTGTATGTTTTCCAAATGACTGCTTTCTTCCTTAAAACCTTTGATTATCTCATTCACAACCAAAAAGCTTTAAAACAATCAATATAGTAAAAAATACATGAAACAAAAGTGAAGTGAAAATACAATAACTAAGAGTGGTGGTGTTTATTTTAAAGAGCTACAGGTTAACCATAAAGTGGTTAACCAGATTATCTATTGAATTTGGTTTGAAATTCTATTTATTTAGTTATAGTGTTTCCTTTCATATGATACTGTTCACATATATTAGAAAGATACAAGTATACAATTCTTAAAAGCAGAAAGCCATATTTAGAGAAGGAAGGAGGGATTTGTTCATGTGGGGGGTGGTTGATTTTTTTCCTTGGTTTTGAACAAAGCTTTCAGACTGCTAACACTTGAGTATATAAATAAAATTACCCCAACACTTTATCTTTTTGGTTTTATGCCACGATCTGAATGTTTATTGCATTTTATATATGCCTGTAAACATAGATACACGCCCACATAGATCTTTTTAAAGGCTGCCCTGAAGTTTGCTGCATGGTCAGGGAGAGCAGTGATGCACTCCATTGTTCCCCACTATGATGTCATGCTCAGACTTTGCCTTGGTTAAACAGAATTCAGTTTACTGGACTGCAGCAAAATGTCCTCAGGGAACACAAATTTATTGCTGTAGCTGAGATGGAAAGAAATAACATGTAAAAAAAAAAAAGATAACACATGGAAAATGGTAATTCTGGCTAAAATATTGGATGCCTATATTTTTCTCTACAGAAGCAGATGTGCACACTCATTTATACACACACTCAAACTGTGCATAGCTCAAGCACGTGTTTATTTTAATCTGGGAACTAGGACAAGCTGAGATTCACTCTCAGGACTTGCATCGTCACTAAGATCACTCTTAATCAAGCAGTTTTACATCACACTGTCCATTCTTTATATTCACATTAACCACATATGGACTCCACAAAGCGGGTCTAATCCTGCTGGCTATCCAGTGATGTTAATGAGAGCTAAAGGCATTGCTTATGTTACAAGATCCAGTGGTAAATGAATTTTTTCCATCAACATCTGAAAACTGTACATAGGGATACTGAAGGGAAGAAAGGGGATGGCTTTTTAATTATTTTGGGAGATACTGAGCTGGAAGACAAATCTGAAGGGACTGAGTGAGGAGAAGGAGGTCCTCCTCCCTCCCTCCTGGCCTTCAAAAAAACCCAACCCTGAGGCCAGTCCTTCCCAAATAGGCACAGTTGGCAGGGATGTGTTCATCTTGGTCCCACCACTTCAGAGAAGCCACTGACAGATGCTCACCTTGTCCTTTCAAACCAGTGCTTCCTGTCCTTCAAGAGTTAACCTTCTCTAGAACATTTATTTCACCATCTCAAGGAAAGAAAAAAAAAAAAAAACAAGGAAAAAAAGAAACCAAAAAACCCTGCAGAGCTGAGAGGCTGCAGATCACAAGGCCATTCTGATAGCCTCCTGTCCCCATGGCAACAGCAACGGCATTTATCAGTTCCTTATGAGAGCAGGCACAGCAAATCTGCATTGCACATGGCAGCCTTCCAGCCTTTCAAATGAAAGAGCACTTTGAACTGCTGCCAAGTGTGGAAGGAGCAGAGCTGTCAGGACTGCTTAATGCTGGCAGTTTGTACTTGGGAGCCTTTCAGTTCCCAGAATCCTTCAGCCATGGCAGCCTGCCAGGTACTTAGCGGAAGCTCAAAACTAACCCCCCGACCATTCACTGCAATGCACTCAAAATTTTCCACATGTACCATGTCACAAGTGCAGACTGTACAATGAAAGCAAACGCCTTCTGCTGGGGATTCTAATTTTATTAATAATCTCGGGAAAAGCAATTGGAGATTAGCTGGCTGACAGTATAGCCACTGTTTATAACTCAGGGTGTGTATGTCAAATGTGTATTTCATCCCTCAGAAACAGAATCAGCTTGGACAAGGGGGGCTGCACAGCCCTAAGTCTACATGCAGTACCCGAATGTGGGGAGATTAGTGTTAACAGAAGGCAGAGTACGGTTATTTACAGTGGAGTATTTTTTAGCAATCATTACCACTGCATAGCAGTGAGACGTGAAATAGAAAACTAAGACAGTATTGCTGGCTGGTAAATATTTTCTGCCCTTACCCTCTGCATTTTGCTGACATTGTGAGAATCTCGGAAACTGGCTGATGAATGTAGCAGAAATACATGGCTCTTGGTGGGTTTCCTTTCAATGGAGAGTTTTCATGTGAACTTTTTATTGTTTTGCATTACCCAAAGCACAAGGGCTTCTATTGGCAGAGGAAACAAATTGGCACAGCTCTGCTTTTTTTTTTTTTTTTTTTAAATCTGCACTGAGATCAAGGGCAAGGGCTTCATTTTCCAGCACTAGTCATAAGCCTTTAGCACAAATAGAATGAAAATTGTCTGTCGCTCAGGCAGTTGGACAGGGTTCAGGAAAACTATGTCTGGCACTAATTCCAAAGGGAAGGTTTGGTTCAATCCAGCATCATTAATTTCACTGAACTGATTTCACTAGTCTGTATTCCCCTGTTCAAGAGCTGTTTATTATCCTTTACTAAATAATGTCTTTTGGAGAACAGAGTAATGAAAAATACCTGCTATTACTTACATACGTATGTATACTCTCACATGTATGGATACATAGAAATAGATATGGTATACATGGATGTACTCTCATTTTTTTACTTTTCTGCTTTTCTGAACAATTGCTTGTTTCTTACCTTATCTTCCCATTGCAAAAAACATTCATAATGCCAAATATAAAATAGTAAAAATAGCCCAGAAGGCAAAAAAGAGAAAGAGAGATGAAAAAAAAACCTGGAGCAAAGACAATCTCCACAAATTCACGAGTTTCACCACAAAACAAGGAAATGTAGTGCCTCTTTTTCAGCTTGCAGCTATCTTTGGCTGCTTCTTGAAGATTTGACTTAATTCACCCAAGCAGTAGTGTCTAAAAGTAATACTCCAAGACAGACAATTTTGGCACTTAGTCTCCCTTAGGAATTTTACCAACAGTCTTTGTAAAGAAAGTAAATGATCTTTTTTTTTCCTTTTGTTTTTTCCCCATAGCTCGTCTTGATATGTGCTAATAAAAGAAACTGCCCCCCCGCTTCTATTCTCACCATTATCCTCTGTCCATATCATCCTTCTTTCAATAACAATGTTAGTTAATCAGCATCTGTAACATGGTTTTGGAGAAAAAGTGCTTTTGGTCTTTTCAGATGGCCTAGTTACATAGGTAAAGGAGGTTATGCCATGTGGAATAACTTAAGAAAGTGTCAGGGCTTTTTCCTGTCTTGCCTTCCTGCCTGCCTTCCTTTTCCTTCCTATCTTTTCTTTCTTTCTTTCTTTCTTTTTCTTTCTTTCTTTCTTTCTTTCTTTCTTTCTTTCTTTCTTTCTTTNTTCCCCTTCCCCAACCTTCCCTTCCCCAACCTTCCCTTCCTTCTTCCTTTCCTTTCCTTTATCCTCCCTTTCCTTTCCTTCCTATCCTTGCTGTCTTGCTGCCTGTCTTGCTTGCTTGCTTGCTTGCTGTCTTTCTTGCTGTCTTTCTTTGTCCCATTTCCCACCTCCCTCATATTTTGGAAAACACAGCAAAGTTTTGTTCAGTTCTCAAGTGTTATTAATCATTGGTGGAGGCCAAAAGCAGGGATATTTGTCTTGGCAGCACGTTTTGATAAACAATCTGTGTATGGGGTGAAGGGAGGGAGGAGCCTCTCTTTTTGGTAACTAAGCTAATGTTTGGCAGATTCTTAACTGTCACAAAAGTGCAAGTGGCTCTCAGTGGGAATAGCCTTTAAAAATGTACGGGTTCAGTTGATTCATTGTTGTTGATTGTTTACTACGTCCACAGGATGTAAAATGAAAACAGTCCAGGGATAAAGTAAAAATAACAACAGCAGAGGACCAAGCATCTAAAACATGCTGCCCCATCTCCAGGCCCTTGTGGAGTGAGCAGAATTAATTATAGGTGGCTTATTTTGCACTGTAAGGTTTGGCAAAGGTTAATGTGTGAAAAGGCTCCCAGGCAGGTTTTCAAACCACAAAGACTGCTGTAGGAAAATGGGTGTGGTGTGGGTCTCAAAGAGAGACCCCTCACTGCTTTCTGGGGCAGGAGGAAGAGTCTGGTATGTCAGGCGGACAACAGATCTTCCCTGGTTCTCTACATTCCAGCACCAAGGTGGAAATGAAAGTGGTAAAAGCAAAGGGAATGACATGCAACGTCCATTTAAAAATGTGTCTAGGAAGGAAGGCAGGAAGGCTGTCAGGCAGGCAGGTGGCCAGGAGGGCAGGCAGAAGGGCAGGCAGGAAGAAAGGCAGGCAGGCAGGAAGGGCAGGAAGGCAGGAGGGCAGGAAGGCAGAAAGGCAGGAAGGCAGGCAGGCAGGCAGGCAGGCAGAAAGGCAGGCAGGCAGGAAGGAAGGGAGGGAGGGAAAGAAGGATAGAATTCCTAGATGGGAAAGCAGTAAGTTATGTATGTCAGCAAGGCTCACTACCTGAAGAATGGTAGGAAAAAACCAGAATTATAATGAGATGAGAACTGAAATGATAAACAGAAACACGTAATTACACTCCTATTCTTTGTAACTGAGTGTTTTGACACTTCTGGCAGCTCCTAGTAGAAGACAATGTTGTTTAACTTTTAATTTGACAAAATTATGCAACTTCTTCCTGAAGTGTTTGTGTTTTGATTTGCTGAACACACTCCCTTTTACCACCGAGTGCTCTGTTCACTGCTAATCTCTGCATTGTTTTGAAGACAGTCATTTGATTGTGACGGATTTTATTTGTTATTCTGAGGTAAAACCATGTAAATCACACTCTGAGAGTGTGCTTCCCTTCTCGTTCTTCTATTCTTTTCCAGCTGTAGTCGTTGTTTTGACCAGTCAGGAAAGAGCCATTTCTGTAGGTGAGTGTCTGCAGAAGAACCAGCTGCTGTGACTGCTTCTGTGATCAGTGCCAAAACTTTATAAAGTGAGCAGGAAAGAGTTAAATGTATTCCCAGCCTGTGAGCATTTAGAGTCAGACCAGACCATTCATTCCCAAGCTGCTGAGATCATGGGCTTCTAATTATTACAGCTTGCAAACTTTGGGGCTGTCCTATATTCTGCATAAGTAACACTGGTGTGCTGATCCATAATCTACAGTACTCCTCTCTCATCCAGATCAGCAGTAACTCTGACGTTTTTGGACCTCACGCCTGGGAATAATGGCATGGAGTGGAGCCTGGGGTGCAGCCAGGCACCTGTATTTTTTCACTTGGTCCTTCAAGGTGTGTTGCACCTTCTGCTTCCCATATCTGCTGGTGGCACTAGGAAAAGTGCTGGCCAGCTCCCACATGCCATGTTTTGTATGATCATTTTGATTCCTTCAGTTAAATCAAAGCTTCACCTGCTGTTTTAACATGACACAGACTTGTGTGTGGACAAGTGTACTTCCAAATAAATATGGCAATAGGAAGAAAGAGAAAGGGATTATCAGATGGCAGTATTTATCCTAGGACTGAAAGGAAGAATTTAGTAGATTTAACTTCTGATTGTGAAAATTATATTCCTTGTCCCTTGAGACTACTGGCAGGTTGTAAATTTTGGGCAATCTCTGCAGAATCCCTAATGCTGCATCCACAGTACTGACTCTGACTTGAGTTCCTGCGCAAAAAGCAGTAGCTGGGTAGCAATTGTTCATGGCTGCAGCTCCATTACTCCTTGTGCTCCCCTCCATCTCATTAAAGAAAGCTACTGTTTGGGGGGAGTGGGGGTGTTTCTTATGCTATTTTTTGTTTGCTTACTCCTTTCTTTCAGTTAGTCAGATTAGACACCTGAATGGCTTCATTGTTTGGGCTTCCTCTTTGCCTCCTCCAAACGTAGTATTAATTCCTGGATTATTTCAGAGCTAAATAAACACCAGACGTGTTTAGTATAAATCCAGCAAGACCAATCTGGATTGCTCCTGCCCCGCCACTTTCCTGGCAAAGAGGAAACGCAGGAGGTGAGCAGGAAAACGTGCTGCTACCCTTGCAGGGACAGCGCTGCCATAGATGGGAGCTTTGTTGCATTGCCACCGTTCAATCTATTTTTCCCTATCAGATTAGATTGATACCGACAACTCGTTCCCTGTGAAGGTGCCACGATGTGGCATTTATTTGCATTTACATTGCAGTTCTCTTCATCAATCAGCTTTGCAGAGATCACTGCTGCTGCTGGCCATATTGTTGCTATGCTGACACTTCATCCTTAAGTGCTGCTTGCGTAATGGTGCAGTACGTGCCCATGACCAAAGTTTAAATCAAAGTTTAATCATTACGGAAAGACAAACATATTTCCGCGACGGTGTATCCTGCAAGTAAGAGTAAAGGCAGTTTGGTCGGGTCACAGATGTTAATCTCTCCTCTTTTTCTATTCACAAACTATAAAGGGAGTTGACAGCACCTGTAAATGGTTTTCTGAGGCTAGATTATATCTAAGGTGATTATTTTTTACACCCACTATGAAGACTGCTCTTGTGAGCCAAAAAGGCTGTTCCTGTGAGGTGTTACCAAAAAAGGGCTTTCTTGCAGGAGGATTCAGTGGAGCGAGGAGACAGGGTGAGGGGCGGTTCAAGCACACACGGAGTGCCTTGTCATGTGTTGTATTTTTATAACCCGGGGACTGAAACAGTTGGGATATGCTGCAGTTCTGCATTCCCAGACTCTTGGGATGAACAGAAAGCTTAGCTCGGTCAACCTGAATTTTTTAAGCAGGGGCTGACCTTTCCTCACAGCCCAGTTCTGCTCCTTACGAAGATCAACATGGGACAGTAGATAGGAAAGGAGTTGACCTTCCAGTATGAATCAGAGGGAACACATGCTTGTTTAGTCAAGTAAAGACATACTAACACAGAAATCCTGCAGCCATCCCTAAATCACTGTGGCTGGAAGCAAAGACTTTTACTTGGACCAGATTTCATCTGCCATACTTCTGTGAAGCCTGTATAACGTCCACAGTTTAGGTGTGAAATTCCTAAGTGTGAAATCCACTCTCCTTTAGCACATCTTCCTCAGCTAATCTGCATATAGGAGACTCACATAATTCAAAGACTTCTATCTCTATTCATGGCTTCTACAAGCTTCTCCTGAAAAAGAGTCACTTTGTCAGAACTGATTTTCTAACTGTATTTTTTCTGGTCCTACCATTTCTGTAACTTCAGCGTGTGCATTTCATTAAGCCTTTTCTGTAAACTAATTCCGCTCACATACATATCAAATTCGTTTGCCAGCTTTATAGATTATAACCAGACACACATAAAATGTTTTAGACAACTAAAAATGGAGATGAGACGTACTGGCGATACGAACCGAAATATTTAAAGCAACATTTTGTTTTTTGTCGTGTGAGTTCTGAATCGTTATTAACCGAATAGAAGGTATCTTTTCTGCTCGGTGCTGCATGGCTGCTGGGTGTGCGTGTGTAAGGCAGCCGTGGCACCACGCCATAGAAACCCCGGGTTCCTTTAAAGCACAGAGGGAAACCTGCAATGGACGGGGGGGTTCGGCGTTTCTAGCAACAAAGGAATCAGGAAGAGGTCCTGAAAGAAAGAAATCCATCCAACACAGCCCAGCTGGGAGAGGCTGGGCGCTCCCCCGCCCCTGCGCGCTGGACCCGCGGGCACCGAGCGCCCGGCTGCGCGCCAGCGACGCGATGCCGGTGGCCGCCCGCCGCGCACCGAGCATGGTCCCGGGCCGAGCCGCGGCCTCGCAGTGAGAGTTTATTATTCTTTGGACGCGAACAGCGATGCCGATGTTTGCAAAAACAGCCGCCGACTGCAGCGAGAGCAAATGCGGGCTGTGGAGAGCCCCTCCTGGCCAGCACGGGCACCGGCGGGGCCGGGCGGGGAGCAAGCAGGAACTGCAGGGATCGCGGGCGGGGGGAGAAGGCAGGCTTCGGGGTTTCTTTATTTTATTATTCTCACCGTGAAATGAATTCTCGGCTTATTTGCATGAGCCGAAGTTGTTTTGAGTTATTTGCCTGTTAACAGTGTTATGCAAATGTTAGCTAGCTATTTAAAGGGGGAAACAGAAGAAAGATGAAAAAAAGCCGTGTGTTCTCACAGCGCCGGGGAAATCCTGTGTCCCTTTGCATTAGCGAGATGAGATCACAGCGATTACTCACCTGCCTGGCCTCTCCTACAGCCTTGAGCAATGCATAGCACTATCTTTCCCAGCCCAACCTTAAACACTTGGCAAACATGGCTGATTTAAACAAATCAAAAGTGGAAGAGCTTCTGATGCAGTCACGGGCTTACAAAAACTGTGTCATTCTGTCACCAGGATCACTGAAAGAGAAACACGAAATCGGATATTAAGGCGGGATCCCCCCATTTGCCTCAGCAGCCTCAGCATGGGAATCCCACCGACAGCCGCCGTGGCAGGACGCCGCGCAGCCGCCACGGAAGCAGAGCGGGGCGATTCGCGGGTTTATAAAATCCCGAAAGCAAGGCATCCGAACTTAGAAAGCGCAGTCGGGGGCGGGGGGCAGAAAAAAACCAACAAAAAACCACCCCCACCCCCCACTGTGCATGCGCACCCCGGCCACGGTGCCGCCGGGGCCCGGCCGGGCAGGAGGGCGAGGGCGCGATCTGGCGTTCAAGTTTCCAAACATAGGCGGCAGCGCGGCTGCCCGCGCCCCNGGGAGGGGCGTCGCGGCGCGGGGGGAGCGCGGCGCGGCGAAGGGGGCGCGCAGCCACACGCGGCGGCGCGCAGCACCCCGCGCTCGGACTGCGAGCAGCGGCGAGGATGTGAGTGAGGAGCAGGCGGCGCCGCTCACCACGCTGCTGCCGCCGCTGCTGCTGCCC
>VWZD01006262.1:25141-105221 GCA_013396695.1 Sakesphorus luctuosus
CTCCTCCCCCCAGCGCCCACCCCGCCATGGACCAAGTGCACCCCCAAAACATTCCGGACTCCCCCATGGCCAACAGCGGGCCCCTGTGCTGCACCATTTGCCACGAACGCTTGGAGGACACCCACTTTGTTCAGTGCCCCTCTGTGCCCAGCCACAAGTTCTGCTTCCCTTGTTCCAGAGAGAGCATCAAGGCCCAAGGGGCAACTGGCGAAGTCTACTGCCCCAGCGGAGAGAAATGCCCCCTAGTCGGTTCCAATGTGCCTTGGGCATTTATGCAGGGCGAGATCGCAACCATTTTGGCTGGGGACGTTAAAGTGAAAAAGGAGAGAGACCCTTGAGTAGGAAATCCAATCCCTTCAGACTCCTGAAGATGTAGAATTGTGAATATAACAAACTGCAAAAGTTAGTCTTATGTATAGACATTATTTTCGTCGTATGTTTCTATATTTTGAAACAAAGGTATGTACTCTTCTTCATTTGAAGGATAGAGCTGGTTTTTGTTAAACAGAATATAATATTGTTTGGTTACTACATAATACCTGTTCTCATTTCTTTGGCAGTGTGTTGGCTAGGTACAAAGTTAATAGCCCTTAGCGATTACCTGCTGCTGGTGTGTATTTTTGTAAATGTATGCACTTCTCTGAAAAAAAAAGAAAAACACAAAAAAAAAAAAGACAAAAAAAAATTTTTGCCAAGGCCAGTGTTGATGCCTAAAAAATTGCTACAAAAATGGTGACAGCTTATGTTTTACAAGCCCTGAGTGTTAGTCTTTCACTTTATTTTTTCCGTTTTTGTTTTTTTTTGTTTGCAAAACGGTGGGGTGGCTCTGGGGGGAGGGTGTTTTTTTGTTGCAAGTTTGTAAGGAAAATGTTTCAGTTTGTTTCTATTGATCTGAACGTTTTTAATCTTTATGTGTTTTTGTTTTTGCTTTTATTGATGCACGGATGCTTTTGAACAGTAGAGCAAAATGCTGTACATGAAAAACATGCTCTGTTTGTCCTTTATACATTTCTGTAGTTAACAGAACACTGTAATGTGCCTTGGAGCTTAGTAAATTGTAATAAATTCAATTGATATTAATACTTCCCGAGTAGCAAGTTTTATTTTTCTCAGAGCTTAGGCAGCATGGGCAAGCCATGTTGCCTTTTTAAAGGTCTCCATTATACCAAGAGCCTGCAGTTCGTGGTGATAATTGTGGCACTTGTACGCATATTTTCACTTATATGTAGTAAGATGATGATGGTGTTATCGAACTTATCTAAATTTTGGCACTATGCCTATTTACATTTCACCTTTAATGTTGCTGTAACGGTTGCTGACTAAGCATTTTCTATTTACTGCTTCTGCATCTCATTTCCTCCTCCCTTCTCCTCCCCCCCACCAGCTCTCCAGCTGCAAGCTGTTTGCAATACAGGACGCATCCATTGCCTGCGCAATTTAATAAGGCTTGAGATTTGAAACGAAGCCCTCTTTCACAAAAAAAGACCCCACCATCACGTGGTTAATAATGTTAGCTGTTTTTAAGAGTGGTTGTCAAAGTTCGACGTTGGCCACGAACTCTTGGTGAGGCAGGACTGTAGATGAGCATGGCATAGAGAAAGGATGAAATAACAGCTTCTGCAGTTAGTGTTGCAGCTGGTGGGTTGCTAGCCCATCTCAGCACTGGCTTTTCATAACTTGAGTTGGTGAACAGTTCAGGGGCTGTATTGTTATTTTCAGGCGAGAAAGCTTTCTTAAAGCAACTGAAGTGAAATGCAACGATTATATTCTTTGTATAATTAACTATTTTATATGACTTTGGCATATTCTGGAGATAGGGGAGTGGTGTAATAACCTGTTAAGTGATCAACAGGCAAAGTAAATACACAGGCCTCAGGCTAGCTAGAAAATGCAAACAGACCTAATGTGAACTTTGTTCTTTTCAGTGAGGCAAATGGAGGAAAGAGGGAAAACTCAAAACCGGCAGCACTGCAGAAATCCTTTGCAGTTTGACCAGCAGAACACAGAGCTGTTCCAAATGCAACAGTGACATAAGTTATGAGCTCTTAGTTTTATTGAATAGTAAGAGTCCCCAAAACCCCATTATTGTGTAAAGGGAAAAGTCTGGAGGGCATTTGGTATCTCCTTGGTCTTAATTTTTTCATTTGTATTCCTGGTGGGAAGGATGGCAGAAGCCTTGAGACTATATGCTTAGTGTGCCAGCAGGTCTTTCTTTGCTTTCTTGTACAGATACACACTGGCTATTTTTTGTGTGTGGGGAGGGAGGGGGGGGTTTGTTATGTTTTGAGATTCAGTATTTGGCATCACTGCATCTGATTTCAGACAATGACTTCACGTGTGTGTGTATATATTTTTTTTCTGCCAAGTGATATATTGGTGCTTAAAAATCTATGAACATATTGTTCTTATGTAATGGATCAGAGAAAATAATGCAGAAAAAGAATGTTTTGAGTTAATTGTTATATTCAACTTACATGTCTTGAATTATTTGTTGGATACAACTTACATGTTTTTTAGGGTATAGATTTGTACTGATCCTGTTTTCAGTTATTTCTAAGCATGCAGTTCCCATACAGCAGTTTATTTCTAAATCACAAGATGGGGGGACTAACATTGTGAGCTCATGACTGGCAGATCAAAAATTGTACATGATTGAAATGGGAGTTTGAACCTAAGGAGTAGTAATATTCATGTGTGAATTGCAACTGCCATTAAAAGAGAAGAACTACTGGCTATTCAGCATTTAATGATGTCACAGAAGCATGAATACCCTGATTTATATAAACAGAACCACTCCTGTCATCTTGAAAACATTCATCAGTAGTTGAAGTTAGAAGGAGATCAATTTAGTGGATTTTTTAATTGCAGAGCATTCTTGAAAAGCTCTTATAATTTTTTAAAATATATGAGACTCATCAATTTGATTTTTAGCAGGCAAAGGAAAGGTAAGGGGCAGTAGACATAGGTGGAAAATAAACTTGAAGTGAATTGTAATACTGCAGTTAATTAAAGTTAACCATGGCTACAGGGCATTTGTTGTATGGAGGGGTTTTGTAACCATGTGACCTTCTCTTTTACTTTGGCTCATTAAGCAGCCAGTCTGGGCATATTAGCCAGCATTTCTTTGAACCCTCTCCATAGGTTTTTCTCTTTCTGAAGATGTCCACAGCTGACAAACAAGTTGTAACTTTTTTTCAAGAAGGAGGAAACAAGAGCTGCTGTGCGAGTCTCATGTACAGAGATTCAGCTGATTTTTATATTTCACAGTAATGCTCCCATCCCCCATATTTGCCAGTTATTTAAGGTACAGCTCAATGGTTGCCTGAATAAATGGTGTAAGTTAATTTATTTGTCCAGGTGGTCATTTGTTGTGCTCTCATTCCTTGTTGTAATGGGGAAGTATTTAAATGGTTTATTTTCCCAGGGAGGGTTGTTGTGTTTTGGTTTTTTTCCAGTTAGATTATTCTCGACATTTCTTTTAATAGCCTTGTAGCCGATTTTCTTAGAAATGGGTTAGAACATGTGTGTCACTGGATGTTTGTTTTTTAAGCATTGGCAGCTGTGTGTGAGTTGGAGATAGAAATGTTTGTGCAGTGAGGAGATGCTATGTCCATTTGGGGGAAATACTACACAGTTCCAACAGAAGCTTGAATTTACCAATGGCAACTGGTGTAGTTTAGTACAAATCTTGTTATCTTTTCTATTTGCTTAAGAATGTTGTGTATATGAGCATGCTCTCCTCCCTAAACTAGTCAGGACTAACATTGTTTTGAAACTGCAATCTCTTAAATAGGCTGGCTGCCAGCATAGTTTTGCAGAGCTGCAGCAGTCACTGGAAATGCTTTTCTACGCGTCTTGAGAGCTGAGATTTTCTTCCCCTCGAGGGAGAGGGCTTTGTCTCCTCAGAGCTCTCAGGTTCCCAGCTTACTATGCAGTAGTCGCCTTGCAGCTTCCCTTTTCCCTAGGTCTTGCCATTTTCTTTTTTGTGTGTGTGTGTGTGGTATGCAGTCATTCTCCATTCATTGTCGGATGGATTGTGTTGTGCATTAGCAGCCTCTTTCTCTGCCAAAGTGACACATCCTGTAGATTTGCAGCAGAGTACTAAACTGTCACTGTAGCGCTGACTCTTGTAAGGCTATTCTTGAAGCAGAGCAGCTTCCCCCTTGGCGTTCAGCCATCAGAATCCATTACAGCATGTATTTTCTACCCAAAACATAGCTCTGTACCTACAGAGTTGTCCTTACAGCCATCCACTGGAAGACACAGAGGGCATAGTCATGCCCTCCTGTACAGAAATAGGCACTGCTGGTTTTATCTTCAAAGTGTCTGAAAACCATGTACCAAGCTTTTGTTGTTTCAGCCTCTGTCTTAGAACCTGTAATGCAGACTGGGAAGGGGAATGTCTCTGCTGATGGGGGTGATATGAAAAGAACTGCACACAAAGTCTTTCCCCAGCTGTATGTCTTAAAAGAAGAATTAGGTGTGTGTGCACTGAGTGAGGCTACTACAGGGCTCCTCTGATGAGCCAGACAAACATCTCCCACTGCATGTGTTCACCACAGGGCAGCCCAGCCCCATGCTGACACCCCTGACTGGGAGGCTCAATAGGAATCCAGTTCTCCCTGGAAATGGGATTGCCCACCTGCATGAAAGAAGCATGGGAGATTGATTACATGTCATTTCGAGTTTCTTGACAGCAAACCCACTGTCTTTCAGCCATTCAGGGAACTGTAGAGTGAACAGCAGAAGGGAGCAGTTAAAAGTGAATGGGAGGGGGAAGACACTCATCACGAGTCTGTCCGGCCAGTATGGACTCTGACTGGTTAGACTGGCTGAGCTACTTGGGGCTAGGTAGGCTCAAGATTTCAAGTCCGACTTCCGTGCTTGGCTCAGCGCAATGAGCCTTGCTGGTATCAGTGTGTGTTGCTGACAGTTGCTGCAGCTACCGTGAAGTGTCCTCTCCCCCCACTCAGTGATAGAGCCACAGCCCTGCCTGCTTCCCGGCTGAGACTGCATTCCCATCGCTGCTGAGTGCCTTGCCTTCCCGATGCGCCCTTGTAAGGTTATTTGGAGGCGGTGGGAGCAGGGGTGGAGGTGAAGAAGGTCAAGCTTCTTAGGTTTCAGCTGATTTGGCATCCGCTCACAGCCCTCCCCTGCCTGGCCATATGCACTCGCTGCTGCTTTTTATGACCCTTTGCAAAGAAGCCTCTTAAGATGGGAACTGCTGCAAATAGCAATTTATTTTCAGGAAAACACCCCTTTCCTACACAATGAGCATTAACAGCGAGAAGATTCTAGTTTTCCATTGTCCCCGAAGTTCTGCAATGGAGAGCTGCACCTTTCTCTCTGACTGGCACTGCTCTCCTGGCGGTACCGGGTGTGCCAGGGGGCCCGTTCCCCCAAGTCTGCTTCACTGGGGTATCTTTCACTAATTTTTGGCCAGTGCAAAAGCCGTTTGCTTTGTTTAGTGCTCTGTGAGTGGAGGCTGAGCTTGGCAATCCCACCGCAGCGCACAGCGGCTTGGCACTGCTGCAGCATAGCAGCTTAGGCAGGGACTGAACCGAACTGAACCAAACCGGGCTGGGCCGGAGAGGGGGCTGCGGGTCGCCACAGCATGCAATTGCCGCTGGCTTGGGCCCGACCTAGACAGCCATGTGATTGCCTGCCTGTCCGCCTGCCCTCCTGCCTGCCCGCCTCTGCGCAGGGGATGGGAATGGGGACACGAAACATGTCTGTGCAGCTTCAAGGAGACGAGCAGAATTCCCCGCTGTCATCATCCTCCTCCCCTCCCTCCCTGCAGGCTGCCAGAGGGGAGGGCTGATTACAGCTCCGCTATTGTTCAAGTAACCTACAAATGGATTTGCATGGAGGCAGGTTGGGAGGGGCAGAGGGGTGGGATTTATTAGCAGCAGCTAAATTCGTCGGGATTACTACTAGGCTGAGAGCTTCTCAATGGGAATGATCCCTGGGTGAGCGGTGGGGTGGAGGGGAGGGACTGGAAAGCTCCTTTTCTGCAAATAGGTGAAGGGGTGGCTGGCTCCAGCCGAATAGGAGAGGCAGGCAGGGTGCAGCTGGCTGGGGACGGCGCTTCACCTCGGTTTAAACTGTAACCCTCTATTCCAAGCACGCAGCTCCTGGCAGCGCCGCTCATACCAAAGCCTTGACTCAGGGTTATCTGCATGCTGGGTAATAAGCAGCGTCACTAGAGGAATGTGCAGAGAAAGCAGCCATGCTGCTGCAAGCCTCCGCTCGCTCCTCAGGCAAGCCATCGATTTAGCAGCCTGCTTCTGCTGCTGGGCTGCCAAACTGGCGAGGCGTAGGGGGCTTTTCCAGGCAAGAAGGGGTGCCTGTGGCGGGCAGGGCAGCCCCAAATCTGTTTCGAAGCTAAAACAGCATTTTGCCCTTTTGTAAGTAAGTGCTTTATGTGCAAAGCTGGCTGGGGCTCTTCTAACCATAATTGAGAACTACTACGCCCAGGAAAGGGTGAAGTTACTCCTCAAGTTACTGCGTTAGTTTATCTGTTTTCCAGATGGGTAATCTCAAGTGTTTGAGGCAAGGTCACACAAAAAATGACTATGAGAACGAGGGAGACTGTGGCCTCTGGTTACTCCCCCAAATGCTAGTCTCCCTTCCGCTGGAATAAAAGCATGTTGTTACAACGACTGTGCAGCTGAGCTCAGAAGCATTTGTGTGACACAGGTGTTTGGGAACAGCAACGTTCAGTGCCAGACCATTTGCCTGTAGCCTGTGTCCTTCTCTCTCTGATAGCTCCAAGGCTGGAGGCTGTTGCCATTCTTGCTGATGCAACATACCGAGGGCTGGGGTTAAGGAGAGTGCATACCTGTGTGTCAGAGGTAGGAGCTCCCCTTTGGCTATGAGGGAAAGCAAAGCACATCCAAATCAAAGACAGGAGGGGGTGGCTTTGAATTGCTGTATTCCAGATCTATCTGAGGCAATCTTACTCTTCGCTGCACACATCATGGTAACAAAAGACAAGATCATAGTGTAGCTCAGGTTTACATTTGAACATGTCCAGACTGGCACACAGTTTGGGTAAGGACAATGCACTTTTGTAGGTTTGATGTGTGTAGGAGCTAGGGGCAGACTTAGGGAGGGAGTGAGAAGCCTGAATATCTGGTCTGTTACTGGAAAATAGAGGCTGCTGACTTGTAGATGTTACAGGTTTATTTCATCCAACTTGATATGCTAGACATTTTCTCTTAGAACTCTCTTCCTCAGTATCCATAACTGATTTACGTAAAATAAAAAGACAAGATACAAAACATCTGGGATTAAAACAACGGAAAGAGCTCTCATCTTCCTGCAGCAGTAAATTTTGGAGTGTTTTTTATTACTTGCTTAGTGTTGTTATGTGCCTGACTCCCTGTTACATGTAAAGATAATTCCTCCTTGAAGAACTCAGACTGCCTTGATAAGAAAGGCCAGTTGGCACATTTATTGTATCCTACCTCCTTCTGTGAAAGATTATACCATGTATCTTATCAAAAGGATGCAGTCTTTCAAGAGCTGTACCTTGCTAAGTATACATACTCATTTTTGGCAAATATTTGCTGTGGTTTTGTGTGGTTCTCTCACTCCACCCCCTGCATGCCCCCCCCCCGCCCTTCCCCCAGTCAACTCTTCTGTTCATCCAACTGTATTCATTCAGCTGTGCTCATTGCATCATTTCTGCTGGAGGGGAGGCAGCTTGAGGTGCAGCCATCAGGGATAGTACAAGTTGTGTGATCTGTGGACATGTAGTCATGGTGTGCTAACAAGAACCTGTGGCCTAAGATAGAATGATGAGTCAGCATCTTTGATAGAATGTCTAGTGGCTTGTGTGACAGTTAAATACCAGGAAATAATGCAGGAATCCTCATGGTCTTTTGTACCTCTCTTTCCTCATGCTAGAATGGATGGCAGCATTTCTTGAGAACTGCACGGCACATGGTTAATACAAAGAGCAGCTTCTTTCAGCAATCTGCATGATTAGTGTTGCAGGTCTCTGCATGGATCTTCCTTGTTCTGATGGCTGGATTTTTACAGTAGTGTGTTATACATACTTTGCAAGTTACAGCTTGAAACTTCCTCCTTGCAGAAGGTTCTGTCATTTGAAGGAACCCCACCCTGCTCTCCCTTGAAGATGTGCAATCTCAGGCTGTGTTTGAGCATGCCTGGGAAGGCAGGTGCAGCCTGGCTGGATCCTCAACATTACCTGCAAATAAACACTGTTTAAACAAATTGGACTAATAAGAACATTCAAGATTCAGGTAATAATCACGACAGGTTTTGCTCTGTAGTCTTCATTCTGTGCTTTTCCCACCCCTTCTCCCTCTGAGTTACAATCCAGAATATATGACATAATCATGTTGCTATGGAAATAATTTACAACATAACTCTATAGAACTGTATAACAATAAAAGTTCTTAATAGCCTCTGTTGAAAACAACAACATCATGTTGAAGTCACTTAGAAAAAAACCCCAGATTTCCTCCCTGCTGTTGTAAATGAGGACTTACATAAAATTTCTAATATTTTAAGGAAAATAATCATTCCAGCACAGAACCTGTAAACGCAGTTGTATTCTTCCTCATTGTCCTTCTGCCCAGAAAATACGGCAAATGCTTAAAGCCCCAGTACAAGTTCTTCAAACCTTAGAACCA
This sequence comes from Sakesphorus luctuosus, assembly GCA_013396695.1. Classification (NCBI taxonomy): domain Eukaryota; kingdom Metazoa; phylum Chordata; class Aves; order Passeriformes; family Thamnophilidae; genus Sakesphorus; species Sakesphorus luctuosus. Next base: position 33,805 of record VWZD01006262.1, read on the forward strand.
AGGGAGCAGATTAGAGCAAGGTCATTTCTCTGCTCAAAGCAGGCCCTTCATGCTCATATCTCAGTCTGAGTCTGTGGGAACTGTAAGATGTCACCTGCTCCAAACCATTTCCTCCTCAGATGAGCTCTTTGTAGGGTTGCCTGATTCCTTCCCAACACAGTGAGAGTCACCATATTACTTGCTTAAATGCAAACACTTAAGGCATCAGTGCTCAGCAGCAGACACACACAATTACCCTCAGGGTCCTAGTCCAAACTAAGTCTACAGTTTGATGGAGACCTATCTTATTACCACACAGACTTCCTATTGATGTTCAGTTTCGGGGTTGTCAAGTCTGTATACTGATACACCAGCTTTCCTTGATGCTTAAAGACATTTGGGTAGCTCTTTTTACGAAGCCTCTTAAGCGTTTTTGGCTGTTGTTCCCTAAGGAATCCTGGCAATGTAGTTACCAGATTTTTCTTTTGGTTAACAGTGGAGTTCCCACACAATTTAACACCATTTGGTCTCAATTCAGCATTATACCCCTCAGTCACTACTCATGACTTCATGGGCAGTTAAATGCCACCTGACACCCGATCCCGTCAGATCTCAGAAGCCAAGCAGGGTCAGCCCTGGTTGGTACTTGGATGGGAGGCCTCCTGGGAATACCGGGGGCTGTAGGTTCTAGTTCTGAGGACTTCACTATCACCGTCCAAGCTCGCTCGGCTGTCGCAGATGAACCTCAGGAGCAAAGGGTGGAGCCAGTTCTGCGCACGCTGTGCCTCACCTAAAAACTCCACTGCGCAGGCTGGAAGGGCACACCCACGTGGGGAGAGCCCTTCCCAAATCTTCATTCACAAAGCCTGGCCATATATATACTACTCAAGACTTTATCAAGCTGCCTCATGCAGGAAGCTGCTTTGTTGAACACAGACCTGTGGCTCAAATGGCACATGACACATATCTATATATTCTGGTTACATATGTGCAAGTTTCCAGTTGCATATCACTGGAGTTTCCCTGCTCTCAGGAGGACCTTCTGTAAGCTGATGTAGGACTAATAATACTTCTAAAGCTTTTTTGCCAGCTACAAGTCTTCCTTGCCTCTTGTAGCAGAATTCATTCCCTCCACCTCTATTTCCTCTGTCATGTTACTTGCAGAGGAGTTACCAGAGTGGCAGTCCATTTAAGCTCTAGCAGCAGACCCTATGGAAGTCATTCCAAGGCTGCCATTTTGAACTCTGGACACACAGGTAAGTGATGTTCCCTGGCTGTTTGATAGCTATAAATTAGCACATTCCCCATGAATGTAATGTAGCCCAGATGCCATGACAGTATGCTTCTGGAGCCAGTCTCCTCCTGGCCAAAACAAGAGCCAAAATAGCTCTACAGTCTGTAAGCTGTGTTGCCCTCCCTCATCGTGGGGAGGTTTTCTGTAGCTACTCTATTGTAACCCTTTACACCAGCAGCATTAAGCATTCAGAGAAGCAGGTGGGCATTTGAGGGCAATGCTTTAGCTCCATCAGCACTGAGCTAAGCCATCCCAAATAACCCTCTGCCGGTCCAGCAGTACTCCCCAGGCCCCACGTCAGCATACATTGCAGCAGTCTCTCCTGCTGAGGTGCAAGCTGCAGTTCCTGGTGCTTTTGTTGACTCTGCAGGAGGAGTGCCTGGTCTGCTGATAGTTTTTCACCAGCAGATAAACAACACTGCTGTCTTTCCCCTCACAGCACAAGAGTCCATTGATATATATCTGCCTATTGGTTTTGCCAATATCTTTTATGTAATTGCTCTGATTTTCTCTTAGTGATACAGTCCATTTGCCTATCAATGTGCTTCATGTTGCACAAATTTCTGGTTTATTTTCCCCAAGGTTTCTCTCTCTCAGGGTCCCAAGTCCATTCAGTCAGCAATCTGTCCCCCTCTGAGCACATTGCTAGAGGGGCCTGTTTGCCACAGCAAGGTAAACCACACAAATTCACCTATTCAGTTTGCTCCCACTGCTAAGTCCTTTTTGTAATTCCTCTGGCTCCCTCTCTGCTGGGTCTGATAACCTTACATAGCTGGTTTGCTCCAGGTCCACAGGTCCTTAGAGAGGAAGGTTATATTTAACAATTTTTTTGAAGCAAGGAAGATTTGTATGCGATGTAAGCATAGCAACTCCTACAAAATGCTTTTTTCCTCTTTGGGAATTTGTGAGGTTAAAGTAGATATGTGTGACAGACATGAATGATGAAAGGCTGTGAGTCATTGTTCATTTGAAAGTGTGATAGATGTTAGGATTAGAATGAAATACGCCTTTACTTGGGACAGAAGAACTCCTGTTGTTTTTTACCTCCATAGCTTGAAATATGTATCAAAGATTTTGCATAATATCCTGAGTTGGAAGGGACCCAAAAGGATCATTGAGTCCAGCTCTTAAGTGAATGGTCCATACAGCGATCAAACGAGGATCAAACCCACAACCTTGGTGTTACTAGAACCCCGCTCTAACCAACTGAGCTATGACTTACAGATACAACTACATTCTTGGCCTGCATGGCTTTCCAGTGCCTCTTACAAATTCTTGAGCTTATAGAGGTGGTGCTGAATTGCCTCTGTATATATTTCCGTATACAAATGAAATTGCTTAGCGTGGAAAGGAATGGTTGCTGTCAGGAAAGATCAAGGAATGGAAATGTAGCCCTTTTGGGACGTGTGTCAAGGAGATCTGGAGACCCTTAGCCTGAAATAAAGGATGAAGTAAGAACAAGTGCCAGTGGCAAAGGCAAGAAATGAAAATTATACAAGCTCTATCTGTCAGTAGGTGGGGATGAAAAGGAGAGGGAAACATAGAGTTTTCTGGTTTTAAATGCTTGGGAGATGCTCTGAAGCTGTTGAGATTGACAGACACATAAAATTCAAATGATTGCATAGTTATGAGCAGCGAAACTTTGCAGAGCAGCAGAGGCACTGGAAATAAAGTAAATGATAGTTGACCAATAGGTTGTGAGGTGGAGTCCCTCATTACCAATTTGTCAATGAATAAGAAACAAAGAAGTTCCTGAAATGAGAGGCAACAGATAATAAGCAGCAAGGTTGTCACAAGATGATGGCTTTTAAATGGGGTTCTGGTCAAATACCTTGGTGATCTTTATTGTTATTTTCTTGTATCAGCCAAAGATGCGCAACATAGTTTTTAGAAGGCAAAGATATTGTCATCTTAGAAATGCATACAATTTAAATACTAAAGAAAAAAAACAAGAAGGGGATGTTGAAAAGTTTGAAAATGCTTTTTGAGCACGAAAAAATCAAACCATTAAGACTTGGCACACTGGTGATAGGTGAATGATCCAGCCATTGGCAGGTTAAATTTATGGCATATGCAGTTGTGCATGCTGTGAGGAAACCATTTTGCCAAGCACAGTGCCTAGTTTTGATGAAAGGTACACAAATGTTTGGGGGTAAGACCTGATTGCCACTGGAATCTCATGTCTGTAAAATGGGCATCTGATCAGAAAGCGAATGCCAGGATGCGTGAGGAATGAAATGCTGGATTCCATGTGGAGCTTTGTACTGCCATTACAGGAACTAAAGATCTGCCCTTATCTGAAAGAGTATTGGTGACCCCAGCTTAAAAATTATAATGAACTGCTTAAAGGGGTTTGGAGATAAGCCCATGAGAACAATTAGAGACATGCAAAATGTCTCCACACCACAGCAGAAGTGCAGTTATTTATTCTACAGCTAAAGCCCCTTAGTATGCATAAGACTTTTTGTAGACAAATAGGACAGGTCTGTGCCTGAGGAGTTTGCCTTCTGAGCAAGACAGAGCACAGCAAAGGGAAGCAAACCAAAAGAAGTGTGTTGGTACATGTGCAGAGCAGTGAGGCAGTGGGAGGCAGAGAGCCATGGGAAAGGAGAGGTCAGGCTCAAAGGTGTCACCAGAGACCTCCCAGGGTAAGCACTTACCTTGCAGTAAGGCAGGCCCCTCTGGTGTTGCTGTGCCAAAGGAAAGCTTCTTGTTTCATCATCTGTGAGGTGTGACCTGTCTGCTTCTTTCTTTCAGTCCTACAGGAAATATCCTCCAGACTCCACAGACCCTGTTTGCACTGGCTTCTTTTTTCTACATATGCAGATGCTTTTACAGCAGCTCTGGATTTGTGTGCACGGAAAAGCAGCTACATTGCACAAACAGAAAAAAAATTCAATTTTAATTCAAAAGCAAATTTTGTGGGTATCTGTATTATTAAGTTTTAATATGCACACACTCAAGATTTATTTGTACAAACGAATTTTAAATTGAATTCTAAATGTGAAAAAGGTAGAATTGTGCATTTTATTATAAACTTCATGCTAGGTTACCAAATGTGAGACAAAACCTGTATCATTTGGTACGTATAATTAGCCAACACATCAGTAGACCTAGAAATGTTCATCAAATAGACTAATCATTTTGAGTGATGAAAATCTTTAGTATTTCCTAATCCAGTTGCAGCTAATTCCAGAACAGAAGAAAATAATATTAATAGAATATGGGGGTTTTGTTGCATATTTCTTGCTCAGTTCTATCATTATGTATGCAAATCAGGTAATTTTGTACCTAATTGCTTGATTTGCATGCATAAATGTAGGTTGCACATGTGCAAATGATTTCATTCAAATTTAATATATGTCTAATATATAGTGTGGCTGAAAACTTGAATCTATGTATCTCAATCCATCAGAATTTTTGCTTTAAAAATGAGCAAAATTTGCCACCAGTTTTGGAGGTCAGATGAAGTAGATGGGCCTCTTTGCATGATTTTGCAGGTGCACTAACCCTGGAGTTGTGGATTTTTCTTGAGAAATGAGGAATAATGTGAATGCCCAAAGAGATAAGTAAATAAAAGATATCCGTTTGCTTTACGTGCCCAAGAAAATCACAGAAAAATGTGAGACTTACCAAGTGGAAAAAGACAGAATCACTCTGAAGAAAATGTGGCTTTTGAAGTCTTAGATGATTTAACAGATAATGAAATTTAAGACAAAAAGTGTAAAATTACAATACTAAAATCTGAAGTGCATTAAAAATTCTTTCAGGTAATATGGCTAAGAAAAGAATTAGACTGACAGTTCTTGTGAATGAAGTTATGTGACTTTAGGAGGAGACCACAGGCAAGGGATGGAAGAGCTTCATTTGTTCTGCCATGCCATGCATTTCACCTCTGGTCTGGAAGAGAAAGAAGATCCAGACCTGCAAGACTAGCAGAAAAAAAATCAGGCTCAAGAGCCTGTTTTGTTGTGAGTTTCTGTGAGGAGCTCCCAGTACTGGGATCAGATGCGTTGTCACCAGCAGTTTTCATAATGATATGGAAGGGCAGGAAGTGTCCCTGTGGAAGGGAACTAAAATTACCAACAGCATTTTTTTACTGTGGCATCAGCTGTAGTCTAATAAACAGTGTTAGGCTGTTTTCTCCCTATTACTCAGAACTCCTCTGCAAGCTTTATTTGCATACACATGGGTGAAAAATACTGCTAAAATAAGCATGTAGAAAAATTGGAAGCAATTTGGAGGCACATATGGGCTCACAGTTCCAAATTCTCATTCACACTAGTAAGAAGTGCAAGCAGGATCAAAACAGGTATGTTATATGCTTCTTCCAACACTCCTTTGTGCTGGCAAGAACTATAAAGTATTATGGGTGTAAATTAGAATTTGGCACAAAATTCTTTTCTGTCCGTCTAAGGGCTGATCTGTCATAGCCCTGCAGACATGAGTGTGGTACAGATGATTTCAGATCAGTGTAGCTTTGCTAGTACGAATTACTAGTGTCAATGTGTTTATAATGGCAAAGACATGCTTTTCTTGGAACAGGTTATTTTATTTGAGAAAGAAGACAAGATGAAATAAATTTTACTTTCTGTAGGAAGACACAGCAGCAGACAGGGAGGGGAAGGTAAGGAGGGTTGCAGAGCACTTTTGCACTGGAGGCTTGTGCTCTGGGTGGTAAGCCATGTGAGAGCTAGGGCTACAGCTCCTTCAGTCTCCTCACTTAGTGAGCCTGTTTCTGGTACCACAAAAGCACGGCTCACCTGTACAAGCATATCTGTAGTGCTTTCACAGGTTACCTACCCCAGAGAAGTGCTCCCAATGCAGACGACTTTGAGCTCCTTTTTTTTGCTCCTGGGCATACCAAATGTTTTTTATTTAAATGAGAATCAAACTCACCTGTTTCCTCCTGTTCTATCAATGGGAGAGAAAGCACCACTTGACTAACAGTGTCTTACCTCTTTGTTTGTGTGCTAACCTCATCAGAGCAGCACATGCAGAGGTCTGTACAAAAAAAAGTAAACCCAAGCCCCATAGGTTGTATTCCCAACTCACTCTGAGTGTTTAGCTAAAGCACAACTTCTGTTAGATTGGAGAGATGCTCTGTTGTTTTACTAAATGCTGTTATTTCTACTTATTTTTATTTCATCATAGACTAAAAAGACACTTTCTATATTCCACCTTTTCAGTAGGAGTGAAAAACACTGCCTGATATTCTTAGAGATTGAAGGTTTCTTGTTTTTCACAGAATGTATATAGCTTGGGCAATATTAACTTTCTCCTCTTAACAGCTTCTCGTTCCTCCTCATTTTAGTGTTCAGGACTGATTCCATTCTTGATCTCTATTCTGAGTCTTTTACGTTGTGTGCTTTCTGCAACTGAGGCAATTGCTGCCTGTTGCAATGTGGGATTTTGTGGTGGGCAGCAATGCTGTGAAACAACTGAAACTGCAAGTCCATCTCATCTGTGCAGAGCATATAGAACAGGCACCATATTTCAGTGGCCAACTAGCCCAGTGGGAATTAAGGGAAGGGAAGAGAAGAGAGTCAGCACATCACATACCTGGTTACCTGAACCATCTTTTTCCACAAAACAAGGACCCCATGAAGGGGCTGACACCATAACTGTACCCAGACAGGACAAACCCTTACCAGAATCCCAGAAGGGGAAGAGCATTTGCACTTGCACTGTTCATCTGTTTGTTGTTGCCTGGGAAATCACTGTAGTTTCTTGACTCAGATCTTATGTTGCTTCATAACAAATTTTTACAGAGAGATACAGCTTTTCCCTGGTTGCCTTCTCCATGCCCCCCACCCCTCCTGCCTTTTTCTAATCCCCGCTTGGCAGCTAAAATGGTCCAACATTTTATGTAACTGGTAAAAGAAATGATTACCAAGGAGTGAATTGTTTCTCGAGTACATCCCTCCCCTTGGGTTAAATATAGGTTGCAGCATCCCAGTATAATGAAAAGACTGGAAAGCATTTACACGCTGGTGTATTTTCTGCTTTGTAGTAACAGAGTAAGACATTCACAATTGTGAAAATCATACCTGCAAAGACAAGTTTAGTCAGCCTCCACCTTTACTGTATTCAGTCCATACACTAAAATGGGAAACATCCTCTGGCCCTTGTATTTTATTTCCTTGTGATGTGTTGTTGGCTACAGCATACTTGTTTATTATCTCACCATGTGCACTGTGGCATTCACATTGGTTTTTTACTGCAGGATTACCCAGGGTGCTGGACCAGGAATGTCCAACCCTGTTGATTATAAAATATGAAAGAAAATCTGGAGAGGTTTTATCACTATGTAAAATTAGATCTGTATTGTGTCTTGTCGCCAAGATGTTTGATTTTGAACACATTTTCAGTTGCAATAAACTCAGCTTTGTAACCTGAAATCATCTCTACCACTAGGATGAAAATCTTTAGGTTCAGAAAGTGATTAAAATTCAAACTGTAAAATAAAGCCTGAGAAACACTTAGCCTTGCTAATTCAAACAGCATCTCCATATCTTTTCTTCATATGCACATGTATGCACATGCATTCCCAATCTTGCATATATATTCACAAGCTCACACGTTCGCCCGCTCACACACACATTCACAGGCACTCACACAGAGAATGTGTTCTGCAGTATAGCTGGTACACAGGGTATTTTTGAAGACAGAACAAGATGACTGTAAATTGACACTTCCACCCACTAATGAAAAAAAGCCAAGAAAACCTCAGTAGAGAATGAATTTTATAATTAATGCTGAACAATTTTCATTGACAAAGCAAAAAGCAAGTGGATGTCTGATTTAAATGCTGAATGATTAATGCACAGAGAGGCGGCTGAGGAAAAAGACAAATTCAGGAGCAACTATGGAAATTTATGTATGAGAGAGTCAGCACCATATTCTGATCTCAGTTACACAGTTGTAAATCTGTTATCTTAATGGAAGTATTCAGCTTTTATATTTGCATAGCATAAGTGAAAATAGAATTTAACCCAGAATGCTTTTGCGATTTTGTATTTGCATGACTGAAAGGGGAGAGAAGTGTATGTTTGCATGTGATAAACTGCAAATGCATGAGACTTTTTGTATTTCTCTGTGAGAAATGTAGAGAATGAATGTGTGTGTGATTGTGTACGTACGTGCCAGTTGTGGGGCTGTCTGACAGTGAGTGGGAGGGTGAGAACATGTTTGTTCCTAGACTCCCTGGTTGAGCAAAAACGGCTCCTGGAAATGCCGTTTCAGATTAGAGAGCGATGGCTGGAGAGGTGGAGATTTCATTACCTTTCTCTTTGTGTGATGTTTTAGAGCTGGTGATGTGAAAACAGAGCTATATATAATCCAGTCACACATGTGGTGTCCTCGAGACTTATAGAGCCAGCTAATGCCAGAATCTTTGGGGTGTTTCACTGCACAAAGCAAAATGAGAAATAATCACCCCTCAAACACCAAGGCAATGCAGACCCCACCTGACTTTTTTCATGTGCCAAGCAAGAAAAAAAATCTCCTTTCTACAAGATGCCTAGTTTTATTCCTAAATGTGTGTGTAATGGCCATCACCCCATATAGTGAGTTCTCTCTCTTGTCCTTGCCTTGAGGACTAGGGCTGATCTCCACCTGCCTTGGGTGGGTGTGCTGAGAGAGGAGGGTGTGGAGGTCACAGGCAGCAGTTTGCTGTGTGCAAGCTTCTGAGATGCAGGGGCTGTATTTTTAGCTGCTCCAGATTCTCTCCTGGCTGGGATATGATGCTGAGGAGTTTATTGCTGTAAGGATGTGCCTAGAATACCAGGCAGCCTCAGAAATTTACTGTGCCGCAGAGCCCTGACTCAGTGCTGCTCTGTGACTTTCCTCTGTTGCTTCCGTGCTGGAAGAGAAAAAATGGTTCCTTGTGTTGCTGGCTGCTGCTGGCGCTGGAGGGACAGCTGCTGTGATTTAGCGAGAAGCCCTGTTATGGAGAATGACAGCAGCTCTAGATCTGCCTAAACTGTAGTTTGCTCAGCAAAGCTGCCCTCAGATTTCTTTTCAAATATTACTCTACCTTTTTGTCTAAACAGTATGAATAATCACATTCTGCCTCTCATTTGTACATTTCCCAAGCAAGTCTGTAATGTTTCTGCAAGTAGTTGTTTTGCAGCCATATTCACAAAATGCTTCCAAAATGTTGGGGACATTTCACAGTTAGTTTTCTGTGGGGCATTTCAGGGGAGAATGTGGAGACACAGCCATGGGTGGATTTCTGTACAGCTGGCTGCAAGGAAAGTGGACAACCAGCCAGAGGGGTGAGAACTTGCTAGGGATATTCCCTGTGGTGAATTCTGTAGAAATGAAATTACATTCGTGGTCCTTCTGTCCCACTGATGCAGGTGCACCTGCAGGTTTGAAAGGGTAATTTCAACCTCATCAAACTCCACTTTAATTGTGAGACCCAGGATATTTGCAAAGTAAAATTATATATATGAAAGATCAGCAACTGACTTCTTGAAAATCTAAATTCTGAGGACCCCAGCTTGTCCCTTATTGGTCCAGTGAAACAGCATAAACTCTTGATGAAGAAAAATTATTTGTACCATCAGATTTTTTAGAAACAAGTATGAGATACACCGAAGAGCCTGAGCAGGACGCTCCCAAATCCATCTGCTTGAGAAACACGGTAAGACCCCGTGTATTCTCTTGGGGTTTTGGTATCATAGTCCTCAAGAAGTGGGCTTTCCTCCATTTTCCTAAACGATTCTATGAATCTACGATCCTGCCTGAAGGAGGCTGGAAATAAGGGGCTGACGCCCGTCTGCTCTTGCTGGATCCCGAGCTCTGCTCGAGGCTCCCTGCTGCCCTCTTGTTGCTGGAAATGACACTGGAAATGCGCGCGCTCTGTTTTCACGTTGTGAAGGGAGCCTGACTAATACCCTCACGTTTGGGGGAAAATCGTAGACCTCACATAGGAATGTCTGTCTCATTGCTGTGGCATCCACAATAATAAATACAGCAATCTCCACTGTAATGCCTAGCGCTTGTCTGAACTGCTGCATTCTCGAAAGCACAAACATGACTAAGGGGCAAGCTAGAGAGAGACGACATTTGTAGGCAGAGGCCATATATTTTTCATTTTTTTTAGTCTTTCAAAATACAGACAAGCTTTCAGCATCAGCAGTACAGGCTCTCCCATCACACGCTTACTTTTCTAGTGTGCTTAGGGCACCACAACTACAAAAATCTACTGCTTTACTAAATGCCAGAAAATGAAGCTGAAGTGACAAGAGTGTTTCTGAAGCATCCCTGCTGAATGCCACACACACAAGGCTTGAAGCCTCTGTGAGGGTATAGGAGATCCTGCACTTTTAATTTTGTATTATTAATTCTTTTACTTTTTATTTTTTAGAATTCTAAATAATTTTTCTTGGATCACTAGTGCTCTGACATTGTTGCCATCCACATTGTATCCATGAAATCTATTTGAAATTATTTTAGTGGCTTGCAGCTCAATTCCTGCTTGATTTGCTGATTGGTTTGTCCTCTGAAAAAAATAATCAAATTGGATTCTAAATTGCTGCCTGTTTGCAAAGACCAGTGGCTATGAATGGGATACAGAGAATGCACTCTACTCTGTCCAGTCATGAATGGTAGCCAGGTCAGGGCTGAGCCGCATTGGCAGGAGGCAGCGATGTGGGAAGGTTGCCCTGCCATTATCTATTCTGTAGACAAGCGGCGGATTTAATTCTCAGAGGATCTCAAGCCTATAATAAAATCTCAATGGGAATAAAAAACCCTGACCCAGAAGGCAGTGGCATGTTCTACTTGTCCTCCATAGTCGTGGCTGTGCATCAAGGGAGCTGTGTGACAATTCTGTGGAGCCTGGGTAGCAGAAGAAACCCATCCCCCAGTGTTCTGCTGGAGTCACTGTGAGGTATATATTTATACTGCTAGTGAAAAACAGAAGGAAAAACCAGAGTGTCTCTAACACATGTAATCTGCAGAAAAAATACACATTTGCATGTCTGTTTTAAGCTAGGAATCTTTGCTGCTAAGGGAATAGCAGTGTGCATGCTTGTTCCTTCTTGTGTGCTATCTTCCATGAACATGCATTGAAAACCTGGCATTTTTCTTGAGTTGGCACTGCTGGGTGACCTCATACACATATTTGTCATCTCAGCAGTTTCAGCTTCAGTGTTCCTCCTCAGATTCATTAAGAAAATACTTAGCATCCAAAGAAAGGAAGTGCCCTGTGGCCTACTGTGCTCGCTACAGCCAGGCCAACAAAAACAGAGCCCCAGAGTGCTTTCTGAGGGTGCAAGGGTGACTCCTGCTCCCTTCTGTCCCCTCGGAAACAGGAGAAATGGGTCACATCTACAAAAACTGACCCAACCCTAGTTATGGTGACCTTCTGCATTTGAGGATGTTTAAAAGGATCTTTGCAAGGTGATCCACTTCAAAAAATCTTGTTTTTTAATAAATCATGGATAACATTTAGACTAAGAGGCTGAGGATAAAGTCTGCTTTCCCTTTAGTTTTAGGGTTCATGGGGTTTTCCCCTACAAGTCTCTTAATTCACATGTGCACAAGCTTGTTATCAGAAAAGCTGCTGGGGACTCCTGGACCTTTTAGTACTAATGTAGTATGTGCCTGGTTTTTCATAAAGGAAAATGAAATGGAAGCTATTATCTGAAGGGAGCTTTCATTGTAGCAGCGAGGCAGGGAGCTGCTGCTCAAGTATAATAAGACAAAATGTGAGACAAATGCTGCCTCCTCCAAACCAGCGTCTGACCTCGACAGTGAGAGCTTTCTGCTAAGCTGGCTGTTTACAGCCCTCGCTACAGTATCCAACTTGAGGTTTGTGGGATTCTGTTTTCATTCCCATCCCTCCATCCGAACGGGCATGAGCACCATAGATTCCTCTGCCTTCAACCCTGTCCCCGAGGTATGCTGACATCTTGATTTCCCACTCCCCACCTCTCCCAGCCCGGCAAGGAAGCTGGGAGAAAGATTTACGGAGCATGAGTGGGCCTGGAGCCAGGGAGTCACAGGCCAGAAAGTCACTGTGCTGCCGTGGAAGGAAAGCTACACTTGGGAAGTGAGATTTCTCATGTATTGCCAAGGCCTGGGTGGGCAGCACCAGCTCCCCTTATTTTGCAAAGCAAAACAACTCAATAGTGTGAGCTCGCCTTCTCTTTCTCCCTCTCCTTCCCCTTCTGGGAAAACGCCACCAAGTGAGGCAGCAGGAGCTGATTTAGGCAACTGGTGTTGTGTCCCTTCAGAAAATGGGGCCGGGAGGGGTGATGGAGGAGGGGTTGCAGAGCGTGCTGCTGACCTGCTGAATTATGACTTTAATGCAGTCACTTTAATAACGTGCTGTAGCTCCAACCACCAGATGCAATTTATGGCAAAGCAGGCGCCCAGGCATTTTTCTTTCTATGAAGACTAAGCAGATATCTGATTACCACCCCCTCCCCCCAAACCATTACCTTCCCCCGCTTGCTCTGCTAATGGAAAAATGTTATGTGTCTGTGTGCTTGTTCGCCAAGCTCTGTTTGCAGGAAATGGTGGAGAATGAGAAACTCACACAAGCGCGCACACATGCTCTTGCGGGAAAGATTGCTTTTACTCTCCATTCTTCAACCACGCAAAATTCCTCCTGCGAGCGGAATTGCCAGTTCTTTTTCTAAAACCTTAGAACCTCAGCCAGACGCAAGGCACATTCCAGGATTGATTTGTAGGGAAAAAGAAAGATCCCCTCCCCTCCCTCCATCTGACCAAAATCATTTGAGTGTTTTCTGCATAATACAAAGCACACTGCCCCTCAGATCTCCCTGTTATAATAAAGGCTTGACTACAACCCACAAACAAACAAACAAAGCTGAACCTGGGAATGATGAATAGGCAAGCCAAACTCAAGTTTTATTTTTGTATTTAACGGTTGTATACAATAGATGTGTACATTAAGAAAGCAATGTACAGATAGGCAGGAAGATTCCCTGCCAGTTCTCCTGTTTTGAAGACCCATTCATTTTCCATCTAGGGGATGAATTCTTCTTCTCGTTCTCCTTTACCCTCTTTTTCTGAGATTTGCATCATCATTGGCTACATATATTACTAGTTATTGTTTATCTTAGTCCATGTCAGCAAAGCGATTTCTAAATAAATTTCACTGGATCAATAAATTGGATTCTGTTTTCTAAACTGGGGGAAAGAAAAGTAGTAATAAGTAAATGTTTTCTTTTTAGCCAAATGGAACAAAAATCTGAGTTAAACACATGACCATTTCTGAATTCTGAGGGCTTACACAGAAGCCCCTGTGGTTCAACTGTTTTGTATCTTATTTTTGATTTCCTTTCAGGAAAAGAAAAAGGTGTATTTGGAACTGCAGCCCTGAAAAATGGCATGTACTGCTCTAAACCCATTGAAAGGGTGTCCATACAAGGACTAGCAGATCACTTCTTCGTGACTGTTAAATATTTATCAGCAAGGCAAATTCCTCCTAGGTTACAGCAAGTACAATTTGGAATGATCTGCCCCTGTGCTTTCAAAAATGAGTAGCGGACTCCTACAAAACATCTAGGTCCTCATTCATCTAGGATAGTTTTCCTCTCAAGCTTGAGATACATAGATTAATGTGTACACTGCAAATTTCTTAGTGAAGAAGTAGTAACATATGGGAGCATTCAAGTTGCAGAGAGAGGAGAATAAATTGGACGTTTCCATGTGAATTCGGTCTGATGTGTCTGTTTAGCTGTGTTTACAGGGACCTGCCCTCAGCCTGTACCAGGATCACATTACTTCTCCAGTACTGCAAGATGCACCTACATGCACACATGTGACCACGCAGGTATTTCTTTTAGGTATGATGAGTTGTCTTTGAGCAACTGAATTTATCTCTGCTGACTACAGATGCAGCTGAAATCAGAGTTCCGACTTTCTGGGGGTTAGAGTTAGGTGAAATGAATCTTTGCTCAAGCATTCAACCACAGCTCCTTGGCTTGTGCAGTTAGCTTCCTGAATTCCCAGATGATCTCCAACCACAACTTAGCCAGAACTGCTTATTTTCTCAAAAGGGATGAGGTGAAATGCAGTTAGTTCAGTGAAGCCATTGGCATTTCAAAATTATATGTCAAAGTATTTACTTGTACTCCTGTTTTTCAAATGATGTCATAAATATGCTTCATACTTAACAGGCTCAAAGTACGCTCTCCAGTTGTGATAATTTTAAAAAATCCTATCCAAATGTTCATACAGCGGTCAGTAAGTCAGTAGTACGTGCACAGACCGAAAGCAGATACTTTCGTTTGCTGTGCGGCCCCCGGGGCAGTGCCCAGATCTCAGCGCCGCAGAGCCCACGTAGCTCCGGCCGAGGGACCGTGCCCTGGCCCTGCTGGCTCCGGGGCCGCTTCGTGCTGCCGATTTGCCCCGGATGGCTGTGCAAGAGCCGAGGCTGAGGCGAGAAATTCGGGCAGCAGCCTCGAAATTGCGAGAATATTATTAATGGCAGCGGCGTGTGACTGCAGGTACTTGGTGACACTGGAGCTCATTCTGGAGGCTCTGCTGATTCTGCTATGTTTTCTTTTTTGAACTTCGCCTTTGATTAAAAATGCCTCGCTTCCAGCTTACATTGCCTTTTAAATGGCTCTGTAAAGCCCTCTCGCGGTTCCCAGCGCACATCAGAGGAAGGGCTGGAAGTGTTTCACTGCAGAATAAACATATGGGCTGTAAATCCTGTGATTCAGAAGATTCGCCTGCAGTATTCCTCTCCGCTGTTGCCATAGGTAACCGGGCTCTGCAAAACACCATTTACCCTGGAATGCAAGGAGACATGGAGCTCAGCAAGGGCACTCCGGTTAACCCTTTCCTAGCAAAACAGAAATCCCTCTGGTGATGGCAGCAGAAACTGCTCCTGGCTCTCACGCGTGTAGGTTCACATACAAGAAACCCGCACCATGTAAATTGAGGCAAACTACGGAAGTGCTCGCACAGCCCCAGCCGTGTGCACATCCACTCCGCGGGAGTGGCGGGTTTCTTGTACCCGGAGCCAGACACTGTCAGAGTGCCACGTTTTCGGCACTGCTGACTCACCAGGGCTGCACACAGTCAGTGCTCTGCCAGGAGCCCCCGGGATGGGTTAAACTGGCACCTCATACAGGAACTGAAAGGCAGCTGAATCAGGCAGTCCAAATCCAAGGTTTGTGGAGTGGTACTTGTCAAATTACTTAAGTCAGGACCTGAGAAAAGGAGAGTTGAGCTCACAGCCACCACGGACCTTTGGGGATTTTTTTGTTTCTGTGTTTGTTTGGTTGGTTTTGGGGGATTTTTTGTTTGTTTTTTTTTGATAGCTGACAGGGGGTCCCTAAGGTTTTCAAGGTTTTGCCAATGCCATCTAATGGAGAGCTATCACATCAGACACCGAGTGCAAGTTTAACACTGCTTTATTTCTGCCTCACGCTATTTTGCATCCAAGGCACTCTTAGCACCTCCTCATGGTCTTCAGCTCCATTGCCCGAGGCACTGAATGTGGACAATCAATTGTTATCTGCAGTTTAAGAGAACAGAGCAGAAAGTGGGGGTCCTCCATCTATTTTTTTTTTTTACTCCTCTAATTCTGGCCTACCTATGGGTTAATGTGGATCCCAGCACGGGAGGAGCTGAAGTGAGGTACAATGTCTGAACAGTGTTTGTGGCCACAATCCCATCAGTAATGCTGCCCAGAGAGAAGGTAGCAGCATTGGCTCTCCCTTTGCCCTTTTTCCCACGTGGAGCTGTGTGCGTGAAAAGTAAATTCATAGCCCTGTGTTCAGGCAGGAGTTAATTCATACTGCAGAGGAGCTGCAGGTGAGACTGAAGATCTCACTTCTCAGTTTCACAAATGCTGTTACAAAACCCCTAAATATGTTGTATTTCAAACCACTGTTGTCTTCTTCCTTATGCTCCCCTCTGCGGTTCAATGCATGCACACACACAGAGCACCAAATTCTTTTATGACACAGTATTGCTCTAGGGTCATCTACAGATATGGAAAAATGCAAAATTCCTGCTCTGAAGTGTTAACTGTGTAGGTTACTTTTACATCAAAATTCTGATGGGAATACAGGGAAGTCAGGAAATGTGGATAAGGCTGAAATTACTTTCATAAAATATCATGCAGTGGTTGGGAATCACAGCCCATGCATGGACAAGCCTGTATTGAGACTGCTGTAATCCCTGGGCAGAGCAGGGGGGAGTGAAGGAGAGGTCAGTGTGCTTTGTGGGATTCTCTGGCATTACTGGGGCAAGGGGAGTTAGTCCTTCTCTGTTATTTGAACAGTGAGCAAGTATTTTTTTAAGGATCTTTTTTATGTTGCTAGAATAAAAAGGAACAGGCAAGAGAAAATGACCCCAAATCATTAGGGAATTGCTGTCTGTGGAAAAGTGCAAACACAGAATGAAATTGTTTTCCTACAAAATCCTTTTTTTTTCATGGCTTGTTTCCATGCCACTATGGAGGAGAATGGTGAAGAAAACGGCTGTTGCGCAAGGAAAGGAACTTTTAAAGATTCCCAAGAGCTGCTGAATGGGTGTTGCTGGTTCACATTCTCCAAATTGCTGTTACATCAGTCTGGATTGTGGAGATAAACTGTCAGAGAGCCTAAAAGCCATGGAGCAATACATGGAAGCACAGTGATATTTATGTCGGCTCTGACCCTTTGAATTGATAGGTTTTATTTTGCATACTCCCTTGGCATTGCCAGAGCCTCTCTCCAGATCTAACACCTGATCCCCCGTTGTGCTGAGTCCGCTGGGAACTTTTGACACTGTGGGGCACCTGCTGAGGTGCTGGGAACCGGTTGTGTGGGTGGGGAAAGGGTAGCATGAGATCAGAAACAGGTTCTATGCAGGGCATAACGAAGTGATAACTGGGCTGATTGAGTGTCAGCCTATACTTGAAGGTCCAAAAACCACTGGAAGTGCTGAAGATGCAGAGGCTGGAGCCTGTTCATTTTCCTGGTTTTGCCTTGAGTCAAGGGTATTTAAATGTCAAATTTTTATGTAGTGCCTAAATTTACTTAGGTTTGGGTGTTTATACCAGAAGGTTTGTGTCCTTGTGCACTCCTATCTGTGTATTTGAATGATGATAAATGCCAAGGCTTTCTTTTGGAGTTTGTGTTTTTCCACAGCCAAGGTGACACACTCCCGTTATGTTTAACTTCTCCCCCAAGAGTTGATAGAATTTATTTCTTTTGGAAAGGAAATATCAGAGCCTTAGCAGCCCCAAAGCAATTTTCTTTGAAGGCTGCTTTGGCTGGGACTGCAGATACAGCGACAAAGAGGAGATTGTGGTGGAGCAGAGCTAGATGGGAGCTCAGGCAGGAAAGGGTTACTGTCTGCACAGCTCTCTGTCTCTGGAGCTCCAGGCAAAACCCAGAGAGAGACAATGATGTCAGCACTACCTCCAGGCCCAGGGCCCCTTGCCTGACAATGTGGGCAATCCAACGCATTCCCATCTGCCACAACAAGAGCATTCATGCTCCTATTTCCTGACCTCTTTGGATTAAAGCATGTGGAGTTAAATATACATCCAGCGCCATGCTCTTGCACTTGCATTGCACCAGAAATAGACTTATGGGAAACTGGCTGCAGCTTTTGCCACCCGACACTTGGGATCTGTCTAAACGTTGTCATCAAGAAAAGCACATGCTGGTCTGGTTGGGAGATTGTACAGTCATGTACACATAGCTAAAATACTGTTCTCTTTTGTGCCTTGCAATGCTGCATGTAATCAGTGCGCAGTCAGAGCGGGGGGAGGGAGGGGGAAGGGGAGCTTAAATAGAAAATGAAGATTAGTCAGAGGCCATGATTTCAGCGTTTTAACAATCTGAAACTTGCTGAGGTTTTTAGGACTGCATAAAAAGTTCTGACAGCAGAGACAGACCTTGGCTGAGCTGGTTGTCTGAACTCCAGGCTGGTGGAAGAGGGAGAGCGAGCAGCAGCCTTTGCCTGCTGCCATGCCGGGCTGGCAGGCACGGGGAGTGCAGCTCTCACAAAGAACAGCTTTTTGTTTGCTTTACAGTGAAGCTGGCCTGGTAGTGCAAATTTCTAGTAATTAGAAGTATTTTATTGCTGCTTTTATTCGTGATGTGTGTGTGTGTGTGCAGATCTGTTGCATGCACATGGGTATCGTGTTGTTTCTTTCTCATGTCTGTGGGTGCTGTGTATCTGTGGCTCTGTGCCCATATGTATCTGTGCGTCTCCATATTTATCTGTCATTCTGTGTCTGCATTGCTCAGTCTTTTTCCTTTTAAATGTAGGAGTTGCAT
Source organism: Sakesphorus luctuosus (assembly GCA_013396695.1). Lineage (NCBI taxonomy): Eukaryota > Metazoa > Chordata > Aves > Passeriformes > Thamnophilidae > Sakesphorus > Sakesphorus luctuosus. The sequence goes on from VWZD01006262.1 coordinate 52,351, forward strand.
TTTTTTCTGTACACAGATGAATTTTCCTTTACTATAGAAAAGGGGGAAAAGAAATGTAGGGATAGCTTGCATTTTATTTATGTCATTCTCAAGAAAGTGCTTCACCATTGAGAAATAGGAAGAAGAAAATGAGACTTTCTTTTCCTTTTTCTCTCTTATGTCTACAGTCTTCTGTCTTATCTTCCCAGGTAGTTATTCTCTTTTCTCTCCCTTTTCCCCATCAGACTGCAAACTCTTGCTCCCACAACAAATGTTTTAAATGTACTCTATCCTGCCTGCAGACTCAGTAGGCTTTTTTGTACTTCTTCTCCTTTTCTTCCCTTTTTTTTAACTCATAATGGGCCTCAACATAGCAAATTCCTGTGGGCAGTTTGGTTTAGTGTCTCTCCCTCTTCGTTTGCCCTCTGCCTATAGTGCACAGAATCTCAGAGAGGACAACACAGGGAAGCAGAACAAAATAAACTCCACAAAATCTGTAGTTCCCCAATGGCTCAAAGGGGTCTTGGATGAAGGTTTAGCTTATAAAATCCTTACTGGGTACTTGGAGGGGTGAGGCCAAATGGCTAATGTAGGATAAAAACTGCAAACCTCTTAATTCTCTTAGTGTTTGGCTTAACCTTGCCTTGACTCTGAAGAGATGGCAGTAAGTAAGGATGAGCTTGTATTAGAAACAGTATTCTCTCTTTCTGCCCAGCCTCAGCTGTGCCAGTTCCAGTATTACAGGGCATCAGTGCTACAAAATTCTGTACAGTTTCTGCTGGTGGAGGTTTGGAACTGCCTCATTTCTCAATTAGTGTAATCAAGGCCATGACCCTGGTATCTTTCCCAAGAGTTTCCTTCCCCCTGTGAAACAGAGAATACTGAAAACTGGTAAGAAAAAGTGGAGCCAGAATGCAGCAAGCATTGTATTTCACTGGTGGTACAATAAGGAAGCTGCCTCTAGTGTCAGCCACTCTGAAGGAGGCACAGACAAGTTAAAGCGGTAATATGCATGTGTCTGTCATCCAGATATTTCAGAGCATATAATAAATTGTGATTAAATCATTAAACTAAAGGACTTCAAAAGGGTCTGGCTATGCAGACTGAGGATCTAAATGCAAGAAATCTTCAGTCCTCTTTCCACCTTGGTACCTGATTTGCCACTGCTCTAAGCTAGTCATCTCACATGAAACTGATTTTCCCATCAGTACCACCAGGAGTTAATAATACTTAAGCAGAGCAGGGCCTCTTACAAAGTTGTTTTGAAGGAAATGGAGATTTATTGAAGGAGTCTTTGTGTGAACTTGCGTGCCAGTTTGAAGTTCTTCAGGAATAAAGTGGAGGAAGTGTGTTCAGCATGAGATCAGCATGGAAGCCATGAGGGGCTGCAAGCACCAGGGGAAAGCCAATGTTAAAAACAGGAGCTGCATAGTTTTGGGGGACCCTAAATTAGGTTGTGGAACCTAGGAAGAGTTAGGTTTGCAGTTTTGGACTGAGACATATGCAAAGCTCATGACCTATTCTTGGTGCCTGATGGTTCTCTGCTTTTGTTAGCTGTCCCAACTTCACAAAATCAAGTGAATAGGTGAGAACAGAATCTCTGTGTTCTGACACCCTATCTCTTGCCATGAGTACTATACCAGGTACCAAAAATGTCAAGAGTATGTCTCCAGGTTCTCCTGCTTTGATTACAAGCATGATTTTGATGATGAGCTTTAATTTTTCCATAGAAATCAGTTTCTTTGTTTATGGCTACACATACATACATCTAATACATCTCTCTTAAGCCAGATATGAGCAGCCTTGTGAGAAGTGCTCAGCAGCTGACTTGAAGCAGGGCAGAGAAAGAGAGGAAGCCTGCAAGTCACATCCTCCTGACTGCCTTCCTCTTCATTGGTATGTTCAGCCACACTGCCCAAAAGAACCATTCAAGAAGATTTGAGAATGTATGGAGCAAATGCTCCATTTCACTTACAAACAAGATAAACAAGGGTGTCAACTGAAGCAGAGCTGCTGAGGTGTTCTGTGTAATTCAGTGCCAGGCAGTAGTGGCTGCTGCTTAGGAGATGGATTTATTAAGATTATTAGTAAGTGTTATTTGGAGGTGACTGAAATCGCTGGGTGGAATCCAGAGGATTAGCTTTCCAAAGATAGCAAATGCCAAAAAAAAAGCAACCCCAAACAAACAAGCCACCAGAGCCACCAGTACCAGTTGTGTTTATTTAATAAAGTCTCTGCACAGGATTAGCTCACAAGCATTTGCTTGGTTTTGCGGCTGGAGATATGGGGGATGGGAAGGAGGAACCATCTTAGCATGTAATTCCCCAAGTAAAAGCAAAGCTGCAGCACAGCATCTGGCCTAGTTCACAGGGTAGGTGACAACTCACTGTGAGCAGGGCAGGCAGAGGAGGAATCACCTCTTCCTGGATTGCACTGGATTTAGGCAACCTATTGTGCAGCAACTCTGATACAGAAATATCCTGTGAGGAAGGCTCTGCTTGGGACCTGTCCTGTCCTGTCCTGTGTAAAGGGCGCAAGAGCTTTAGGCAGGGCATCACGCTGATCTGAGCCTGAGAAGTGGCTATGGGGGAGACGGCAGCAATCAAAATAGTCATCTCCTATTCCCTAGTAAGGCTGTAAGAGGACCTCAAAGTGCTTGTAGACAGGAATTCACCAAATATCACCCTCACAAGCCTGTCCCTGTGGGATGGAGGCTGGTGTTGCTAACCCCAGGTGGCAAACTGGAGACAGAGCTGTCCAAGTTCCCACAGAGAGCAGGCCAGATGGGAACACTGGGAGGGTGGCAGCAGGGGAAGACAAAATCAGAAGAAAAAGACCATCCCTCAGAGAAAACCGAGCAGGGAAGGGGCTTTAAGGACCACTGTAGCCCGTAGTTTAATGTTAATGTTCCTAGACAAGTCCCTCCAAAATGCTAGTGGTTGGTGGTGTAGAACAAGTGAGTCAGTTCTGCAGTGTAGCTTGGCTGTCCTGCCTCAGTGCTGTCACCCAAGCAGAGCCACATGGGAGCTCCCAACTGTCCCTTCAGCCTTCCCAGCATTGCACTGGCAGAAGCATGATCACCTGAAGCAGTATCCTGTTTTGCTTTTTTGTGATTCATTGAGGCCCCACTGGGAAGTGTCAGGAGAGACTGAGGGATTCTCTGTTTAAGCCAAGGTTCTGAAAAGAAGACTGAAATTGCTTGTTTTCTTTTATGAGAAACTGCTTACTTGTCTCCTAAATCCACAGGAGTTGCACTGGCTCCTCTTCCCTCCTTCAGAGAAGTCCTTATGCAAAGCAGGGCTGGGTTTGCTATTGCCTGTGCTTCTCAAGACTTTCCTAGACACCATGACAACAGTAGCAGAACTCCTGGATTTTGTAAACCTTTACCTTTATAGAGTCACAGAGTAGAATGGAACCTATGATTTCAATTTAGCAACTTCATTCCTCAAGGCGGAGGGGTGGTTGGTGGGAGGGGGCAATGCACTACTTAATGTTTTTGGGATAAGCTATCACAAGTGGAAGGAGGAAAAGGCTACAGCTCACACAAGTGGAAAAAAAAGGCTGGAAAGCCAATGATGCAGTTTTACACTGAGGGACAGAACCGTCTGGTAACCTGTGTACTTAATCCCCATGCTGAGATTGAAGGGTATGTCAGTAGTAACTAAAATAGAAGCACAGTGGGAGATACAGAGCCCTAGCTCCAAACTATCCAGCTTTTACAGGTGTCTTTGGTGCTAAAATTTGTGTTGCTGAAATCCTTGATTCCTGCTACAGAGAAGGTAAAGAATGTTGGACTAGGAGGCAGAATATAAAAGGGAAGAAAAAAGGAAGAAAAAGGAGAGGGAGAAAACTGTAGCATTTTAGGATCATGTTTTAGTCTCTTTCTACTGGGTTCCAATTTTTTTTATAAAAATAATAATTTTCACATGAGAAGCTGATGGTTGAAGAAACTATTTTCTTTCATAGATAAAATGAAAGTACCCTCATGAAAATAAAAAAGGCAAGGTTTTCCCCTAGCCCTAGCCTAGGCCCTAGACTGGCTGCTGGAAGATCTCACTTTTCCAGACAGAGATGCTGTGGCACATCTTACTGTGTGAACCCATCCAAGGTAATGGATCTTGACTCTGCCTCTGTGAGACTGATTTGCAAGATCTTCAGAGAAAAAATCAAACCCCTTTAGTAAGACTAATTTGCCTGCTCTAATTTACATCAGAGAACCCAACACATCATGACTGGTTTAGGACCACCTCTGTCCTTGAACTTAACACATACATAATATGCCAGAGTATAGCCAGAACTAAGGGTCTGTTTCTCTCTGTGATAAATATCCAGTTTTATGGGACTGTGGCCATGAGTCCAATTTAACATTATGAAGTAATTTTCTGTGACAATTCAGTTCCCAGCTTCATCACTCTCATCTTTCTTTTTATCTGATATATTTTAGTGTTTGGTATTATGCCTGATATGGAGAGATTCCAATTAACTAGATGAAGCATTTAATAAAGGAAATGTCTGGACAGTGAGAGGTTTTTTATCTTTGAAAAGTCTTCCACTGATTGTTGGAGTATCTTATTTTAAAATGGGTTTGGCTTAAAAGGACTGCATTTGTGTGATTTGTCCTCAACAGAAATTAGAGCCTCTCAGTATTTATACACTGTAGAATGATTTTTTTTTTTTGAGTTATTCATCATGGACTTCTGAACCTCTCAAAAGTCCACAAGCTCTTTATGAGCCATATAAAAAGATGCAGAGTCACTAGCAGAGCAGAGAAATTCCCAGGAGGAGAGAGATTTGTAACTAAATTGAGATGGACATAAAGAGATGAAGAAAGTAAACTTCAGAAAGCCTGGAATAAAAGCAAATTCTTTAAAAGCCTAACAATGATCTAGACTCCTGCAAGTCAGGAACAGAGCGGGCTATACTGAGGATGTTTAGGAAAAAAGCAGAGGACTAGCCTGGAAAGTTTCATTTCATATCTGCTTTGGCAGCAGGAGAAAGATAGGAGGTTTGTTTTCTAGGGCTTTCTCAAAACACTAACCCTGTTTTGAGAAAGAAACATGACTCTCATCTTCTGAGGGCCCACTCATTTTACTGACATGCAAGAGACTCTACGAAAGAGTAATTTCTTCAAAATAGTCTGTTTACAGTAAACAGGACATGCAGGTCAAAGTGAAAAAAGCAAAATCACTATTTCTGAGAAGCTACAAACAAAAGAATTTAAAGAAAATTCACAGACAGAAGTTGTACGTACTGTAAATGCCTAGGCCTCTTAATAAACACTTTAGGGATTCCTGGACTGGTTAGGAAAACATTACATAGCAAAGCCCTTTCTCACAAAGAAACAATTAGATAAATGCCACCTGCTGATTGCAAAACTGGCCAAAACTTACTGAGATATACACATCTTAAAGAATCCAGGCCATTTTCCTACCTGGAAACAGAGTCAGATAGAGCTGCATACTGAATGGGATGCAACAAAGCCAAAGCTGGCTAAATAATGATAATTTATTTGTGAATATTTGTGAATATTTATTCAGAGAAAATATTGTCAAAATTCACAGTATTATTGATAATGAATTATTTAATCATCTCCCGATGAAACTCCAAAAGAATCCCTGTCTGTACTGTTCTGCCAACAGGTATCATGCATGCCCAGCCCACCCTCTGCAGTGGCTGCAGAAATGTGCTCTGCTTGCCAGTCTCCAACAAGAATTTGACTCTGCAGCTATCAGCTAGTCAAAGTCTCACAGTACTGACAGAACTATTCTGTCAGGGATGGATTCAGTCAGGCCTGTGGGCAGAGCAGGGCTAGTGGCTGTCTTCTGGACAGGAATACACCACACCAACATGCCCATGGAGAAGCCCTACATACAAATAAATGGGTGCATATGGGATACCTGTTAGCGTGCGGCAGCGTTTCTCCCTCCATAGAGATATGTGCTCTATAGAAGTGTGCAGGGGCTCATGCAGCTGTGGGACAAATACATGTTTTTGGCAGCAGTGCATTGGGGTAGATGTGTCTGTGCTTATATGGGTTGTCTCTAGAAGCAGTCTGGGGTAAAGGGAATTCCATAGGGCTCTCTCTCCTCTTCTACCTTTTCTGTCTGTCATTTTCAGGTAACCTTTTCTATGAACAAGTCCTTATGTAGGCTTGGTGTGGGATGGCCCTTCCACAGTTGTTCAGAACTGCACACTGCTGCATGGAGCAGGTGTCTGTCCTCCTGCCTGCAGCATCGGCCCAAGGACGCCTGTGCCTCTTCCCATGTCATCTGCAGTTCCCCAGCAGCAGATTCTCCCTTTGGCCAGAGGACTTTTGACTGGGCTGACACCCAGATCTACTCAAGCAAAGGGCAGGTTTAGGGATGTTTGTTCCAGACAGCCTAGTTTGTTGATTTCACTTGTTTTTATCCCATGCAATACACATAATTCAGCTCAGCTCTCTTCTCTCTGTCGTGCCCTGCTGGTGTACATGCTATTTTCAGATCAGGTCACACATCCCCTCCTCTTCCTCCTACCACTGTTGGGCCTGTTCTTTCCATTAGGGTTTAATGAGAGGCCCACTAGCCATGGCAATCCCAGCCCTCCAGTCACTGCTGCAGCCAAGGTCAAGCCCGGGGCAGGAACTGTCCACAAATACAGACACCAGAGTGAAGACAAGGAAAGAACAATAAGAGACATTTACTTCCCAATGCACTTAAGCGCTTGAGAGAAACTGTCCCTCCAGACTGCTGAGTCAGCAGCGGCTGACAAATTAGTCAACAGGATGACTGGGCCTCAGCTCCTGGCAATTAGCATGGACAAAGCTTTATGTGTGCCTGTGTGTTTTCCTATTAGCTGAGGCTTGCACGCCTGCGAAGGGAGGAGGGACTGGGGAAGGAAATGGCTGGCTTTGCCTTCACAAACATGGAATTTGCATTCCCAAGGTTGCGCAGCAGTCATTTGGCTTCCTGTTTCAGCATCTTTGCAGGCTGTTGCCATTAAGAATAAAGTATGCTGAGAGCCTCTTAGGAGGGAGGTGCATCAACACAGCTGGAGGAAGGGCGAGCCCTGAATTTCAATAGCAGAGGCACTTCAAACTGGGAGGGGTTTAGTTTAGCCGGTAAGTGTGGCTAACAAAACCGGGTGCTGGCAGGGTCAAGGAGTGTTGGCAATGGTCGGGCAGAGGAATTTACTGGTGAGAATGGTATTGCTAGTATATTCAGTACTGGAGTAAGAAAGCTGTCACAGATCCAGAGTGAGAGGCTTTGGCAGAGCTCAGGGTGACGAAATGATAGAGACAGAGAGGGATAAGGACTGGACTAAAGAGGATTCTGTAGGTCAGGAGTTCAGTGTCTTGTCAAAGCGATTTGGGAAGCCAGGGGCTAAAAGGTGGAGCTGCAGGTCAGGATTAAGCTAAACCTAGGAGCTGAGTTCTGTCACCATGTGGCAGAGGTCACTGCCTCCAAAGCAGGCTGTGGCGGTCATGGCCCATGCTGTGAACAATGACATTTCCTGGATTCAACTCCAGTGGAACTACACACTTTGTTGTTAAAATCCTGTGCATCTCCTCTTGTCTTCCCATCACTGAGGCCAGGTCACCAGTGCCTTCAGACAGAAAGTCCTCAGAGGACCCAGAAAGAAAGGTGAAATACATCTGTTTTATTAGCCTCACCTTCATCTACCGCATATCCATGTCCCTGGTAAGTCAGATGGTACCATATTATCGTCCTCATTCACAATAAGCTGGCCAGTCTGATTTAGCCAAAGTTCAGTGGTGCCCCCAGCTCTGAAAGGCCTTGCTGTGACCCGTGAAGGTTTAGTGGGCTTTGTTCTGGGTGCTCAGAGACCCATCTCTCTGCCTTACAGGCTTTCATAAAAGTTGAGCTAACTGAGAGCAGCAGAAGCATTCAAGCTCTCAGTCCTTCTGTTTGCAAGGGTGGGGGTGAGACACATGGTATTTGTATCCAAGGCACTACTATGTGCTCCTTCGCTAAGCAGAACTGGAATCTCTGGACTTCAAATCCGGTTGCTGTGAGCCTAGCAACAAGTGAATGTATCTACTTAAGCTTTTAAGGAAAGGACTAGGTTAGTGGAGGTGAAAGTAGGTCAGAATGTTTTATTTTCTGAGTTTCTTGGGTCTCTTTCTAGGAACTGTAATGCACTGCTTGTAAGTAGTCTCTGTACCCAGAGACTGGCAGCACCATATCCATGTACACTCCTTTATGCAGCACTAAACTTGAGACAGTTCATTCCATTCTATTGACCGACAAGCTGCCTTACACTATTTCAAGTTTACTAAAGGAGAGGAGCATGCACCAAGGTGTTTCCTGTGGAACAGCTGACACTCAGCAGCTTGCTGTTCCTGCAATGACCTCTCCTTGTCTTTGACCCCTGTAATTTTCTGCTTGGTTGTAGGCTGATTTAGGGCAGATTTGATTTCTTAGCTGCTGAACAGTGTTTTTGGAAAACACCAGCTGGCATCTATCTACATCACTGGGTGACTAAATAGCTTTTGAATCTAGGTCTTTATTCCTTCATGCTTCAATTCTTCATCCAGTAAAAAGGCCTAACTGTAGTTTGGGCTTGGGTCAGGGTTGTACACATGAATGTGGCTATATAGGAGCTGTGGCCATCCAGGTGCTCCTGTTCTCCTGTCAAGGAATGTGGCTGGGGCCTTCCTTCTGCCCATTCTGACACAGCATTGGTTAGACAGCACTTTGGTTTATGCCTGACTATTGCTGCTGTGCCTGAGCATCAAAACTTTAATGTTTGAATTTTGTCATCCTGTCAGTTTACGAGGAATAAATCCATTTCATCCAGTACTCAAACCTCTACAAATGCAAGGAAATAGTGAGTCCTAATTGATCATGTTTGGACTTCTGCAGTACCAAGAAACTTCACATAGTCTTGCTGCTGTGGTCTTACACCTTGTAGGAAAAAACACAGCTATCTAATCCAGGTAATGTGCGTAATTTATCAGATATGAATCCTGTAAGGAGCCATGGACAAAGATCAGCTGACCTGTCTCTCTGTTAACCTTGCTAGTGAATGCCAGAAAGTGGTATATCTCTTCATTACAAGTGATAAAGTTCATTACAAGTGATAGAGTAGCTTCATGGCAAATTCAGGCCCTCAGTTTTATTTCCATAATTTTGCAGCACTGACCTTTCTATAATTCTATGATATGCCAAACACAGTTGTTTAAAAAATGCAGACTTGTCCACATGAGGTACATGTCCAACTGCAGCAAGATCCATGCTGACTGCAGCATTTACAAGAACACCTGAAGGGGCACCTCATCAGGGTATCATAAGGAAAAATGTGGAAAGCACAAGGTAGTGCCCAAGTGTTACAGGGAGAACACAAGGGTGTCTAAGACAGTGTAACTTTGGAAGTCAGCCACTCATTCCATTCAATTTCTTTCCAGAGGAACTATGTCTCCTGCAGCAAACAAACTAGGGGTGGATACAGTGCTGGGGTGCAGAACTATTTTAGTAACATGGAGTTATAACAGATTGTTATTAGCAGTAATTCCCACTTATTTCCTAAAGCAGCTACTTTGAGGAAACTGCCTGCAAGTAACACTCCCTGTCTGGCTGATAGCCACTGTGCTCTTTAGAGAAGGTATTTTTCTCATGGAAGGCGCTCAGTTAATTTTGGAGTTCAAAAGGTACATGCAGGACAAGGCAAGTTTCTTTAACATGGCCTTGACATTATTCCTCCTGCCCTCCTGGAAGTAATGTGAGGAATGCAATGGACTCTTTTCCAAGCTGGCAAGCAGTGCCATTTGTAGTGTTGATATTTGTCCCAGTGGGACTTGGGCTGAGATTTTTCCATTGCTGCCTTGCCCAGTTCATTTTGTCCAGAGTGCCAAAAAACTGTCAAATGGTATTTTTGCAAATACCCAGCTAGACTGGACTGGACCTGGGGACATGGAGGTGAAAGGATCTGGAGTCTGTTTTCCTGTCCTGCTAAACTAGCCAGTATCTCCTTGTGCTTATTCAGTAGGTTAGGTCTGATGATGTCAGTATGAATATTTTGCTGCCATTTACCTAATAGCTAAATTTCCTGTTTAAAAATCATATAAAGGGAAATAAGGGAAAAAGAACTGCTGTGGAGGAGACAGTGGCACAATTCAGTGGTTGGTTTAAGGTGTGCTTGTGCTGTAGGTCAATTGCTTTTTAACAGCAGGTCTGACATAATGTTGTCAAACCGCATTGAGCATATATCTCTGAAAAGATATTTTTGCAAACCAAATCCTTCAGATTATAATTTCACCACTTCTGCTAGTTGTTCTTCAGTCTCAGATACTATGTGCAGATCAGATGCAACTCAAAAAGAATGAAAGACCTATAGTACCTCAATATTATAATAGCAATGGCCCCCCATAATATCAATGGTAAAAATAATTAAGTCTTTCTGCTTCTCTAGTGTGTTCCATCTGAGGGTCTCAAAGCATTTTACAAGCATTAATTAATTAAACTTTCATCTTCTCCCTAAGGGTTTTTCTGTGCTGGAGGTAGTTCAGTCCAGTTGGGTAGATGTGGCTGTTGAAATCACAGCTGATTCTCAAACCAGCGGTTAAAAACTGCCTCCAGAAATCTTCAGTTCTTACAGCTGCTGCCCTTTCATCTTGCAGCTGTGCTTTCCCTTCTGAGCTTGGTGGATGGTTTCTCTTCTTCTGGCTCATGCAGGCTCAGATCTGTAGGTTCCATCTCCTAGCTCTGCCCTGTCTGAGTAGGTGATGCCACTGGCACAATCCCCAGGAGCTAAACTGACCCACCACTAGCCTCAGAATTACTGAAGTGTTTAAGTAGCTTAAAGACTGAGTTATGCAATACTCCCTCCCACTTAGAGCAGGGGATGTGGGCTAGAAAGAAGTTAAAACAGATGAGGCAAGGATCACTAAGTGCAAATATTTGAAATGTAACTCTTTAGGTAAGCACTTTAAATATGCCAAGTGTTTACAAATAGAATACAGAAATTGCTTATCCCGTTATTGAAATCCAGTCATTCTTAGGGCTGAATGTGACAATTCTTAACCAGTACAGAGTAGCACTTTCATCATCTCTTATGGATGGAATCAGATTATATCACCTGAAACTGGAGAGAAGCGAGAGAGGGTAGAAATGAACTACCCAAACTTGGAGGTAGTCATTAGGATTCAGCTCCTATCTTAAAGGAAATATATCAGAGAATCTATAATAATAATTACAATTAATATGCTGTATTACTTGACTTTTAAAAACAGTGATAATAAAAATAGTAAAAGTAATAAACAGCTATGCAAAGTATGCAGAAAGCCTTGGGGGTTTTGTTGGTGAGAGGAACTGTTGAAATACTTTTGCATTGATATTTATGTAACATCTTTTGTCTTGGGGATCCCAAACTGTATCACCAACTGCAGCAATGAAAAGATTGTGAACATGGCAACCCATATGTTGTTTTGTTAACAATATAATTTTGGAAATCATCTTTAGCATTTCTAATTAGAAGTACATAGTGTAAAAATTTAATTTCATTAATTTGAGCTCAATACTGTGCATTCCTCACCTAGAAACCAGAGCAACTGGCATATTATAAATATGCTGGCATACACAATAGTAGGATGAATTAATAATTTAATAAGGTGTACTGCTAACTGTGTATTATATGTTTCTTTCTGAGCAATCAAGGTGCTTTACAAAGGTTGGTGGCAATAAATAAGCGTATTTGCAGTTCATTAGAAATGCATACTTTGTTCCTGAGATACATAATTATTCATTCATTGAAATCTACAATTGCCTTGTATTTAGTGTGTTTTAATGCCCGTGTTTTACAGGTAAAGTAATAGAAAGGATACATTAAACCGTACACAGTCAGTGGCAAGGCAGGGACAAATTAAAGTCTCTTGATCCTGTCTCTCAACGTTGAAAGCATTGTTTCTCAGTTTCCCCGGGCAAGCAACACAGGACTGGAAGAAAGGCTTTTCTAGGGTGACCTTCTGGGTCACCCTCTCCTGTCTCCTGCCATCAGGGGCAACATGTCCTATTGTGGCTTTTGTGACTGTAACAAAGAAAGAATGAGTCACACTTCTCTGCTGGACACCAGACCGCTCATTGATACAGTTCAGGTTGCCTTTCTCAGTAAAGGCTATGCTGGTATTGTAAGGGAGCTTGCAATGGGAAAAGGCTGGTCTGGTTTGTCTCGGGGATTAGAGGAGAATGGCAGCCTTCCAGTTTCAGGTGCTGGGAACTGAAAATAAAGGTGCTGCTGAGTAGGGTTTTTCTCACAGACTCGGGTTCAGCTCTGCACTTCTGCAGCCAGGTCAAAAAGTACTTTTTTAAAGGTAGAAGACTCCCTTTAAGACACAAGAAAAAAATAAATTCAGGAAGCATCTTGTAGAAGCATTCTGGAGATTATCACAATGTCTGAGTTTAGTGAGGTTGATCACAGGACTGGAAGGTAGGATTAGGTCATTCCATTCATACCCTTATTCCCCACAGGACAGTATTCTTGGCAAATGTTAGTTGAACTGTTCCTGAGGCTTCTCTTAGGTCCTCTCTAGGTCTGTCCACTGTAACAGTTTATCATCTCCCTCACTGTGATTATTGGACCATTTTGTCCCTTCTCCATTCTCTGTGTGAGCTAGTCCTGCCTGAAGAAGTAACTAACTCTGAATTATCTGTTCACAAATCCCTGTATGTATTTGGTTCCGTTTCCCTCACCTTTACGTCATGTCGGTGAATGTGCACAGAAGTCAGCAGGGCCATTAGGGATGAGTTCAGGGAACACAGTGGGAATGTCCTCACTGATCGCTGGGAAGCCTCAGTTTAGCTGAACTTCGTGTTTTCCTGTGACTGTACAGTGCTCAGAAGGCTGCTGACACATGGGAAAGTAGCCAATTCTGTAGCCAATTTTATTTTTTCTCATTTTATTATCAAGAGGAGGGAAATTCATAAAAATCTTGAGAATCTCACCCACATCCCCTCCCCACTGCAGAGTTGCTGGTTTATTTATATTGCAAATAGTTACAGAAACAAAGCTCCCCAGACCTTGAAGTGAATCCCAGCATGTAGCACCATACATGGCAAATCTGTGTGATCACGCTTCTCATCACTATTGCATCTGTCCTCCATACCTCGCTAGTATCCTTGGGCTCTCTCTAAAGTGTCAAAGCATGAGAGGAGCAGAAGTTGGATGGCAGGGACAGACAGGAAGATGGTGTAGAAGATAGCAGGAGGGATGGGGACGTAGATGAGTGACAGCAGAAAGATCATAGGAACACTGATGAGGCTGGGAAAAGCATACACAATCCTAGAAGCACTCTCCTACAGAATCTGGATCACAATTAATTGTACCCGCATACAGACATTTCTCATCTGTCAGCTTACAGCTGTGAAATCTGCTGGCAAGGTGTGCATCACTGTCCTTAGCACTACATGCATTTGAAAAAACATCAAGCCTTCTAATGATACTAAATCCCTTGTCCATAAGCTCAGACTGTAAGAAGACTGGAGAAGAAAACTTGACATTGAAATCTGAGTTTGGTTCAATTTACTGGACTGAAAAGAACGTTGATGATATGCTCATTTGCTGAACACTTGAGGAGGTCTGGTACACTGAACAGACAGGGAGCTGAGGAAAGGGAAATGAGAATCAAAGAATGGATTGCTGCACATACGTTTCTCAGCTCTGCTGGCCTCCTGCAATCTTTACACTTACATGTAGGTTTTTCAAATATTACTTGTAATGTGTTAAATTAGTAATACTACTTTCACCAAACACGTTAGTAACACCTGCCTCTGCTTTGTGTTTTTTATTCCTTAATTCTCATGCAAGCTGGTGAAACTGTTCCTCACACAAGTCATGAGTTAGGACGATTAAAACTTTATTTTTATTTCCAGATGTTATGTCATGGTGCTTCGCAGTCTTCTTTGCTTCATCCCTATATGCCATTCTGAATCAGACCTAGATGGATACCTAAAGGGTGACAGAGCTCACAGCCACTGTGTTCAAAGTAGAGGCTGTTGAGAGCTGTGTCTCTTTTCTATTTGGTCTAAGGAGAACTTCCTGATATCCTTGACTGAAATAGTCTGGAGAAGATAATCTGGCAATTAACATCTCCTTCTCCCACCCCCTGGTTGGAGAGTCGATGGGAACTAATAAGTCTTTTCCTGCCTAACATGTGTGGTTCACAAAACTTTCTGTGGCTGACATGGTGCCAGGAGGCAGAGGGGTTATTTTGGGGCAGATTCCTTTTCATTTGTTTTGTTTTCCTCTTTCTATAGCAGTTTAGCAATCCCAGTCCTGGCAGCAGAGATGCCCTGAGGGAAGGGAGAGGAGCCGCCTCTGAAGACAGTCAGAATTCTTCATAGCTGCTTGTCCTCTCTTTGACTGCGGCATCAGCTGGTGGCTGGGGGAGGAGAAATGCCTCAGGCTCATTCAGAGTTGACCCATGGTTATTTTTAGCTCCTTAATGCTCTTTCCAAGCCCCGTGCCCCTCTTCCCCCCAGTTCATTTCTCTCCTCTTGGCAAATGGCACTTCACGAGCTACTCAGTCACAGGTTAGAAAGCACTGAAAAAAGTCAAAGGGCAGGCAACGGAGGTACTCCTCGGAGAGAGGCACTTAAAAGGTCAGGAAATGCCTGAGCTGTGGGCAGGAGCCCCTCCTAGCCCAGCTCTGCTTATTAAGCAGTCTTGCAAGCCTATGCAGACAGGGTAATGGGGCTCAGAACCTAAAAACCATGTGAAGGAGGCAGAGGAGCAAAGCGTAGACAGTGAAAGAAGAGGAGGAAAAGAGATGGGGACATACAATAAAGAGAGTTGTGGTAAACAAAGGGGAATAAATGAGGTGAAGGATGATATGCACTATTTGAGCATGATTGAGAAAAAGAGGAAACAGAAATTAAGAGCAATTTTACTTCCCTCAGATTGAAAGCCTGGAAGATCTCTCATCACAGGGCCATGGGCTTCCTCTTCCGCTGCAGAGTTCCTAAATATCAAAACCAGGCCCATGCTCTCCAGGCCTCAGGAGAAGACATTTAGGCAGCTCCAATTGCTGGGCACCCCTCTTACCTTGCCATTGGATGGGAGTTGCTAGTGAAGGGTGAACAGCTGGCAAACAGGAGGGTGCTGGGTCCTGCAGAAAGTCGGGTCTTCCTCTTTAGGGAGAGAATCGAGATAGTCACTGTGGAGAGGCTTTCCCTGTGCATTGCAGAGCTGTCAGCAGCCCACCCTTGCTCCTGGCTGGTAAAAGCATCAGGGTGAGGCTGAAGTTGGGTGCAAATCCTAGGACCTTGGTCAACGCAGGTGTTCAGGATCTAAAACTCATCTGCACCTGGTGTGGTAGAAAGCAATGCAATGAAGAAAGTGCTAACTCCTGAGGTGCTTGTCTGTGGAGGACCTGAGCATGGGCTACTCTGATGGCCACGGCATTTCTTCCTGCATGTGTTGTAAATGTCTATTCATCCATTACGGTGCAGGATCTGAGCTTTGCAAACAACAGAGATTTTTCTCACTGTGCCCTGGGAGGCCGGGTTATACTGTTCCACACTCCTCCTGCCTCAGCAGCTGGGAAATGGCTCCTGCAAAAGGCAGGGCAAGCCTTTCCCTGTGTCCATCCTGGTAGGATGAACAGTCTCCTTTTCCTTCCTCTTCGTGGGGACCTGGAAGGGAGCAGCTGGGTGGCTCTTTTGGCTACTGTAGCTAGGTCCAGTGTCATGCAGATGCCAGGGCAGAAATAACTTGCTCAAAATAACATAGCCCCCCCTGCACCATTTTCCACCCCACCCCCCACAGCCCACTCTTCACAGTAGCTTCTTCTTAGTTTTCCAAAGTCCCAGCTGTATGTCCTTGTATCAGACAGGGGAAGCAGGTTGCCTGGATACAGTCCCTTTGATGAGCAGTGCAGTCCCCTGGAAATCAAGTTGCAGTCCCTCCCCTCCCCTTCCTCAGCATTGCTGCCCAGTGTGGGAGATGGATTTTGGTCCCTGGAGGGCTTCTGGATACGAAAAATGGCAGGGAGGGGAGGAAGACAAAGCATCGCAGATGTCAGCATTCACACCACACCCCAAAAAACCAGACAGGAGTAGCGATTACAGAGAAATGCAAGGCCAGGAAACTATTCTACCCGTTGCTGAAGGTGAGCATGAAGCTGGTCCTAACCCAATAAAAGAACCGAACTGAGCTAAGAAGACAGTCAGAAATTTTATCATGAGCAACAGAGACTATGACTAGTTCATATGGTCCAGCAAGAGCAAGCCCAAGTGAGAGTACCCAGCTGTGGGAATAATCATTGCTCTGAAAATGAAGTTGCACAGAATGGGGCAGGGTTGGGAGGTGGTAAAATAATTTCCCTTCTTCTTGAAGTATGAAGGGATAAAACAATTCCCATTCCTCTTGGTGTGTCTGTCTTCACAGTTTTGCAATTGCACAGCGTTCTTGGCACCAGACAGCTTCATTTGCCTGATGCTGCTAGAAAAATCAGCTACTATGGGAAGGAAAGCCCCATGATGTACTTACAGGTGTCTAAACTGTGAAGACCACAAGAAAATATTCATACTGTTTCAAAAGGCTTTAATCAGAAGAACATGAGAAAGATGAAAGAGCATTTACTATTAATATCAGAACTCCCCCCACCCCATTCAAATCAGTCCTTCTTGATTGTTTTATTCCTTAATTTTCTCAGTGGAAAAGCCACACCTGCTTCATTTCTAGACAAGAAGTACATATACTGAAAACCCTTACAGAGGATAATTTCTCAGCAACATTAAGAAGTCTCCACAAAGCAAAATTCTGTAATTGAACACTACTGTCCTTATTACTGAAATAATTCTTCTTAAATCATCTGTCTTCAATGGCGTATCTTCACCATCCCCATAAGACTCTGACACTGGCCAATTTCAGAGAAAAAATAAGAGAATAATTGGACTTAACTGGTTTGTTCCAACAAGAAGGTTTCTGCTCCAGAAGTCCAGTAAACTAAGTGGCTTTTGTAGCAAACACTAAAATAATACAGATGAAATATAAACATACTTTTATACTCTTAATATACGAATATATTTCAGGATGAGGAGGAAAAAACCCCTAAACTAAGACTCTTCCATGGGGGTTGCCCTGCCAAATGCATTCAGCCCTCTTGTCTGTGGAGGCAGGGCAGCAGCAGAAGTGCCTCTGCTGACTATGGCACTGCATGATCTCGGTGGGAGGGAGGTATCTCTCAGTTATACTGGTCCCAACGAGCCAAAGGAACCTTTCACATTCCCCAAGAAAAGCAATGGCCACCCACTGCAGTTTGGCAAGCACTGCCAATTCCCAGTGAGGAAGTCTATTCAGCTGGCAGTCATCTGCATTCAGCAGTAGTTTCAATTTCTTAGTGCACTTAAGAGTACATCCCCTGATGCAGAGCACGTTGAGCATGATGTAAATCATAGATGACGGTAGGAATTTCTGCTCCGAGAGGAATGATTGCAACCTTTTAGCCATATTAAGATAGAAAAATGCAGTCTTGGACACTGGTACATATGGTAATCTAAAATCACTCTGGCTTTGATACCTTCTCTGTGGGCTGAGCTATGAAAACAGGCCCAGCAATCCTTGGTTGCTTTCTTCAGCCCATCATCAGCAACTCAGTCATCTCTTGATGTACCGTTGGGGAGTTACAATCAGGCAAATGTGGGGTTAAGGCATTCAGCTACATCATATGCAAGTCGAAAAAGTCTAACCACAGAGCTGGGATTCATCCCTGTATTCAGAAGGCCACAACACGTGCCTTCCTGCTGGCCCTTCTGTTAATCCCATATGAATATCAAGTAATGAAGGTAGCAATACAGAACTCCACAGCAGCCAGCAAGTACCCTGCAGCAGCTAATATGCTCCTAAGATAGATGTAGAAGCTTTTGATGGCAAACATCCTGAGGACAGGGCAGGGAAAGGAGAAACAGAAAATAGTACAGATCTCTGGCAGTGGCAAAGACAATATATAGATGAGGGGAGTTTTTTTAATCTCAGAAATTAGGATTAATCAATCCATTACAGGACAATACTGATGTGACTTTTTAACAATGATGGCCCCTCTGCTCCATTTTCTTCTGCATAAGACACACTAAAATCAAGAGACCAGATATAGATGTCACTGATAACTGGGGTCTGACTGAGGAGGGAAGAAAGAAAAAGAGAGAGAGAAGTCTAATTACAGGATGGTTTTTTCACTTTTTTTTCTCATTCCCATTTCAAAGACAAAGAGAAAGGCACACTTAGAAAAAGAGAGCGTGAATCATTTAATATGAATTTTACTTGACTGAGGACTGACATAAGTGTGTGAAACAGAAAGGAAATATATGAATAATGCAGAGCAAGACTCCGTGCAGACAGAAGACTGTTATTGTATCCCTGTTTACAGCTACTGAAAGCACAATCAAATAGAAATGGAAAGAGTGCAAAAAGCCTGCATGGTCATCTCATGTTGAAAAGGTGTTAAAATACATTGTGGATCACAAAATACCACCTTTCAATCACTGCACTGAATTTGCTCATCTGCTCACACCAAGACAAAGAAGAGGAATTGGTGTTGCTTTGAGTTGGAAGTGAGCAGAATGACTTCTCTGCAGGTTAGGCTTGCTTTGAGCTGTGCCCAAGCTGCAGTGGCTGCTGTGGGAGACGAGGGCAGAAACATGGGGGAAAACATACGCTGAGCAGCTCTGCCATGCAGCCTTTACCAGGCACTCCTGGGAGAAGGGGGTGTAGAACTACAGAAAACAGGTATTTTCATGACGGTGACCCCTGAAAGAATTCATACATACCCTTCTGCTTATTTAATGCATTTATTCCTTTTATGGGAGAAGTATGGCTAGGAAGCAGCACACTCTCCCAGGACCCTTGGGACAGCTGGTTTCCATTTGTGGTCCTGCCACTGGCTGGTTTTGGCTAAAAATCATCATTTTTGTGCCATTGGTGAAGCACTTTGAATTTTTCTAACAAAAAGCAGCATGTAAGAGCTGAATATTAATTCAGATTCTTCTAAGAAGCCCATCATCATACCATGTGGTCTCTTGCATTCTGTAATTAAGGCATACTTCTGCCCTAAGGAGGGTATTCTTCCTTCCCTTAACATTATACCACTTCTGGATGGAATTTGCAATAATTTCTGAGGTAGCCTGTTGGATCCCCTCTCCATGTCTGGTCCTTTTCCAAATCACAGTCCAGAAGTTCATCTGAGTAGTGATGGGAGACTCTGGCTGTGTTGTGTGCCTCAAGAATTCAGCAGAATCAGAACACGCATATTCATCTATAGCTGCTGAAGATTTCTCAGAAAGCTTTAAGAAAAAAGGGCTACATCCTGAATTACTCTCTCTCTAATTTATTGTTGTATTAGACTAGGAAGAGACATAACATTACAGAGGTGTATAGAGGTGACTGGAGGATGTTTATATTTTTGGACAATATAGAGAAGCTTACCTGGAGGTCTAAGGAAGGGCATCTTAAAGAAGGACCCTAGGAAGAAATAGAAGGAGGGTAAGGGGCAAAGACCAGACACTAGGGCATAAAGCAGAGGAGATTCAGAAACACTGATTTAAATTTTGGATTGAAAGGAAACAAGAAGAGGGAAGAGGTAGTGTCTTTGAGGACAAGTGCGTAGGAGGCATGAGAACCTTGGAAGACAAGGAGACATTTTGTGGAATTAACCTGTTCATAACAGAAACAGTCTGTGTGCAGATAGGCATTCTCACATTCTGTCTGCCTATCTAGCTGTCCCGGCATCATATAAAAGGGCTGACTATGAAAAGCCCTTTTGCACAGAGACAGGCACAGTTTTAAGTACAGCACTGCAAGCAACCAGGATGGAGAAGACGTGATGCTGATGCAATGCAGTGATGAAAATAAACATGCCTGCTACTTCAGGGATGGAAAAGGCACATTCCATCTTCTGCCCCCTAGAAATCTGCTGCAGCCTTTCACTATCCAAAAGAAGCAGCTTGCTTGAGTCAAACCCAGTCTACTTTTGCCTCCTCACCTCACACTTGTCCATTTTCCCTTTGTGCCAAGAAAAAGGAGAGGTCAGCAGGGACTGTCGTGTTTTCCATACACTGTATTTCTATGGTGATATTAAAATGCCCTCTATCTGCTTTTTATCTTTTCACCTTGAAATGGGAGCTGCAGGTGCTTGTATGCTGTGCAGCTGTTGCACATAATGAAAAGTGACAGGGCAGTTCAATCTCTGGGGTCCTTTCAGTCCATAGGCTTCCCGCTGAGAAACCCAAGGTGGGCACGTTGGTTGATATTTTTTCCTAAGTTGTTCTGACACATCTCCTCCGGGATTTGTATTGATGCCCCCTAACTCGTACCATGCAGCCCCCCTGGCTGCATCAACTAGCATTTACTTCTGGTTGCTGATAATCTGAGCTCCTATCAAATCAGTAGCCTAAATATGAAAGGTTCCCTGCTGTGGTGTCCACGGCACTGCAAAGAGTCCTAGGGAGGCAGATGTTTAATAGCTGATTAAAGGACAAGTCACACTCTTTTCAGCTGGGCTTTGAGCTGTTTTGAGGGATGATAATATAAAAGGTGGTGATTACTGTCTTTTGGAGACAAAGACAACGAGCCTGAAGTTGCCTGACATAACTTGAGTAGCAGCATTAAAGTGCAGTGAGGTCAGCTATTTCTGCAGACTGTGTGATGCTGCAAAGAAAAATCATGTCAGCAGCAGACCCGGTGTAGAAGTTAGCTTCTTCCTTTTTCTTCATAGCATTATACCCACCACCTCCTGCTTCACTGTGCTCTCAAGAACTGTAAAGCACTTTCTTCTCAGACATACATTGTAGGCTGCCACAGTGTTGTGTTCCTGGAATATACATACCCTTTTCTCTGCTCCTACAATTAATGTGCAGTTCATATTAGCTCCCTGTAAAGCATGATAAGGAACAGTGAATCCAACTTTTGTAAATGAGGGAACCCACCAAATCTACCTCTGCATAAATGAAGAACTGCCTTGAGACTGTCTCCTGTAAAGGAAGAAGCATTACACTGAATCCAGGGGCTTCCACACACTTAAAGTCAAATTGAATCTTTGCTTTTCATAAAGGGAAAAGCACAGACAGATTTCTAAGTCAGGAGGATCTACCATGCAGTGTCCAAAATACCTCTGTATTGAACCTGCCCTTGTCTTTCCAATCCTCCTGTTGAGCTGAATTGCATGCATCCCTGTGCCAGCTGATGAACCATATAGTGTCCAAACCTTTATATCTATAAAGACCATGCTGAATCATCTCCACATACATGGAGAGACCTTCTGTCAATTTGCTCTAAAAGCAAATGTACCTTATTTACTCCAACATACTACCCACTTTATTGAAGGTTGAGATATTGATCTCCCTGGTAAATCAGGGTGAGATCTATAGATCCCTCCCAGTAAAGGATGGTGGATGTATTGATTCTCTTCTTCCTACCCCCATAAGTGAAAGCAAGACATATTAGTTCCTCCCCATTAAATGAAACCAAGCTGTATTAAGGCCACCCCCATAAATAAAAGGTGGGCCATGCTGACTTAGACCCTAACCACATAAATGGAGGTGAAATGTATTGATTCCACCTTTTGTAATTGAAGGAGCATTGTATTATGGTGCTCCTTCCAACATCAATGACGGAAAAGCATATTGATTCCATCATTCTCGAGTGAAAGGTGAGTTTTGTTGACTACCCCCAAAATGAGGAAGGAAAGCCATACAGAACTTAGCACCTTATTTGGAAATTTGTTTTGATCTGTTATTTACACATTAAGGCTTTTACTGTAGTTGTGCGGTGGAGATGTGTTACTGCTTTAAAGCCATGGTTTCATCAAAGGGATGTGATGCCTAAGTAGAAGGCTTCCCGAATTCTAGTCCTTGTGCTCTTGTAGACAGCTTCATTTAGGCAAGTTGCCTGGCTTTTATGTGTCTTGTCTATCTAGAAAGGATAATGAGCCTCTTCTGATATTAGATGGTAAATTTTTTCATGACTGCCTACAATGTTCTGTTGGTTAACAGGCCCAATTAAGTTCTGGAGACAAGAGTGGAAGTGGATGAAACATTATAGGGCAAAAGTGTTTAAAAATAAGGTGTACTGTATATGCCCTGTGCCTTAAGAGGAGCTAGGTCTGTAGACTGCAGATAAATAATTAGCAGCAGCTGCCTGGAGCCTGTGGTATTTTTTGCTCTTTAATTATTCCTGCTCCTTCCTACCCCTTTCTACTAACAGCACTGTTTTGAAAGGGCTTTAGCTGATGGGAAAGATACCAAAGTTACCTCACCTCAAAGCCATGCACTAATTCAGGAATTCAGTCTTTTGGACTGGGACTGAGCCCATCTGGAAAGCAAAACAGTCAGATTCAACTGCACCCCTTCAGGAGACCATGTTCAGCCCAGCAGCATGACAAAGCCCAGGACAGTCCAGGGACAGCTGCTGATGGTGTGAAAGAGAGGTGCCAACTCTTTGCTTCCCCAAGGAAATACACTCATTTTCCCCACAGTACTCCATTGCACAGCTGTTGTCTTTTGTTACCTGTTATGAACATCATGATCCTTAGGGAGGCTACAGAAGACAAGTGAAGAGGACAGAATCAGCAGAGCCTTGCAGAGAGGCCTGTCTATTTCTTTCTTCCCAATTTGTCTTAACAGTGGCAATGAGATAGAAAAAAAGAAAAACAAAGAAAAAGACAAACAACAAAGTGAATGCAGAGAATGTAGATGACACAAGGAAGTTAAAGACAGAGCCCTTAAACACGCCACATAATAAATGATACCACTGTCACCTTTTTGCTGAATGTCACAGAAGAGAAACACAGCTCAGGTACTGTGCCTTGTGATGAGCAAGCAGTGTTATGGTGCCTTGTGGTTTGTTGCCATGTATCTGCAGGGAACCCCTCACATGATATATAGGGGGCTACACATGCAGAGAGGGGGATATGAGTTGGACACTGGCCATATCCAAGATACAATCATAAGTAATGCAAACTTTGATCTATTCTTTAGGATGAATTACTGAGGTATATTTTACCATATGTTTCTTAACACATAATTTATCTTAAGATCTTACAGAAAGCACGATGTGATAGCTTTTACATGAATTAGCTGTTCCTGGAATATCTTGTTCTTCCCATGTGGGTATTTCCAAGCACAGTGCTTTGCCCAGAACAGAATTTGAAAATGCCAGTCAAGTACCAGCCTCTCCCTAAGCCCATGAATAGGAAAGCCCAATTTCTTTGCAATTCTCTCATATTGCCAGCTGTCTAAAACCCTCTCTGAGAGGATTTAAATTGGATTTTGTGCTGATTTTATACAGTTGTCTTATGTCTTCCCCATGTGTGGTGAAAAAGATTTGTTCCATACAGCATTGGGGATGCAAATATCATTCCTGTTTCAATGCATCGTTTAAAAAGGAGGACCAGACAATTGCCATGGCAACTGCACATCTGAGCCAGCTGTAGTAGCTATGGAAACAGGAACGATGGAAGCGAGAAAAAATAGTCCCAGAGGACAAATCGTTTTAAAACACACACAAAAATTCCCTTAAACTAAAATAAAATCTTGCTGTGAAATTCTAGGACCTCAGAAAGAAGTGGCAAACCAGAGGATAATGCAATGACTCTTTCATGATTTCAATGCCTTTTTTTTATTATTTTTTTGAGAGACAAGGGAGAAGTCATTGGAAGTGATCCAGTGATTGCTAGAAAGGAGGTGAAAGTAAATTTGGCCCGATCTGCTGATCCTGTGGGCACGTGAATGCTCTGCACTGGTAACTCTGCACCACAGAGGCACAGATCAGTACTCCGGTCAGGTATCCCTCTCATTCACAGCAGGCTCTCCTGCAAGACTAACCATGTTCCATACAAGTATTTTCAAATAATGAGATCATGTCTTTGGAGAATGTCTAGGCATAGTTTTTATCATTAAATAGGGGGCAAGATGCACTGTTTGAGATGTTCAAAGCTTAAGTCTGGGATCCTCCAGCAATGGCCAGGTGCCTGACAGAAATGCAGCCTGCTCTCTGGCCTTCAGGGATGGGCCAGTCTGTTTGATAAGTACTAAAGAGAGGAATACACAACATCCTACATCTCACCAGAGTGCTTAGTTAATGTTTAGATGTAATTATTTTTTAGCTTTAATGTTACAAGTACTTGGAGACAATGATTAAAATGAGAAATTAATGATGCTGTAGAAGAGAGTAAGGCAAACAGCTTCAGAATCCACACAGAGATGTGTATGTTTGGTGTCTCCTGAGAATGTTATAGGGCAGACACAAGGGCTGACATTGGGACTGCGTGAAAAGAGCAGACGTAGAGAGATGATGACAAGAATAGATGGAATAATAGGGAAAGGTGAGGCAGGAAAGCCTCAAATTGGGAAATGATAGGGGTGAGGGAGAATGCTGGAGCCACGTGTGTGTGGTAAAATGAAATGCAGTGAGAGGTGAGTAGGACAGCAGGTGAAGTCTGAGGCAGAGGACAGGGATGGAAGCAGGCAGAGATGAGAAGACGGAGTGGAGCAGGACGGCAGACCATAGGATATGAGGGTGAGGAAGCTGAGGGCTATGCCATTGGCACAGCAGTATAGGACAGGACAGGGAGGGAGATAAAGCCTGGCACAGTAAATGCAGAGGCAAGGAAAGGCAAAGAGATGCAGGAAATGTGAATGCCAGATAGGGCATAAAATTATTTGCAGGGTAATGCACTTTCTGTTGCTTTTTGTAATATTGCTGTAGTTCAGCAGATTTTTCTGGCTTTTCTACAATCACTGGATGTGTAAACACTTTTGTTAGCTGGTTCACTCAACACACTGTGGTGAAGACTGCTTAATCCAATGTAGTATTGTACTTATTTTTTTCCAGTATTTCTTTCTTTGCTCTGTATCAACAGCTAATGTTATAAAATTTTTCAAGGTGCAAACTTTGATTGTTTTCTTACTGAAAGCAGATTTACAAAAGCAGTTTATTATCTCAGGTACCTTTGAATTGTCACTGCAATTTCTGCTTTTTCATTTTGTGACCACAGTTCCTGCCCTTTCGTTTCAGTGTCACTATTCTCTTTCTGTCTCTAATAAAAATGAGTCAGCTGCCACAGTCTGCATACACCTGTAATTTGTTGAAGCCAAGGAAATCTGCATGAATGTTACTAACAGGACTAGAGGACTTGGATATGGATTTCTGTTTAAAGGAATAATAAACTGCTCACGTTTACCAAGAAGAAAGAAAAAAGTCTTTATTCAAAATGTAAATATCTTCCTGCTGAGGAGCAAACCCAAAAGTCAGCCTTCAGGATATAAATATTTATGCCTTTTGCATAAACAGCAGATGTAACATTTCCAATTAACTGTCGATCTTTCCAATTCTCTGGCTGCTGCTGCTTTCTCTTACAGTATCAGAATGAGCAGTTTGCTTGATTTGCCTGAGCTCAAATCTGTCACAAGTATCTACAGTCAGTAAGATAAAATTGTTCCTGAAAATGTTTATTTATCAGAGCCTAACAATTCCCCTGTATTTTTTATCCCTTGTATTCAATTTAAGATTAATTCTATCCTGCTGAAAGATGTGAGATTCACAGCCCAGATAAGAGGACAACAGAGAAGGAGCAGAAGCAGACATAGGTGAGAGCATGTACTCAGTCACTGCAGCACACTTTGGCCCAGTCCTAGAAGCTTGCATGACATGAGAGATCTCTGACCCATTTGGCCATGGTCGTTATACCAAGGCTGCCAGCCTGAGTCCAAGTAGTAAGGGGGTTTATGATGTAGTCACCTGCTCACAGGAACTGCCTCCATCCCTTCTTCAGTGTCAGCTTTCTCAGGTGTCTGACATTCAATCCTACTAATGGCAGCCACCCACTTCCACAACTTCTTTCTCTCTGGGAGAAGGTGCGACCTGTGAAAGCAAGAAAACGAACCCTGCTAGAGCTGGTAAATATCAGTTTGCATTGGCATCATGCCTACAAAGCAGAAGATTTTGCTGGAACACTGGCAGGAGGGTAAGAGCAAAAATCAATAGCAGAGAAGCTGTAGTAGGTAAAAATCAAGCCAGAAGACAGGTGCAGGGGGATAGAAAAGCCCTTGCCTGGCAATATGTTAGAAAGGGGTGGATCCTTCTGTTCCTTTGTGCTAAGAATGCTTTTATGGGTTCTCCTGTGTGCTGACCTGTCCCACAACACCATCAAATTTAGCTCAGCATCTCTTAATTTCCTGGCAAACCAAAAGTCAACTAGTTGAGCATTGCTTCAAATCAGGAGCTGCTGTTCAGCTGATGTAGCTTTCACTGGGGGCTTAGGTGAAGAGCTCTTGGCCTTCTTGTTTATAGGGAAAAGACTGGCCTGGGAGCCACACAACCAGCCTGGGACTGGGCTTTGTGCTATGGTGGTGGTTAGTGCAGAGGTAGGTCAGGCTTGCTATTTACCTTCCTCAGGAGCTGCATCCTGACAGCTCTGGTAGGTGCTCTGTTGCTATGGGAACTGGCTCTGCTTTAAAACCCTCCATGTGGCAGTGCAGGGATGGAGGCACCTAAAATCCTGACTGTTTAGTGGTGCACCCTCCTCACACACTTCCATTACCTGCTGCCTGCTTTTCTCCAGGTTCCCAGCACTCAGAGCTACATTTTTGCCCTCTCCTGAGGCTCTTCCATCTGCCACATCCTCTCTGGTTCTGGATCTTCTCTGGTGTGAACAGCTGGCTTCTTGCATAGTATGAGAAACCATCAAATGCTAACCCCTTAAAAGTTGATCCAAATTCCTATGTAACTGAAAGTTTAATTGCTTAATAAGCACAATTTTCACTTTGTTCTGTGCCCAAAAGGCATATGTAGTACTTCTTGTCTATATTCAGGTATAGTCTTTACTCATCAGCATTATAAACCCCCAAATAATCACCAAAGTTTGCTTCAGGTGAGCTAACTGAAGTGCATTTTGGTTAGAAGCTAACTTTGCTTGGCTTACTTACTGCAAATCCTTGCATGTGTAGGATTCTGTCAGCAGTGGAGCAGGGGCAATGAAATAGCTGAAGTTATTACCAGCTGCATGCTACTTTCCTCTTCTTCATATCAACCTCTCTGTTTGATCAGTTACATCTAAAAGAACCTGAGGTAGTGTCAGCAAAATGTCCAGGCTTTGCTTTCCCACCAAGAACCAGGAGTCTGAGCTCCCACCAGAAGCCAGAGTAGCACCAGTGTTGACTGACTCCTCTGTCATGCCCTGTCCTTGCTGGGATTCATACTGTTCTCCTGCTTGGGGAGCTTCAGAGGCGCAAGATGGCCCTACCAACTTTCTTAAAATGGATCAATGTGGATTAACAATTTAGAATGGAGCAATCTCAAAAGGAGACTGAAAGTCAGTTTCTTAAACCACAAGCATTTTTTTTTTGGTTCAGCCCCCTTGACTGTGGCTGACTGTCTGGTATTTCTCTTGAGTTTTCACTGCTGGCTGAAGAGTCTCTGGTTTAATGGCATCCATTAATCATACAACAATGCATCTCTGCAGCACCAGAGCTTAGAATTCAATTTACAGTACTTATGAGCATTGGCCCAGCCTCTCAGGTTGAGGGTGCTCTGAGGTCAAGTCAGACACTTTGGGCTCTGTTCACATTTTGGGTGTAATGTAGGATACCCAGAATGTAGACAGTTGCTTGTTCAGGCACAGGAAGAGACTTTCAGCTGAGCATGCTGAGTGCTCCAGGTCAGGAGTCACTCTTGGGACTGAGGTAAATGGAATTAAGCCACTGTCACATTTTGTGGATTTGAAGGAAATCTGAGAGCTACAATGTCCCTATCTGTATCAGCAGGTCCTTACAAAGCTTTGGATCTCAATCTCTCATGCCCACTGGGTGCTCTTCTAAAAGTAGATGAATCTTCTATGCACTCTATTCTCTGTGTTTTCCCTGGAACAGTTTGTCAGGTTTTCACCAAGGCATAAAGTTTTTCAATGCTAAAGGACCCAAAGTCAGCACTATCTTCTCTCAAATGCCTTGTGGAAGTCGTGAAGACCTGCAGGTATGGTCAGAACCAACTTCCCAGACTATCCTGCCCCTCCTACCTGGACTCAAAAGCTATTGCAGAGCCTGTGGCTAGTGTTTGCAGGAAATAACTAAAAATGGCCTTTAAGGGATTCTTTAATCACCTTTTCCTAGCTCTTCTGTTGCCAAGATGGTATTCAAAGGAAAATGTCAAGGCCTGATCGCAGCCCACAGACCACCAGCCAAGACAACTCCGTGCTAGACACTCCTGGATTTACTGTATAATCCTTATTGCAAGGCCTTGGGTAAGCATTATGGTGCCTGCCACAGAATGGCTGCATTGACACCTTTCATCTAGAGCAGATGGCAGTTGTTTTTCTCACTTTTTTAGGATACAGGATCCTTTGTGTTACCATAATCTTGTGCTTTACCTGTCTTCAGGGTCCCTGATAGAGCTGTGAAAGTACACTAGTGCGGAAGCAGGTAAGATATGTCCTTTTACAGCTCCCATGTAGCCTCAGAGAGACCTTTAAGAAAGGTCCCTTTTGAGAAAGACATAGGCTGTTTTTGTGTTACACTGTGCCCCCTGCACATATTCTCACAGGTCATTTGGACTAACTCACTCTTCCCAGATTCTAGACTACATTTCAGTACCTAGCCCCTTCAACTGGCACATTAAACAGCAAGACTCAGTGAGCTGGTTCTCTGCAGTCCTACTGATGCATGAGATCTATCCTGTCTTTCCCATGTCTTCCATGTTCCCTGTTACTCTTCAGTCTGAGTTTGCCATAATGACTCAGCAAATAGATACACTTCTTGTTGGCAGGTCGTACAGGCATTTGCAATGTTGAATATTTTATGTCCTTTTATTTATCTTGCCCAAGTGCAAATTTGACTACAGGCTGTTCCATTGCCACTATATGATTTTGTCCAACCTTCTGGATTCCTTCAGGAGACGAAACAGCCTGCAGGTGCTGCAAACACTTTTCGTTCCTTTATGACTAGAAGAAACTACTCTATTCCTCTAAGGCTTTTAGCCTGACTCGATTCTGGCTCATCCACCTGCCTGCTTTCTCTAGAGAACTGGCAGGTGAATATTTTCAGTAATTTACTTTAGAGCTGTTCAATCATCCTGCTATTTATTTCTGCCATAAATTGTGCCCAGAGGTTAGGATGCTCTTATTTTCCCAATCACAAAGGAACGAAAGGAAAACATTCTGCAAGGCACAGAGGCATCTTTGGGTGGTTTGTAAATATTTCCAGAGGCAGATATACTGGGGAGTGAAAAGAGCTGTAGTCTCTACCTGTTAGCATCGCCTGAATTAACCTGCACTTCTCGGTTATGCAACAGGGAGCAGTTGCGCTCACACAGCCTCCTCTTCCCACTGTGATTTACATCTAGCGTCTGCGAGATACACCTGCTAGTGCTTCAAAGCATGTAAAAGAAATAATAAAAAAAGGCCTTAAGAGATTATGGCTTACTCCTCATGCAGTGGTTTGACTCATTAAAATCAGTGGAGCAATTTTGAGTGACTTCTCTGGGATTTGGATCAGACCCTAAAAGCACAAGCCCTGAGAGCTGGACTGCAGCCAACTAACTTGAGAGAAGCAGAATTCCAAGCAAATGAGTTTTCATTTTTAATTCAGAAGCTAAATAAAATTGAATATCAGTGCATTTACATGGGCTAGCTCCAAGAAAAATCTAGGGAACTGAAAGAAGTGATATTTCTTGTGTGTTTGCCTCTTCTTAACCATACCCTAAGGGGCTGGTTGCTCCACAAAGCAGTATCAATTACCCAGCAATGGACACTACTGCTCTTATTATTACTACATGCCTAAATGCTCATTGTAGACCAGGACTCCAGCAAGCTGGACAATAGACAAGTATAGAGCAAACAGATGGCCCTTGCATTCCTGAGCATCTCAGAATCTAGATTTACCCTTTTATGCTCTGTTGGCTGATGAGTGTTGCATCACACAAAGTGGCATTGTCTTTTCCCTGTTGAAGTCAATTAGATTCTTCATGCCCTAGGGAGGTGATAGGGAGGTTTGTCCTGCTTGCTTTGATAGAAGATATAGAACTTTAAGTCCTGATTTTGCCACTCAAATTCCCCTATGTTTTGTTGGAAAATGCCTTGCAGAAGCTTACTCAGCATGAGAGTGAACTTTGTTGTATCATACAGGCTTGTTTACAAAATGCAGTATTGCCTGCCTCAAGGTCAAACAGGTACCATGTGCCAGGGCTTCCTGCCCAGGTCTAGGTAGAAATGGACAATTAGCCTACACTATCTCAGTACTTCATAAGTATGTACTTTCCTTGGAAATATCTCTTTTTCTGCATCTTCATCTTTTTTTCCCCCCACAGCATGCCCTCATTTCCTGCCCTTTCCTTTGCTACCTCCCTGCATGTTTTGTCTTTTCTGATAGCATCACCTACTCACCCTCTGCAGACACTTCCTCTGTAGAATGCCAGACTAACAAAATAATAGTTGTAAATCCCTTCTATAATGTACTTGGTTTGTGAGGTGCAAAAATAGACCTAATTATTTAATTTTTGAGGGGCTCCTTGTGTTCCGATGATTCCTATAATTATGTTCCTTGAGACTCAGCCAGAAAAGGAAGCTCTAGAAATTCCCTAAGAAAAGGTTGACTGTTTCCAGCTTTCCCTGTCAAACCCTCTCCCAGTGTAAGATAAAAACCCTAGTATGAGCAAAGAAAGGAGAAAGGAGAGGAGAGGGAAAGCAACTCAGAAACTTGGGGGCAGTTCTGGCTCTGCTCCAGCAGCTCGTGCTCATCTTTGACAGGTACAGGGAGAAATCAGACTGAAGAGGGATCTCAAGCAAGCAAACAAACAAATCAACTAAATGAACAAGCTGGGTAATAAAGTAGAGCTGAGAATGAGTAGCTAACGAACACATCTCTGTCGCTGCACCACTTTCTCCTGGGTAGAAGGGGAGTCAATTACCCACCTTCCAACAAGCTATTGATCAAGCTGCTGCCATGTATCGAATCGGAGACCTGGCCACCCTGTGTGTGGCACTTTGATTTTCTCTCCCTCTGTAGTAGCACGCGGATGGAAGCCAGATGAGCCAGCACAGGACTATCGATCAATCCGCCTCCCTCCTCCTCCTCCTCCTGTTCTTCACCCCAGTCGCCATGGCAACCGCGGCTGCAGCAGCAGCACTGTTTACCTCGCCTATTTATTTTCCTTTTCAGTATCTTTCCCTTCCCCCCACCACTCTCACCTTGGCATGATATTGGCAAAGCACTCAGCAGTTGTAAAAGGAATGAATTTTTATGACTCTGAGGAGGACAATGCAGTTCTCTGCTCTCCTTTATCACCCAGTTTGTTCATTTAGTTGATTTGTTTCTGAGGAATCATTGCCTATAAACAACAGAGATCTCAGTCACCAACTAGGTCATGCTCCAGACATGGAGAAGGACCTGTCATTCCAAAAATACAGGTCTCCTTCATATGGTTTAAGTCTGCCTGTACTAAACCCCGTATTTTCTTCTTATATATTGCCGTAGAGTGGCAACAGAGAAGTTATTCCAGATATGCCATCATGTACCAGCTGTTAATCTCACACAACTCCTGGAATAGTATAACATAAACTTCAAGTGCACCAGGATTTCTTTCAGGTCTTCAGCCACCTTTGTAGCTTCTGTTGAGGGCACTGTGTCCTACGGGGGAGCAGCTCCTGTGGAAAGAGCAGTAACCAGTCACACACCAGTACAAGGCCTTTGCAGTATGTTCACCATGGCTTCCAGCTGCATACACTGAGCAGTTCAGTTCCCAGCTTTGCCCAGTTCAACAGCACTTTCCATCATCCCTGCTATCTTCCCAAGTGACAGTGCAGTCTTGTCCCATCTCTTTTCTCATACTCTTCTACTGCCTGAAACTGTCTGTTCCTAGGCAGGATGATTGACTAAACAGTAGATAAATGAACAATGTTTAAGGAGTAGCTCATTTCCCCCCTCCTGTGCTGAATCACCCATTTGCAGATTCTCAGTGCAGGGTTCTCTGTCGAAATGTAAGACAAAGAGGCTTTGTGCAGGGGAATGAAATGTAAGATATACAAATAAAAGATATCTCTTAAAATATAATGCAGGTATCCAAAGGTCTGCCTGGCTTCCTTTTAATTGAAATTCTTCACCCAAGTCTCACATTCCTGATTCTTTCCACAGTAAGGCCATCAAACCCTTCCAGGAGATTCCTAGTTTTCCTTATAATTCAGTATGATTGATACAGGATGTAGAAAATCACTTGATGTTATTCAGTACAGATTATCCCTCCTTGAAGCAGAGTTATAGGATAAACTATGAAATTTGCTACTGCATGACATTAGGAAAGCAAATACTGTATTTTGAAGAGGAAAGAGACATCTGTAAGAAAGAGAAAGGCACTGGCAAGAAAGTTTCAACCCCTAATGCTGGGAGGCACAGGAGGACTGGGGTCAGTGAGGAGTTCTGCTTCATCCTTCTATTTTGTCTAGCATCGTGCCATAGTAGGAGTATTACAGAGCCACCATCCCTTCCTCTGAATAGTTTGGCTCGTCTCACTCTGTCAGATACGTTACCGAGCTCAGCTAGCCAGGAGCTCTTTATATACCAGGAGCTCAGATCCAAGATTGGCTGAGGGATGGGTTCCTTAAGAATGAATAAGCCTTGGACAGCCTCTGGAAAATGAGACTGGGGTTAAAGTTGTCCAACCACCACCACACGTGAGGGCCTGGCCGTGCTGGGGGACAATTGATTCATAGCACCATGAGAAAGAGGTACTTTTGACTGGCTGGAGCAGTGGTCTGATGTGACATGGCAGGTAGTGTGATACTAATGCAAACTGTTAGTAGTTATTAACTAATTAAATTGCTGTTATGCCTATAAGGCACTTAACACTTTGCAGGCATAGAAGAGAGCCCAGACTGTGGCCTGAGGAACAGAATATATAAAAAGGCAAGCACAGACCAATGGTGAAAGGAAAACAAAGAACATAGAAGGGGTGTAATGAGAAGCAGCACATGATTTTGCAGTTACAGTTTATGTCTGGTTTTACGAAGAAGGAAGGCTTATGTGATCACAAGATCTTTGGCAGGGGGAGTGTGTCTGTCCTGTCATAGGTCTGTCAGGTGCATGTATAATTTTTGATACACTGGTCAACTAAAAGCAAATTCAATGGGTGAGAGGATGCCTCAGATATACTAAATTTCATTTAAATAAAAAGCCAAGAGAATACCCTTTTCCTCAACTCAGAAGAAAGTTGCAATAGCAGTTTGTATTTTCCTCAAACTTCAGAAAATTCACACAGGCTGCAGCTCATAAAACAGAAGAAAGGGCTTTAACTGGTGCTTGGAATCAATAGAATCAAAACTGTAGGAAATCAGACTGCCTTAGTGGCACAAAGCTGACCTGAGTAGAGATGCTGCTGCAAAATGTGGAGCAAAGAGGTATTAGAGAGATGGCATGAAAGAGTGTGAAGAAACTGGCATTGCTAGCAAATGCTCACACTCTTCGTGGAGGAGACAGGAAGAAGCATACTGGAAAAGACAGATGTATAGATGTGCAGTCTTCCACAGGTGACTTTCACTGTAAGAAGTTCCTTAAACTCAGTTAAGTAGCAAGCAGTGGGTAAATTCAAGCCAGGGATGAGACAGAGTGCTGCAGAGATGACCTTTGTAGCTCCATTTGCTGTATACTGCAGGGAGGGGAAGTGCACATCAGATCTGGGATGTGAATGCTATACTAATAAAGATGAGAGATGCAGAGCCCTGATATGATGGCTGTAGGAGAAAGATCTCGTGAATACTGTGTGTGAAGAAAAATTAAAGTCTGTCCACAAAAGAGATGGATGGTGTAAGAGAGGGAGGAATAGCAACAGCTAAACACACAGGGGCTGGCTGTGGATTCAGCTAGAAGAGAAATGAACAGCGAGTGTAAAGAAAGATCAGGATTTCGGTTTTTATCCAGTCTTTTAATTAATGGCAAGATTTGCAAGAGGGAGCATACATTCAGGAGACCAAACGATAGTCTAACCCAGCCAAACTCATGTATTCCACAAAGCATTAGCGTTTCACTAAGCACTCACTGCTGTGTTGTTTCATCAGACACGCCGCTCTGGTGTATCATATGATATGGCAGCCGCTCAGGCAGGCAGGGAGCAGCGCAGCCTGTAATTTCCTGGTCATATGTAACTGGGTGGGGTAGCGCCTGATCCTCGGGGTGAGTAATGCTGGAATCGCACCATCACCCTGCTCTTTCTTTGCTGTTCGAGGCATTGGAGGCGTTGCTATTCAGGCAGACATTCCCCAGGGCATCCCAATGCTCTTACGCTCTGCTACACTTACAACACCCTCCTGTAACCTGTTTCGCTGCGCACCCGATCACTTTCCCACATTCCCAGCCCTTCGCTGTGGTTCGCGGGCTGGGGCGCGGCACTCTTCCCCGGCCGCCCCGCTGGCAGCCCGGGCTGATGCTGGAACGCTCCAGGCTGTGCAGCGGCAGGAGGGGCACCCTCTCCGGCAGCCGTGCTGGCTGGCGGGGGTATGGCGGGGCACCCTCGCTTCCCCATGCCCGCAGTGGGCACCAGCAGGCTCCGGCCCCCCCCGCGAGCCACGCCGGGCCAGGCTTGGTGGGGTTTTTATTACTTTTATTTTTTCCCTTTGCCTGCCCCGAGACATTTTCCTACGTGTGTTTTTCTCCTGCCGCGCTGATTTACGAGCGGGGTTTGGCGCGGCCGAGGCTGGCGGCCCCAACGCAGCAGGAGGGGGGAGAGCGGCGCTCCCAGCCGCGGAGGGAAGGCAGGGGCAGGCTCCCCCGAGCCGGGCAGGGAAGCGCAGGCTCGCTCTCCCCAGCCGCGGAGAGAAGCGCAGGCCCCCCCCAGCCGGGCAGGGAAGGCAGGTTCGCTCCCCCCAGCCGCGGAGGTAAGCGCAGGCTCCCCCCAGCCGGGCAGGCAAGGCAGGTTCGCTGCCCCTAGCCGGGCAGGAAAGCGCAGGCTCCCCCAGCCGCGGAGGGAAGGGCAGGCTCCCCGCCCGACAGCAGCTGTAATTTCCGGCAGACATTTGAGGGCTCCGACATCTGCATCAAGGCGCGGCAGCTCCCAGCAGCCCCCGTGGCCGGAGCCTCTCCTGCCTCCTCCCAAGCCATTTGTGTTTTACTCATTTCCTGTTCCCAGTAATGAGGCTGGCGATGCCGGGGTGGCGGTGGTGCTGCTGAGAAGGCAGATTGTTGCACACACACATACACATACACATGGCTGTTTTTGTTTCAGGATGAATTTTTAGTGCTCGTGAAAGGGAGGGACTAAGCGAAGTTTGCTGGAGCCTGGCACAGAACCAGCAAGTTTCCCGGCACCCTCTGCCAAAAGCATCCAGACACTGAGCCCCCCACCCGGCTGCTGCGGCCCCTCCTTTCCCGCTGTCTCCCCCTCGGCTTTTCAGGGGCCCCGCTCAGCCTGCCCTGCCCGGGGACACTGCAGACCCTCTCGCTGCCCAGCCTCGCCCCAGCCCCTCCAGCGCCCAGCACGAGGCTCTCCCGCCGTGCAGCCTCCCGCAGTCCTGACCCAGGACTCCCTAATCCCAATCTCTCTTCTGCTCGTCTGTGGAGTTACTGCAGGAGGGTGGAGAGAGTGACTCTGTGATATAAACATATCCTCGGAGTCGAAAACAACTCGAGGCCAAACATATTCATTGCAGTAGTGACTCAAACTAGGTGAAATGTCGACAGAGTTACTCAACAATTCGAAACTCTCGGTACAGAAAATAAACAGACCTTCTAGTGATGTTTTGTATAGTCTCCAGCCCAGCCCCAATCCACCGATCTGTTTCATTCCCCAAGGGACTGCAGGGACGTGGGTCTCCTGGCATGTGACCATCCTCTCCTACACGTCAGCTACAGATGAACTCTGCCATTTGTCTCCTGTTACAGTGTGCTAACAGGATTCCGTGGGTTTTGTTCAGTTTGGTTCTCAACTTGTTTGGTGGCTGTTTTTTTGTTGTTGCTTTTCTTTTTTTTCTTTTTTTTATTAGTCATTAAAGTAAAAAGAGAAAAGAAAACCCCTTTTTTTGGCTGCAGCTATCAGCTCATTTTTTTCTTGCTTTCGAATGCCACGGCCAGCAGGATCCAGGAATTCATCTCCTGGTGCCAGCAAAAAAGCACTGACCCAAACAAGGGAGCCAGAACTTGGGCTGCAAGTCTTTGCCAGGGATCAGCAAGAGGCCAGGGAGACCAGGCTGCTGAGTCATCACCGCTCCAGCTGCTACAAGCCTTTTCTGGGGACGCGGCTGTTGCTAAGATTCCTGGGAGCTGACTGATTGCTCCTTCTATAGTCATGTAACACACACATACACGTCAAAGGAGCAAGGAACAGCAGCTGGGGCCAGCTCAGAGCGAGAACACAGCCTGGTGGCCGTGAGCAGGCAGGCTCGGTGGCTGTGAGGAGCTGCCGCACTCGGGGCAGACCTGCAGCTCCCTCGCTCCCGGGGAGCGCCTCCTGTCTCCCACTCAGGCAGGCATTTCAAAAATCAAACAGTCCAGGCAGTGGTTCTAGAGACAAAACAAAGTTTTCTTTCTGTTTGTACTTGCCTATTTCACCACGTTTCCCCCCTGCATTTAGAGGTAGGAACATGCTTAGCATCTATGCAGTGCATTCCTTGCAGGGTCAGTGTTGGGTCATTCCTTTCATACAGTAAATACGTTCCATTCAGCAGGCAAGCGAAGTGCGGACTTTCCAGTTCTGGGGCCCAAAACTGAAGTTGATGACATTTCTCATTAAGCCCTGTCAGGTTTCAGAGTATTCTGCAGTTCTTTGCATAGGGAGGGAATGCTTCTTTGTGTGCATCCTGCATTTTCCTTCTCCCAATTTAATATTTTTAATCTTTTTATTCTTCTGCCTTTTATCTGCCTGAGGTACTTGCCTCCCTCAGATGCTGCAGTTACCCTTGTTTCCTGCTCCACATTTGACACTCGACAAACTAAATGTACTCAGGCTTTCAATTCTCTCCACTCACGTCTAGGTTGTTAGAGCCTAAGAGTATGGGACCTGTCTTCTCTCTCTGACATTAGACACATCACTGATTTCAAAGGAATAACTAATCACACTAACATTTAATAGTAAAACTAATGATTCCAGAGCCCAGTCTCCTTGCTTCTCTTCATTGAGTGTTTGTTGAGGTGCCAAACTCAGAATTACAAATTACCAGTTGAGGTTACAGAGCTTGAATTTTGTGGTCACTTTTTTCTCTCACTTCAGAGTAGCAACTCAGAGTCCTACCGGTGGTCTGAGATCACTGTATACCATAATATTAAAAAAAGGGTCTCTGCTCCAAAGTGCTCACAGTCTAACAATAAAAAGAGACAAGCAATGAGCAGAGATAAGGGAGGCCCAGCAGGCTATTAATTGGTTTTGGCCAGCATGGCGGGAGGTGATTTTCACAAACAAGCAAACCAACACAATTTTAGGTCAGATTCATGTCAGGAAGAGGGGATTTTCTGAGATCCTCAAAAAGACAGTTTTCAACTCAACTCTTCTTTGCAGGAAAAAATAGGCACCTGTGGCTATGTCCAAGAAGGAGCTTTAACTATTGCATAAGGTCAGTAGCACATTTAAATTCACTTCTGGCCAAATCAACACAGAAGGAAGTCTCTCAGCACATGAAATCTGTTTATATGGACAAATGTAGGTGTAGACAAATGCCGGCATGTTAAATGTTATCTGTTAAATGTTTTGAGGAAGCTGGTTAGAAAACGTATACCAATATAGAAACAAGTAAAATCTAAATTGCTCAAAGTGCATGTGGGCAATCTCCATCACGCCAAATGTAAGCAAAGGCTGAGGGACACAGCAAAAATGCTAGGAAAGAAAGTGCTTGGGTTCTGGAAGAAACCACTCTGTACTGACTGTAAATGGACTGTTTAAATGGGATCAGATACAATTTTTCTAACTTTAATTTATATGGTGTTTTAGGTATTGTAGCAAACAGGAGGGGGAAAGCAGTACACACACACACACACAGAGTTTCTAATTACTTGCATTTGTGGACTTGGAAGCTGTATTTGGCTTGTACTAAGGTACTGCGGTGCTCTGACAGTGTGCTGCATGAGTGGAGAAAGACGTGTATGATGAGGTTCATCCCTCTACTCCATGCAGGTAAAGGCATGCTATGCATAAAAAAATTCTGCAGTAACAACATCTGAATTCTGTTTTTTTGTTAACCAGGAGTGGTTTTATGCCCCTAAAGTGACTTGCGCTTTATAGTGCAGGGAGCTTTGTTGGGTATTGCTTGCAGAGGCTCACAATCAACAACACAATGAAGAAAGTACACTCTGAATGAAAGATGCTGCGCGACATCCCCCGTTCCCCAATTTAGTGCATTTTGGTATCATGAGACCCCTTAGATCTGTTGCAATTGAGACACGTCTCCTGAGGCTGGGATGGATGGAAGGATGCCTGAGAGCAGCTTAGGCTGCACATGACAGGAAATCTTAACACTGACTTTGAAGAAGGGGTCAGGCTCCACTCTGTTCTAAGCCACACGGTTTGTTGTTCAGCCAATCCTACACAAACCATCTCTGGAGCAATCAGATCTTCTAAGCTACTAATTGGTGTTGAACCTCCCATATTGAAACAAGATAGTAGAGTGGCCTGTGAAGAGTTGCTCCTGTTTGTCACCGAAATCTTGGACAGTCCTCATCAGAGGCTCAGATTTGGTTGTGGGATGGAGGGTGCTGGCAGTTCTGTATTGATTCTCCTGGGCCTAGCTACAGCTGGCTTCTGCAAAACCTTCTTACTCCAGACACTAGTGTCATATAGGCAGCCTTTGAAATGGATCCTTTTTCCTTGTAAGAATGTTTGTTCTTTGAGATGGACAGGGGTAGCTGCTCCCTCTGCCTTCAGAGGAGCCATGTGAAGAGCCCCAGAAGGTCTCAGCCTTCCCCCAATACTTTCTGTGTCAATTCTAGGTCTTCATAACCCTAACTCTAACCCAAGACCACCTGTAAAACTATTCAAGAATATATAAGAAAAGCCTCTTTCTTTGCATGTTGATAGCACTTTTCTGTTGAACCCTGGGATAATGAAAGAAAGGCATTCTGTTACCAGGGTCATACCTTTACAGATCACTCTGCTTGAAAATACGAATCTCCTTTCTCTGACTTTACTGAAGACAAATCTGAAAACAGCAGAGAAAAGACAAGAAAGTGAAAGAAAAAAGAGGTAAAAAGAAAGTATGAGTGAAAAGAGCTAAAACAGTGAGAGGGACTGAGGAAAGAAACAGCTTGAAAAGCACAATTAAATCAGTTATTATGAAGAAAAAGGTTTTAACTTTCCTGAGACATGGGAAAATTAGCCCAGTTGGGTGCCATGCGCTGTTCCGCTCTCTGGTACTCTAGAGGGAAAGTTTATGAGCATGTGGAGAAAGGAATTCCATGCAGTACAAACAGAGATGCTTATATAGATGATGTCCCTGCTCATACAGCTTAGGCCAGTCTAGCTGTGTGCAGATTTTCAGTCCAATATACAAACAAAATAAAGTCCTGTGCCAGAGGGTTCACAGCTATTTTTTAATGTCTTCACAAGACCACTTGATAATAGCAGGGATCCAAGTGGGAATGCACCCTCAATCACAAGCCTTTTATGGCATGTAGGTTTTAGCCTTTCTGATATTTTGATCCTGCAGCTTTAAAATTAAATTTTCTCTGGTGCACTGTAGTAATATACTCTTTGCGAGGTCATGCCACAGCTCTTGATATACCAATACTAAACAACTCCAATATCTACAGATACTGGGCAATCTCATAACCACTGTGAGATTATATTAATGTCAGTGTAAGGGGTCTGTCATGGGGAGAGAGATCTCTGCTCCCACGTGCATGCTTTTGAAGGCACACAAACCTTCAGTCCAGGAGAATCAATAGGATGGTAATAGGACAGTAATTCATAGAAATGTCATGGCACTGCTTTAGAGTCAGTATCGTAAAGGTTTTAAAAGGGGAGCTAATCATTAATTGGTTCATGATACTACAACATAGTATCAATTAAAATTAAAACATAAAAATCTGAAACACACATATCCACCAGTATTTTGCAGCACAAATATTTAATTTAATTGTAGTTCAGTGTCTGCTACATTCTCTTGTTCAGCTTTCTTCTGACACAGAGCAAGCCTGACAGTGCTGTAGCACATCAGCCTTACCAACAGACAAAATTCCAGATTTTCTTTGCATAAAGTATTTGCAGGTTTTATTTTATCTATAGTAGGACCATCTGTTTCTATTTTTACTGTACTATATTACAATCCACGTAAAACTCCTTTCCCTCTACTATGAAGTAGTCCACTTGCAAAACCAGGCTGCATCTGCACTCCTCAAAAAGGATTCAATTGCAAAATGCTTTGGTGAATTTTGATGTTAGTAAGGTCTAGTTTTACAGACCATATTGCACTGCATTTAGAGAGAAATTGGAAACTAAACCTTAACTGTTGTTCCGAAATAAATGAGCAAAAGATGTTTCTGAAAGCATAGCAACTCACAAGGTTCAGTAATACACAACAGGGCTCCAAGTCAGGAATGTAGGAATCTGGGATGCCTCACAGTGGAGCATGAGATACTGGTTGATCACAACATCACTGCTGAGCAGAGTACTTAGTCATTTGCTCAGCACCAGTATCTGTATGGAGAGGTTAAAGAGAGTTAATAGAGGGTGGGGAAACACTCAGGTTAAAAAGGGGTAAAAGCAGACTTTGACATTTGTAAGCAAGTCAGCTAGCTTCAATATCTGAGACAACACTGGAATAAATTATCTAATAATCGATTCATAAGCACCTAAAGGATATCAAGGTAATCTAGGACAACGTGGCTACGTTTGTTAAGAACAAATGATGTCAAAGCAATCTAAATCCCTTTTTGACAGTGTAACTGCCTAACGTTGAATGGCAAAGTAATACGCATTTATGTCTGGATTTCAGTAAGGATTTCAATGTCTCATCTAACCTTCTAAGCATATGGCAGCAATGTGTGGTAAATTAAATCATTGTGAAATAGGAGCACAATTTGTGGAGATACATTTTGAAGGAAGATTTCTCAGTAAGTTGCTTGCTGTCTAAAAGGTGGTGAGCATTTTAAAAGGAGCCTCTATACAGGCCTGTGCTGGTCCTAGGCAAAGATAAGAATTTGTAAGCTTCTGGTAAATGAAGTAATGGCCAAAACCTGATTCAGTAAAGGCAAGTGGCATCCTTTTCTTTGTGTCAGCATAGAGTAGACAGAGCTCTGTGAGCACTTTTTAAGATACACTGCCTTAGAACAAGAGTGATCTCTGAGAGCCCTTATGGTCCTACATGTCTTTACTTTCTATTTACTTGACTATTTGACTGAAATAAGATTTTTCTGATTAATATTTTTATGATTTCTTTTCAATAGCTTTATATAACTTTTCTTAAAATCTCAGAGTAGGGGCACATGAACAGGTTAAGCTGAGGTTGTTGATTTGTCTCTCAAGTTGATATAGCCCCTCTTCTGGTCTGACCAGAGGGTAGCTTATGCTTTTGTGTGTGTGTGTGCCAGTGCAGAACCTGCACAGGTTTTCAGGCTCCTAAGCTGCCTGCTTCTCTGCATGTGCTGGAGTGAGTTTTACGCTTCAGGCTTTGCCTTTCCAATTCTGTGTCTCTAATCCAAGAAAATGTTTAATAAATTGTATTTAATAAATTGTATTTAATAAATTGTATTTAATAAATTGTGAATGGATTTTGGTATGCAAAGATAACATTTCTGGAAGAAGGAATATACTTTTTGTCTAGGGCACTTGATTTTTAATCTTATCTTTGTGTATACCACAAACATAAGACAGGAGTTTGAGCAGCTGAAGAGACGATGGGTCAAGAAAGTTTTCAGGGGTAAAGGGGTTAAGTACACATGAACCAGCAGCTATCAGGTTTTCTGCTGCAGCCAGTCTTAGGGATGAAAGATGATTCTTGCCCTGAAGTGTGTCCCAGATTCTTGTTGGCAAAACCTGTGGCCACACACTTAACCATTCTGAGTTTCATCTGTCCCACAGAGTGTGGAGATTATTTAAGGGATGGTCCAGGGCTGAGTGGGAGCATATTTTTAAGCTCTCATGTGAATTAAAGAACTCCAAGAGCAGAATTTCTCCTGCATCCTTGACAATATAATTTACCTTACTGTGAGACTTTTTTTGGTGTGTTTATTTAAGTCTGCCTTGTGTCTGATTCAAACTACCCAATAGTGATATGCCTTTTTTCTTAGAAACAATAAAGTCAAGTAAACTCAGAACTCTTTCCTCTATATCCACTTAGAGACTGTAAATAAACTACCTTAAATAGATTAAGCATCGCAATCTGTCATAGAGGGATGTGTTTTATGGCTACCATATTATTCCTGTGTCTTGCTTCAGAACCTTTTCCAGCTGATCAGCATCCTTTCTTCAGATGCATGTCTTTGGTTTTCTCTCATCATCTCAAAATGTTGTCCCCATGGTCTTGGAGACACTCCCATTTTGGAAGTTCTTGTGCTAGTTATGTGACTTTGCACTTCACTGTAGTCTGACATGTTATTCAGATAAGCCCACCTTTCAAAGATCTCCAGGTCTATCTTTATAACTACCACGTCCCATCATTATTTATTTCTCTGCCAATTCTCCTGTCACACAAATGGATTCTCTATTTTTCTTTTAGTTAATTAATAGAGATATTGAGTAGTTTTGCACTCAAAACAGATTTCTTAGGTGCTTGGTAGAATAGCTCACATATAATGATAATCCTCCATTTACAATTACTTTTTTATGATAGATGAGTTGAGTGGGAATTGAATTTGTTTAGTAAGGGCAACACTGGTTTTTGTAGTGACACTTTTTAATCAAATGCCAAGAAAGACAAAGTCAGCTGCATTACAGAAACCTCTGTCAGTACCAGTTACTTTTATCACCCAAATTTGTAAATGCATCAAAACCAATGCTGATAGTTTTAGTGGTATGAGATGTTCCATATTGTCAGTTTGTCTGGTATCAGTCCATCTTTTTATACTTCACTGACTGTTTTCCAGTTTCACAGAACTAATACCAGGCTAAGCAGTTTGGAACCCAAAGCATTGCTAAAGCTTTGTAAATATTTGCACACACCAGGTTATATTCTCCAGTGCACCAGAATTGTCTTGGTATTCTGAAGCTTATTGAACAGAAATCAAAATTAAATATTCAGGGGAGCATACACCTTGCCTAACATTAGCTTTCTAAACCTTAAGACCTTGTGTACATTAGTCACTTAGGGGTCACATAGTCTGCCAAGAGGGCAGCTTGCCTCTTTGTAAGGTGTATTTCTGAGTAGGTGAAATGAAATGCGAGAGAGTGAAATGTCCTCTGGTGTGCTATTTTGTTTCTTTGTGAAGTACACGAGGTGAGCAGTTAATTCATCTTTCAGGTAGTAGCTGGTCAGCTGAGGTGCTTGCCAGCCTCTCAAACTTCCTCATTCCTCCTTTTAACAGTCTTGTTCCCAGACACGCATAATAATTTTTACTCATCTGACCAGAACATGTGAGCTCTAAATACTTCCTTAGGTAGACATCTGGCTTCTCACACAGACACACTGACATGTCTTAATTACATACCTCTGCTGAGGTATTTTGGTGTCCAGGCAAGGCAATTGATCCCTTAGGGACAGTATCTGCAGTCTTTGCCTGAAGGAAGCAGATTACAGGGCTCTTCATTTACGACTGTTCATACAAAGGACTGCAAACAAATCACATGGCATAGGCCAATGTGCAGTTCCTACATTGTTACCAATGGTGACATCAGGAAGTTAAAGGAGACACAGTGAATATTATTCCAGTATAAACCAAAAATTCCAGTATAAAGAATGGTTGTGAAAGAAATTGAGATTCCATGGATTAAAAAGACATTTCCTTTTATCTTGATTTAGATATCCCTGTGTTAACCACATTCA
This sequence comes from Sakesphorus luctuosus, assembly GCA_013396695.1. Classification (NCBI taxonomy): domain Eukaryota; kingdom Metazoa; phylum Chordata; class Aves; order Passeriformes; family Thamnophilidae; genus Sakesphorus; species Sakesphorus luctuosus. The sequence goes on from VWZD01006262.1 coordinate 96,194, forward strand.
CTAGCAATGGATTTAATAAATATGAAGGGGGTTTACAGTTTCCCAGACCTTTATATCAGTGTAATACATGTCCTGCTGGGTCAGATCAGTGGTCCACCTAGCTTAGGTTCCTGATTTCAGCAGTGCCAGCTGGAGACTGTATTTAGGGAAAGTACATGAGTATTTTTCAAAAGAGGTATCATACAAGTTGGTGCTGCCCTTATTAACCAAGCTGGTTCCTTGTGGGCCACCGTGGGGAGGATACTGCTAAGGCAGTTGTCCTCCTGCTTGCTATTGAGATATCTCCTTTTGGACATTTTGGAAGCATGGGGACAGTCTCTTAATGTGTAGTTGTTCTTCAAGATCTTGCTTTCAAGATTTGTTGCATGGACACATCATGACAGCAGATAAATGATGGAAGAATTGACCCTCTAACAATTTCAGAAATCTGACTTAGAAAATGAACAGCAGTGCTAGAATTTGAAATTGTCCCATTGTTTTAGTCCTTAACTTTTGTTGTATGGATGCTTAGCACTGGCTAGTGGTTAGGATTAGTCCCTCTGGGCCTCCGCTTCCTGACTTTAAAATGCAGAAAATAATATCTGCCTCCATTATGGGATATTGTTATTATGAATATATTAAAGATTATGAGATGTTTGCATACTGAGGAATAGGCCCTGTCCAACTGTCTGATCTAGAGATATGTAAAATACAGATATTTCCAAGAAGTGGCTGGAATATCTTTTTAAGGTGGGAAAAAAATTCCATCTGAGGATGTTATAAGAACACTGGAAAAAAGAGCAAAATGTGAGCATGACCATTACAAAATAAGAATGTGGAGACATCAGAAGAAAGATTAAAAGGAAGTTTTAAGCAGGACATTTTCACAGATGTGGTTGTAAGGGAATCACATGGGAGCAAGAGAATTCTGCCTAGAGCTGGAAGCTCAGTGTGGACAGACGTCTGTGGCTTTGAGTAAGTCATTCGATGTATGAGGCACCATCCTCTCCATTGGTGGCACAGGGGTAATGGCCCATGACAGGGAGATGTGCGATTACAGAAGGGGAAATTACATTAACTGATGTCTAAACCACTGTAAGCTCTTTATGGAGATATACTAGAGGAAGATCAAAAATACCACCATTTGTAAGTCATAACATTGACTAGAAACACTTGGAAGAACATGGACTCTGTTTTTATTTTAAAAATATAATGGATATTGTCCTTGATAAAAGCCAGAGCAGTGACTGAGGAACAGTTGTTCTGGTGCAGGGGCCTGTCAGTCGTCTGTATCTGGTATCCTCTTTCATAAGAATCAGTTGTCAGATCCAGCTGCGCCTCAGGCCAGTCCTGGACCACCTGAGGATGAACAGTCTTTTCAGTCTTCCTCCTTTGAGAGGAAGAAGTGTCAGGTGTGATGTGGCTTTTGGAAGGTGGGAACCATGAAAACTATACTGAGAACAAATAATGGAATTCCCTTGGTCTGTAGGGAGACATTGCCCATGGTCTCTGCCTTGTGGGCAGCATTGGAACAGTCAACATGTACTGGAAAGTGTGGAGAGGACATTGCAGAGCACATGCAGTGTTCAGAGTTCAATCAGCCTTTTTCCAGGTCAAGAGTCATTCTCCTGTCCTTATTCTGAATAACCAAAACATGCCTTCAGCTGCTGTTTCAAGCCACAGACCATGGGTATCTGGCACCTGTATAAACCATCTCACTGAATTAAATGAACCAAAGTGCATTATAAAGACTTCTAAGCAACCTGCTTGTTTCCAGGTAATTGAGAGGCTGCACTGGTGTTAGCCAGGAGTTGTGGGTCTTTCCTCTGTCTGTGACACTATCGCTTCTTTGTCCCCTCCATTCTCATTGTAGCCATCTCCCATTTAATATTTAAACTCGGCATTTGTTGGGCAGGGCCCATTCTTCTTTTCTCTGTTTGCACACTGGCTAACACAGTGGGGTACTGGTCCATGACCAGGACTACTGGGCACTATGCTAATGATTATAATGGCAGTAATTAATAATGCTTTGTTCTTTGATCTCTGGGCTTGCCGAGGCAGTCAGCTGCTGTAATTGTTCTCTGCCCTAGGGCTGACTGTGTAGTCAGCTTGCTCTTTTTGGCTATATCTGTTGGTTTGATCTCGATGCCCCCTCCAGTATGTTCACCCTGTCTTCAGACAGGCAGACTGGAGTCTCCTGAAATGGTTTTGAGGGCAGTTGGCCAGGCCACCTTTGGATTCACTCCTTCCATTGGGAATAGCCTGTATTCCCTTGTAAGCTCTACTTCTAGTGCTATCTATCTTCATGCTCACACCAGCTCACAAATACAGTGTTCGCATTTCTCTGTTGTGCTGCTGCTTTGTGATGATATGGCAGTGTTTTTTACACTGATAAATATGGGGATTATTCATAGGTCACTTGTTACTTCCAAGTCCTTATATCCATGCTTCTGTTGGTTGACTGGGGATTTCAAGTGGAGAAATCGGCCAAGGAAGAAATCTGAGAGGATAAAATGGTGTGGATTTGTGTTTCATGTCTCAAATCCTTTTTTTTTTTTTTGGGCGGGGAGGGGGAATGTATTACCAGAGAAAGCAGTGTGTGGAGGCCTGGTAATGCCAGTGGAGATCCCTGTGCAGCCTTGAAGGAGGCTTGTCCCTTGGTTGACAGAGACTTCTTAGACTCTGAGCAAATTGCTTCTGCAGAGCAACTTGCTTTTCCATTTAATGCTTAAGTTCCTCTACCGAAGTGATGAATATTTACATTTCCCTCATCCTTTTTACCATTTGAAAAATAATTCTAAGGCCATTGCTAGTTCCTTAACAATTGAAGGGGTTCCCATCTAACTATCCTGCTACATAGCTGAACTGTATCCTGCTGATATCAGCTGTACTGCCAAGGTCTGAGTGGCGTCACTGGACAAGCCAGCTAAAAATATTGTGGATATCTGAGGTCCTAAAGAGATGCTAGATAGGTGTGGCCTCTTCTTCCCAGCAAGACCTCAAACACTTTTTCCAGAAATAGAGTGGTGCCATCTGCTTGGAAGGTTTCTGCAGGTGTGATACCATTTAGATCCCCATATATGAGCATGCCATCAGAAGGCAGAGTGTGAGGAGGTAAGAGTCTGGAAAAACAGGAACTGAAACCTTCTTGCCTGTATTCCAGACTGTCAAAATAATTTCCAAGCCACCCAGAACAGGCGCAACACTGCACAGGTCTAACATTAAAGAGGAAACTAAACTAGTGAGTCACTGCAGGAGGGCTGGACTAAGGCAGCAAAGTTTGGAAACGTCATTGCTTCATCAAAGCCACAGGAGTCCATGGGATGGCCTGGACTGGCAGGATTAGAAATACAAGGGTGTTAGAGAATATGGCAGGAGACCTAACCCAAATTTGGAGACCTGCCTGAGCAAACACCAATGACAGAGAGCTGAGAAATACAGTATTTGCGCTTGTATGAGAACCAGCCGAGTGGAATAGTAATTATCATCTGCTGAATTGGCCAGAGCGTGGTGGAAAGTCAGGACAGATCTTTTCTAGCTGGAGAATGTGACCTATCAAAAAATGATTGATTGTTTCTCAGTACTTACTAAGTTTTCCAGATTATTCAACATCACTCCAGCTGGAGTAGTGGAGAGGACAAAAACACTCTTGCAGCAAAACCGTCTGTTCACTTTGGAGTTCCAGAGCAGGTCATATCTGACACAAGGCTTTAATTTTCTTGGGAGGTCTTTTGAGGCATATGCAAGCACCTTGTTAAATCCAGGTCCTATTTTGCTTGGGAAAAATGTTTCCTGCAGTGAAGACAATTGTAGTTTTTCTTTCTCAGTTCTCATACTCTCATCCCTCTTGGCAAAGCAATCAATACCTCTAGCAATGGATTCAGCCTTGCAGATGAGCTGTGGGAAGAGAGCTGAGACCCAAGCATCTCACTCTGCCAGATCCTTGCTGGCTGGACTCCTTAAGTCTACAAGAGAAGGAAGATCAACATAAAACATCTGAAAAGCAGAACTTGGAACAGTCAGCTTCTTCTGAATACTAAACTCCCAAGAGTTTCTTTTCCAAACAAGATGGGGCAGTTCAGGGAAGAGCCAGAAACTTTCAATTCCATTGTATTAGTGCATTAGCAAGAGTCACCCATTAGCTCATTCTCATCTTGCTGCTTCAATTAACGGATTTCAGATACATTCTCATGTCTGTCCTGAAACTAACACTGACCCCTTCTGATCTCCAGCTTGCCCTCCAGATTCATTCCTTGCAGCTAGGAAAAGAGAGATGTCTTCCTGCAGTCTTGGAAGAAATAAAGGATCCAAGTGCATTTAAATGCCTGTAGGCAATTGTTATTAAATGGCAGAATAAGCTCTGATGCAGGGTTACACCATTGTGCGTAGAGCTGTTCATTCTTGTACTGTATTGATGTTTCATTCCCATTTTCTTTTGTTTAGTGAAAGATTCACAGTCTTTCCCTTTTCATAAAGGGACTGCAGAATTTATTATGAACATTCAGACTCCTTGCTCAGGGGACAGTTAATGAGCACATAGTAAACAAGTAAGAGCTTGTGTAAACAAAAAATAAAGATAATTCTTTATTCACCTCGACCACAGAGTCCTGAGTCTCTGAAATCTTGGCAACTCCCAAACTCAGAGTTCCTCCCTCCACCGGGATGAGACATTAGCTAGTGTATCAAGCAATTACATAGGGTATTTTTTTCTGCAGAGCTGTGACATCATGCCTGGCAGCTCCCCAAGGCACCAGATCCAATTACCTGAGTCACCAGCAAAGGGAAATTGCCAAGGGGCTGTCACTGAATTCAGCTCTGGTGAATGCAAGAGCAGAAAAAGCCAAGTGAAATGGCTGACAGCAGACAGGGGGAGGAAGTGGGGGAAAGGAGCAGCAGTAGTTCCACATCAGAAACATGGAAAGAGAAATGGTTAAGGAAAGGATGAAAAAAAATCCAGGGAGAAGGAGCTAAGAAAGTGCCGTAGGGTAAACTCTGTAACAAGGGGAATTTCTAAGTATTCCCTCTGTCCCACATAAGGGATGAATTGGAGCCACTGGATTGACACAGGTCAAATGCTCTTGGAAGAGTTTTTTGGTATGTCACTTAAAAATTAATCGTCACTGCCAATGGAGCTGATGCCCTTTTCTTTTTTGATCCCATCTGGAACCTCCTTTTTCAATTTGCTGCATTTTTTTAGCTTTCTGGTAAAGCTGTTTTCAGGGGCTGAGAAATGGACCTCATCAGTGCTTGCTGTTCCCTGCCCTGGGTTATGTTCCCTTTGCATCTGCAATATCTTCCTTGCCTGGAGGAATTTTCAAGGAGTACAAGGTTCTTCTGAAGCTGACACGTGGAGCCTTGTTTTCATAACCAAGCCTCTGGAGGCTTCTGTTAATTACTTCACCAGAATTCTTATATATAGCAGCAAAATGAAATTCCCCCGACACAGGGAAGAAATATAGGCCTATGTTGCCTAAGGAGCCAGCACTGAAGTGGTGAGTTTAACATGCACAGAAGTATATCAGTGGATATCAAAGTCAGGCATAAATGACATTTGCACACTGGGAGGTGCTCACAGGGAGAATTTCACCTGCATGTGGCGTAACCAGCTGCAGTCAGGGAAGGAGGTTTTATGTGCTGGACACAGGCAGCACACGCACACAGCATGAGACAGAAACAGCAGCACACAGAGATGTACCAGGTAAGGTGAAGAAAGAGAGTCCATAAACCACGGAAGTACACACTGCTCACAAGCTCATATTGAAGTACTGTGCACACACAAAAGCTATTAAGATGTAGATGCAGCCTCATTAATCTGGGCTGTTTTACAAACCTTATTCCCTGGCTTTTCACAGGGGATTTAGGTGATAAATGAGGCCATTTTGAAATCTGGCAAAATGCTGCCTTTCTCAGAGCGTACTACATTCTTATATAATGTGTAAAGCATGAGGGGGAGGGAGCATTTCCAGGAAGGAACACATGTCTAGGCGTGTGTTTGCATGTAAACTATTAGCTTTATCTCCACTGCAGTGTGTTTGTGTAAGTATTCTTCATGTCTGTGGTGTGTGTGGGGGTATGGATGTACTGCTGAGGCTATGTGAATGATTTGTGCATTGGATAGGAAGAGAAGGGACCTTTGAATGTGAATCTTATACCTGCTCCTGTCTTCAGGTTGGAAAACTTGCAATGGCTGACCTTCAGGGTCTACTACAAAGGTTATGGGTTAAGCAGGAATAAGGACCTTAATTTATCATGGGTCGGTTGGGGAGTTGTCTAGCAATAAAGATTTCTTGTCGGCATCATGACCTTTGTTTTGAGTTTGTGAACTTCTCCTATCAGTACCCTAGGGAGAAATTAAGGATTTGAACAGATACATGGGTTCGTTTATAGTATGACTATCTTATTCATTAATTGTGGAGCCATGTGTGAAAAATATTTGCATACCTCTTTTTCCTTTCAACTCCTGCATTAATATCAGAGTTACAGACACTTAGTAACTTAGCAATTAGTCTTTATTGAGATCGTGCCTGGCCCTGCAGACCCTCAAGCAGCTTTTAACAGGTGCTGCTGACAGAACCTTCTGCAAGCAAGTGATACTTCTTTTGACTCACGCCCTTCTCCCTAAATTGTACAGCAGCCCATATCATCTCTACATCTTTACAACACCCCATCTGGGCAGGAGACTGCACACACACAAATTGCCTGTGTGCTGACTGGGCAACCGTACAGGCAGGCTGACTGGTCAGCTGGCTGCTACCAGAGTGCAGAGCATACTGCAGTTAGATTCTGCCCCCCTCCTCCTCTGTGAAGACACTAATTTGGGTGGTAGTACTTGATTCAGCCATTAATTTTCATGGAACTTATTGCATGAGTTTTTTCCTGGGATATATTTGCCTGAGGGTTCTGCAAATTGGACTGCAACTAATCACAGCGTTAAAAGGGTAACAAGGAGAGAGTTGTGTAGGCAGCACACTCAAATAAGCCTTCCTGCCTTGGAAGGTAGTCTAAAGAAGAATATTTACTTTCCTCACCAAGCAGAATTTACTTGGCTTAAGACTGAAGTTAGGCAGGATTCAAACCTGTGACACCACCAGTCTTTGAGTCTGATATCTCCCTGCAGGTGTTAAAAAAAGACAGCTTTATCCTGTTGGAAAGCTATTTCCAAAGAATTATGGTGGGTGAAAGAGTTGATTTATTTCTTTAAGATTACCTCCCCCCACTCCAGTTTCATATAAGCATTTCCATGTCTGAAATAACTGGCCTATATAATACTATAGTCTGTCTTTCAGCAGTTTTCTCTGGGCATACTCTCCTGTAACTGCTGTTGTAGAGTGTATTTACAGAACACAGAGGTAAACCTAAGCTAGTTTTGCTTGGGTTAGCTTAGGTTAACCCACTGGCACTGAAGAAACATGATCAGCATAGGTAGCTGCTTCAACAATTATCCCATTCCCAAGAATTCCTGGTGCTTCTGCAGCAACCCATCCCTCTGTGCTTCCTGTGTACTCCTCCTCATGTACACTGGATTAAAATCAGTCCTCTTGCATTTCTCTTGGGCAGAGATGTGTTTGCCCTCAGCTGCAGCTGCTGTTGTGCAGCTGCCAGGGCAGAGGGCAGGGCGCTGAGGCAGGGCAAGCATATGGGGCACACGGGGCACATGTGGGCCAGTGGCCCAGCCTGGCACACGCCATCTCCCACGCGTGGAGCGGCTGCACAGGGCTCACAGCTCATCTGTGCTGCACAGAGCGATGGCTCAGGGCACACACCCTCCATCTGTGTGTGCCTGCAGTGAGTGCACAGCCACGTGCTGTCCACCTGCCTGTGTGTGAAGGGGCTGCTTGCTGGGAACCACTTGGCATCAGGCACGTTGTCAGCGCTGTGGTGGGATCAGGAGGCTGGTCCTGGACAAATATACTTCCTCCTATTTTTTCCTTGTGCAAATTTTTTTTGGTAAAAAGACGAACATGTTGAGGAGCTGCCCCAAAAGCAGTTCAAGCACACAGATCTGTGATTATGTACTGTTTGTGGGATGGACTTAGTCTCTGGTTGTATCAACAGCCCAGTTCCAGCAAGGGCTGTGATACACTAGTACAGGGACCCTACAGCCCCTCTCACATCCTGGCTTGAGTGCTGGGAGTAGTTTGGCTGCAGTGGCACTGAGCTGGATTCACAAGGATTTGCTGTGCTTGCTTTGTCACGTAGAGTTTGGTTTTGTTTTGAATCAGACTGTTCATCACACATCTCTTCATTTGAATTCAGTGGCCCCGTTGTAATGGCATCTGGATCTTGAATAGGTCCTTGAGGTGCTGCTACTGTGACAATAATGCCAAAAACGATAATAACTGCAAGGGGAGGATCACAAGTGCAGCACCAAGTTCTTGCTTCTAGCCTTCAGATGGATCAATATTCTGACCTTCAAAGTCAAGGCATATTTATCTACTGAATATATTCTTAATACTCATTTGGAATTTTAATGTGGTTTTACACTGCCCCTCTGCCACTTCAGGAATTTGTTTGTGGTACCGGGATATCTGTGTGGCTTAGCAACAAGAGGCATTCAAAATAGCCTCTGTAAAAGGTTTCAGAAAGCTCCATGCTCTTTCTAAAATGGCTGCTCTGTAGAACACGTATCGTAGAAGGATAAATGGTGATAGGTGGTTTGAGATTTGTCTGCAGTGGCCTGAATGATTCATTGACAACAGGGGTGTGTGTGTGAGTGAGTGCTGAGAAAGCTGTGCAGCTCAGCCTGCCATCGACCAAGGAGCAATACTGTGCTGTCTCCCTGTGCCCAAACCCCACCTGCAAAAGCCCCAGAGCATGGCTGTTAGAGCCTGCTTTATCCTTCCTAGCCCAGGTGTCAGCCAGGCTGGTGGGTGTCTGTTGTAGTTTGGGATTCTTATGTAAATTCTCTCCCATGCCACTAACTGCCCATGCCAGGAGTTAACAAAAAGAGTCGTTAACTGCTGATTTCTTGGGTGGGGGCAGGTTGTCTCTTTTGTTTTTGGGGACTACACAGGGCTGAGGGGAAGGGGGGTTGGGAGGCGGGGGGGGG
>VWZD01006262.1:105300-145842 GCA_013396695.1 Sakesphorus luctuosus
GAGAAAGCTGTGCAGCTCAGCCTGCCATCGACCAAGGAGCAATACTGTGCTGTCTCCCTGTGCCCAAACCCCACCTGCAAAAGCCCCAGAGCATGGCTGTTAGAGCCTGCTTTATCCTTCCTAGCCCAGGTGCCAGCCAGGCTGGTGGGTGTCACATAAACAGGACCCCGTCAGGGATCCATCTCAAGCAGCTGGCCTAAGCCTCAGCTGGTTGTGATGGCATTTCATGATCTGTTGTGTCCCATGGGTGCCTGATCTGCAGAGGATGCTGGTCTGTCTCCTCTGTCTGCTACTTCAGTGCAAGCAGCTTCAGAGGGGGAGACAAAATGGCTGTTGTGGGTGTTCGTATATATCCCTATTTATACATGGCATTTTAGGCATAGATAGTGTACAGTGCCATGCAACCTGTACATGCATAACTGGAGCCCACTTTCAGCTTCAGTACACACAGCAGCTTGCACACAGCCTTTCCTTACACCAGTGCTGGTCCCCGGCTCTGGCCAGAGTGCAGTGCATTCCAGCGAGGAGTGAGATTTCACAGCCAACCCCCCTGAGGTGGTCCTATTCTCCAGCCTCCTGTTGTTGCACAATAAGGGATGGGGTGTCTAACCGAGATTGCAGCTCTCATGTTGCTGGCAGGGAGTGGAAACGGCAGCAGCATGATTTCTAATGAAATGTACCCCATGACCTCTTCTGTCCAAAGCAAGAAGCCATTCCCCAGGGGCCTCCTGCCATCCACATGTCTCTGGGCTAGCAGGGAAGCTTTTTGTGGCAGGCTTGTGACCCCCAAAGTGGGTGGATTTTCCATGTTGCATACAGAGCATGCTTCCTCCTATTAGAGGATGCAAAATGTGTTCCAGGAGCTGGGTCTGCAGCATTCCCAGGCATATAGTATACATGGCTGCATGTGTGGTAGTGGGGTTGGGGGCAAGAGGATGGGAATAGAGCAGAGGATAGAGAACACCCTTTCTGCCATGCAAAATCTGTCCTTCTTCTTCCCTCCTCCCTCCCTGTCCTTCCCTCTTCCCTTGTATTTTTGTATCTCCACATCTGTGCGGAATTTCAGACACTGGAGGCTCCCTGGAGACAGCATTATTTTTGTGTTAAGGATGCTTATTGAATTTGACAAATGATGATTTATGACAGGGCAACCCACATGGGGCACGGTGAACAGTTTCAGTGCCTCGTCACGGACTGGGATTCTGTTTCATTCTCATCTCAGCTCCTCTTTTGCCTCTCATTGGAGCTTAGAGCAGATCAGACTCGACAGATATTGGGAACATATTGCTTAGCCAAGAGAAAGTGTGAGAGAGAGCATGACAGAAACAGAGCAGACTGAGGAGCTGATCTCCCAGGGTTTCTCCCTTTAACCCATGACCACACCTCCAAGACCTTGCAGGACACTCAATAAATAAATTAACTGCCCTAGTAGCCAGGGTTTGATTCCAACTGCACTAAATTTTCTGCATGTCATAACAGTCTAAATTCAGTCTTTTAGGCCCCATTTGCTATGCCTGGATCTTCTGGATGCAGCTCGCTCAGATCTGTGACAGTCCCTTCCTTGCTACTGCCTGCTTTGGACATTCAAGTTTCACTGTGCAACTTTGACTTCCAGCAGCCTCTCTGCTGTGGTCCTGGAAGCCCACACATAGCTCCGCCTCTGCACTTCAGTCTTTGCTGCAGATGCATAAGAAGTTGAGCCAGGCCAGGTCTGGCAGGACTTAGAAACTGAGGCTTCGTGCTGCACTGTGTGACTGTGGGCTTGCTGCCTCCAGAACTGGTTCAGATCTTTGAGCAGCTTTGCCACTTCTACAAAATGTAGAGCCCAACCTAATAGACCTGGCCCAGGCAGAACCAGTGGGGTTGTTTCACAACCCTGCTGCTGGAGATGTGAGGGCTGGGAAGGAACTACTGTGCAAAGACACATGAGAGATTTCACACAAATCCTGCTGGATTCAGCAGAGCCTGTTAAACCTGGCTTAGTACCAACCTGGCCAGACCTGGACTCCTTTAGAGCCAAGCAGGTGTCTTTCCACTGTGCTCTGAGCATGGTGAAGCTCACTTAGTGCAAGCACTTATATAGATGCAGTAAGGCAGCTCATGCCTGGCATTGTGCCCAAAGTAATAAACCCTCCCAAACCCAGATTGCTGGGAGGCGCAATGTGGAGACACTTGAGTGGTCCTGTTGGGAAGCAGCCCAGGTCCAGCAGGGTTGATGCTGAGCCAAAGCTAATAATCCCTGCTGGACTCAGGCTGAGCTTGTGCAGAATGACTGGGTGTCCCTGCATCGCCTTTCCAGCACATCCTGTGGGCCCCACATTAACGGGGCTTTCCGCTGTCTGAGGTATATCCCAGCCCCCTTATCTTGGGTCATGGAAACTTGACAGTAATGTCTCGAGCAGACATGGTGCATGTACCAATCCTCTCGGTGACAGCAGTCTGTGAGAGGCAGGAGGGTGGGAAGATCTGGAGGGAGACACTCCTCTGCTGGCACTGTGGTGAGGGGGAGGCTGGGCAGCACATGGCTGCTCCAGATGGGAGCCATTAACCAGGAATGCCTGTGATGTGGTCTGGAGCAGTGTAAACAAGAGCCATGAATTATCCAGCACCTTGTAAGCAGGGTTGGAAAGGATCCCCTGCCATCCTCTCCTTCCCTCCCTCTTCTCCTATCTCCCTCCTTCCTTGCACCTCCTCTCCCTTGATTCCCCATATTGCTTTGACAGCTCTTTATTTCCATGTGTGGTTAAGTAAGGCTGTGCCTTCTTAAGTCCTTCTGATTTTACCCATGAAGGGGGCAGGCTAGAGCTGGAGAGGGGCCAAGGTCTCATGAACCACCTCTGAGCCAAGTCAGCCCTCCGGTGAGTGAACACAGCTCACTGGCTTGCTGCACACATCCACCACCCCAGACACTCCAGCAGCAACAACCTCCCAGTCACCCTCCCAGCTCCCAAGGCTGACTCCTAAGAAAGGGGAACACCATCAGCTTGTTGAAGGTCTAAACCAACTTAATATTCTGTCACAGAGCCAAAAACAGTTTACAACAGAACTAGTGAAGTATCCTGTCTTCTTCAGGCTCCAGAGTAGTGTCTTTCAGGCCATCTAAATACAAAGATCAGCAGAAAGGGTTGAGGAGAGAGTGGCTGGGCAGAAATGTCCTTTACCTGACAGGTTCTGGTGGAATGGCTAAACTGGCCATACTGGATGCTGCTCCCTATTAACTGCTTCCTCTCCAGACAGCAAAATCAAAACAGATTTATGTTTATACATTTCAACAATCCCAACTAGAAGCTCTGGAAACTAAAAATGCTAGGATCTCTTCACTCACTATCGAAACATAGCTATTTCTAGCGAGGAAGAAGGAAGTTATTTAACAGAGCACAGCAATGCTATGCAACATTTGAAGTAGCAGGATGCTACATCCAACCCTCTATGATATGGAAAATTTAGGAAGCTAAATTGAATTGGTCAAATTGGAATACCATTTAACACCCTGTATTATTTCAGAGCCAGGAAAGCAAATTAAATTTTGAAAACCAGATAAGTCTTTTGGCTATATCCCATGCCCAAATTAGTACTGGTTTGTAGAGTCATTCCTCACTACCTGCTGAAGTTTCCATACTCCATCCTGTAGCATGTATTTACCTTGGACTTGTCTGAGACGATGTCACCCAGTCAGACACCTCTGCATCTGAGCCCCAGTGGGAACAGTCTCCTGAGTTAGATGGCTTCAGAGCAAATGTCACAAGTGCCTGCATTTCTAATTCTGCAGTGGCAAACTAGTGATTTGTTGCATTTTAGCCCGCCAAATGCAGAGTATCTCCATGAGGGGATGATCTCCAGTTCTCCTGAATAAAGAGACTTTCCCAGTCTCTGCTCTTGGGGTGGATGTCATCTCTCCAGGAGAAAGAATGGGGCATGGAGGACCCCCTGCAGCGACACGTCCCAGGAAGCTACTCAGCTTAGTGGCAAAATGGCTTTTGACGGAATCTAATATGGATGGCAGTACCTCTGAAAGCAGATGTCAGGAGGAATAAGCCCTGGCCAGCTAGACTGTTGCATGATTTAGACAGCAGCCTAATGTCTGTTCCTTACCACCTCCAGGAGGGTGTCTCTGCTAATAGTGCTTCTTCCTATCAGCAGCTGTTCTCAGTTTCTTGAACAGTAATGAAGCAAAACTGGTTTGTGGAGAAAAATGTAGATGAGAATGGGCAGAACTCCAGACCTTTCCCAGCGTTCTTGTGAGCACATCCAGGAGGTCACATCTACTTCTATGCCATGGGGCAACCCCAAACTCAATTCTTCTAGCAATCCCATGGTCTAATCTTTATTAGCGGGGTTGCTCTGTACATTTTGTGGATCCCTGTCCTACTGCCCATTTCGGAGCCAAACAGTCAGAGTAATGTTGTTACAATTGAAGTGATCAAAGTGATTTCTGTGAGTTCAGTTATGATATACCATTTTACACCAGGCATGAAAGTGGCCCATTTCTTAGATCTGGGCTGTAAAATGGTCTGGACCACTAGCAGTATCTGCCTGGGAAAGGACTAGCAATCTGATATGGTAAATACATTATTCACTTAAAAGAAGTGGAAGCTTTCATGGTTTAGAGATCACATCCCTGGTTCAAAGAAATTTCTTTCCCTATATAATGCAACATGCTCATGACCTGATGGATTGCCTGCTATTCTCACTGTCCTCCGAGGCTTCACCAAGTGGACACTGTTAAGACTGGCCTTTGTAACAGGGATTCCCAGCTCATCTGATAACCCTGTGGTCATGTTTTCAGAGATTTTAAGGACAGAACAGATCATCTTCTCTGGCTTTTTACATAATGCAAGCCCTGATTTTAATTCAGCTGGGGCACACACTATTCATTTTCACTTTCAAACATAATAAGGATAAAGTATGTCTTTGCACAGTCCTTGCATTTAGAGCTGAAGAAGTCTTAATTGGTCTCATTTCATGTGTCTCCTGGGGACCAACAGAGGATCATTTCCTTTACTAAGAGCAGATATAAGTTCTACGTGATTCAAAAGATGGAGTTTTCACTGCTTTCCTGAGAAAAAAATCTTCTTCTGCAAAAAGATCTTGCTTAGTTTTTCCACTGTTCCTAGTATTATCTCTATAAATACAATAACTTAAATCTCTGAAAATGTTTTAATCTCAAAAGAGTCTACTATCTTTCTCTGTGCACTGCCTCTCTGGTGTTTGTACAGCTTTTGCCTGATTCCAAATTCACCTTAGCATCACTTTGACTTTTTTTCAGGTGTAAAATCCCCAGTTCCTTGAATCCCCACCACTTCTTCATTTTCTTGGCCACCTCGAGGAAGAGCTGCCTGTCAGCCAAGCTCGAGCCCTCTGCTGCAGAGCACACCCCGCAGTGAGGAGCTGGCTGAAGTACCAGGCCTTGGGCGTCTCTGCAGCCAGGAAGCTGCTGCCACCCACTGCATACATCAGTGCCAGAGATACTGTCTCCATGGCAACAGAGAGCTTTTTGTTTTTCTGATGAACAGTTTCAAAGAATAGAAAAAGCACATCTGGAGTTGCAATATCAGCTGCTCCCCACCCCTCTGCCTGCCAGAGTCAGCAAGGGACAATACCTCGGTTTTAGCAGAACTGGGCTGAACATCCCAGGAGACAGAATAAGAGTGAGCGAGGTGTGTGAGAGAGAGAAGTTTAGAAGGGTGTGTTATTTATTTAAGGATGGGTTTGATTTGGTTACCTTACTGCTGTCATATAGGAGCTTTCCCTTGGAATAGGTCAACCGCACTAGCCTGCTGTGTATTCTCTACCTGCTATGCTGCTACGTGGTGCTGAACATTTGAGCAGGACTAAATTTTGTATCCCTCATTTTTAAAGACAGAGTTTCTAAGTGCCCCTAGTTCAACTGTACTTTTCTTAGGGGTAGAAAATGATTATCTATTTTTTTTGGTCAGTGCTTTAAAAAGGTTCTTTGGAATTGTCCTTATTTTCATTTTCTATGTTTAGTGCTAGCAGCAAGTGTTGCTGCTGTTGTCTGCTGCATGAGGAAATCTCTTTTTACAGCCCTTAATAGCTTATGGGGTATCAGACAGGAAAGCTGTTATTGCTGTGGGACCATACATAGCCCATTCTGGACTGTACATGGTTTCTTTTACCTCTTTGAGTTCTGTGGATCATCCTTCAGATAATTTTTTGCTCTGTTCTCAGAAGAGAGAGCCAATGATCCCACTTCTTCCGTGCCCCACTGCAGCTTCTGTTGCACACAGCAGTTCCAGCAGACAATTTAACAGAGGTGATGCTGGCTGGCTGTGTCCAGCACAGGAAGAGGCACAGGAATCAGGCTCCTTGCCATCAACCTCTAACTTCAGCAGGCGGGATGTGGGAAAAAGCAAAAGCCAACTCCAGCCAAATAAATCTGGCCTGCAAAAGGCCTTCATTCCTGAGGAATTTTTGAATTAAATACTGGCTACAGCCAGCCAGATTCCACTGAAAATGACTATGTCAACTGGTTTTAAATAACAGTCTTTCATGTATATGTTTTTTATGTTGCTTCCCATTGTCTGTTGATTTCCCCATGGACACTGAGAAATTAAATCTTTTGCTCAACACTTTTTTATCCCTTCGTACTTGGCAAACAAGGATGTTTGAATCTGACTGGAAACAAGATGGCTGTGTATGCATGGCTCGCCCTCTGCTCCCCGAATGGCCATTGGGAGGAGGTGGCAGCTGCCTTTGTGCAGCTGACAAAATCAGTGCCTCCTTTGGGTTTTCTGAACGCCCACGACTCATTCCTGTAGCAGTCCCTGTTACTCTTCCTATTATTTTAGTAGTGTTGTGGGAGTCTTATAGTCCTTATGGAATAAGCCAGTCCTGACTACACTGGGTTTCCTTTGTAAATAGGCAATTCATTTCTAAACCTTCTGCTGAGAGTGCCAGCTCCAATGTGCAACAGTAGTCACAGATCGCAGAATTATTTCTGTAACTTACCTGCTTCCAGTGTTGAGCCAGGAAATGAGACTTAGTCCTCCCTGGGGACACAGTGCCCTTATTACACTGTATAAGAAAAGGTCTGATTTCTTTGGGAAAAAAAGTGGAACAACTAAAGCCACCTGAATCCCTCTGTCTGGAAGAAAGTCTGACAGAGACTTGGAAAAGGCAGCTAACAGTATTCCTTGAAATTGCTGAAAGCAAATGGTAATGAGAAGCAGCTGGAAAGAATGAAATCTTCCACATGACTCTATTGCCATCTGTATTGGCCCAGATTGTTTGGCTCTGGCCTGAAAATAAAGACAGATACCTTACAAGCACCGTTGTGTTCCATACCATTGCTACAGTATGGATGTATTGTTAAAGCCCCCCAGAGTGCCATGAGACAGCACACAAAGCTGCCTCCCCACAGGACAAGAATGTTGCTGTTGATGTTACTGATGTACCACATGATGCTGTTATTCAAATGTTTGTGTAATACTGTAGGTCTTGAATATAATTGTCTTCCATCCATGTCTCTGATTTGAAATATAATATTAGGTAAACATAATGTCACCTGGCTTTTGAATGGCAAGGATAAAATAATCTTCTGCAGCTCAGCAACGTATGGAAAGGTCTTCAGGGCAACTCTGAAGCCTCCTCTGAAACCTGGCCACTATGGTTTCTGGCTTGGCCTGGACCTCCTTTGCCTGGAGAAAGTGCCTCAGTCATGATCTGTCATTTGATCTGCTAATTCATTTCAGCATCTTTGATTTAAGGGAGCAGGTAAGGAAGAAGAGTGAGGGAGGGTTGACTGCGTGACCTCTAGTATCAGAATCTGGCAGAAGTGGTCTTTTCTAATGGTTTCCAATCTCTGAACTTCTGGTATTTTTTCCAAAACTGTTTGATACCTAAGCTGCTCCTTGGGCTATGTAGTAAGGTCATCCATAACTACCAGACTCACCCCACTACCCCAGCCAAGGGCACTGGGGCAGCCCCAGCTCTGGGCACTGGGCACTTTCCTGGGGATGGGGACAGGCCTAGGATGGACTGTCGTGTCAGCTCCCCCATGGGACGTTGGAGGCAGCGTCCCATGTCACTGATGTCACTGATGAGGGACTGATGGCCTTGAGGGGCCCTGGACCATGGGCATGGTGGGGGGGCAGCCCAAGGTGAGGATACTGGAGCCCTGGTTGTCAGGATTAAAACACGGTGAACTGTTTAAAGACAGCATTAGAAACTTCATGCCATTTTCCTGGTGTGGGGTCACCAAGTGGCTGAGGCTGGATGTGGACTCCCTCAGCATGCTCCTGCTCTTCCTTTAGCCTGAATGAGCTTGGTCTGAGTTAGTTAACTATACTTAAGCGTTTTATGACCTAGTTTGTGTGACTTCATTGTCAATCCAGAAGGAATCTGGCCTCTTTTAAGTGATTTCCTTTTGTAAATAAAATGTGCTCCTGGCACCCTTCCAGTAGAGCGAGCCAGTATAACACCAAGTAGTTACTACAGAGATGCCTATACAGAGGTGCTCAAAATTAGATAGGAGAGCTGATTTGGGTCAGGAGATAAAGGTAGCTGTGTCTGGTGCATACATTTAAAAGAGAGGCTAAGGAGCCCAGTGAAAGCACTGCATTAACATGACTGCTTTATTTTGGGTAATGGGGTTTACTTGAGCTTGTCTTAACTGGACGTGTGATGGACACTCCACAGAGGATTCTGTTTACATTTCTGGCTGCGAACATCCCTTGGGTGGTTTGAAGTACTTCTGACAAAGAAGAAATATTCCCTACTGAGTCACCCCTTTCTCTTCCATGGTGCTGCAGCTCTGGCCCTGTGTGGGGAAACTGGGAACTGACAGAGATTCTTTAGCAGCAGCACCCCAGTGAATCACTGCTGTGGCAACAGCCAGAAATTCTGCGTGTGACATTTGCAGAGCTTCCAAAGATGTATCTCTGACTATGTTCAGCCCAGGCCGTGCACGTATCTGTGAGGTTTCCACTGTCTTCTGCCCAAGGTGCCATGTGTGGGAAGTTGTTCAGACTCCTCCTTTGACTAGAGAAAGCCTAGCCAGTTGCAAACTAAGAATAGCCAAAACATAACTGTCAGCATTGAAATATATATCTACACATAAAAAACCCTAACTGCTAGTAAAAGAATGTAAAAAAATGGACCGTATCAGTAAAATATTTTGGCATTTCATTGGTATAAATACCCAGACTCCCTAAGCACTTTGAATGCATAATCCAGATTTACTACCTTTTCGTGATGGCTGAAGAGGTAGATTCTTTAAAGCTTGACATGACTGACCATAAGCATGAATTGTACAAATCCAGAGTTACAATTTTATGGCCTGTGTGAACACTTTCCACCCTGTGTTTTAGAGATTTATTGAGGTTCTCAATGTTTGAAGTGTTTTTGTGAAGAAAATTAGAATGTCAGTTAAAAATGTGAAAATGACCAATAAATTCTCTTTGATTTTTGGAGGTCAAAGGAAAAAATCTGTTGGTTTGCATCTCAAATAAAAGTCCCCTCTCAAAGGAAAATAATTTTTCCCCTCATCTTCTCTCCTATCTTTATAGTTGATCCCACTTGATGAAGGTTACCAGGCCAAGAACTTTAAATATGGAGGATGAAAAATGTCTAAGCTTCATACAGCCAGGAAAATGCAAGCAATGACAGGACAAGCTTCCCTCCCCTGTGTGCTGTTCCTCAGCCAACATGTTGGTGTTTTCATTCTTGCAGTTCTCAGCTTCCCAGACTGCTGCGTAAAGTTAGCTAGCAATTGGATGGACACCTACCTCATTTCAAGAGAGCGGATAACAGTTGTCACCTTTCAGTACCAAGACCTGAACTAGTGACTTACACAGAAACTACATCTGTATCCTTCTAGTGCAAGGAACCATATTTCAGACTAGACTCAGCTTGTCACCTCCTACCCTCATAGCCTCAGATTCCTGCTGAGACTGACTGCAGAATGATGAAAATAGAAGACAAAGCATTTCATGTTATATTTCTGATCTGTAAAGAAAAGCAAAGAATGAGAAATGTCAGGAGTAAAGCCAGCCTTAGGAGATGGCCTCTTCCCAGACAAAAGAGATTTGAAAGCACAACCACCTTTATTTTAATGCCTTTCTGAATAAAACCTCTGAATTTCTTGATGCATAGGCCACCACTAATGTGATCAAATCACACTTAGACTGTCTGTGGGTTTCTAAAGCACCTATCACTGCCTCAGCTAGGTGACAGATTACAAGAATTAGAAGAGACATTGCTGCAGTTCCATTTATACCATATTCTCGGTTCCCCCTAAGGCATTTTAAGATGGATTCTCTGCTCTCTGCTAAATTTGCTGTGCACTGGTTATGGAGCATAGAGAGAACTCGAACAGGCAGGAGATTCCCACAGGAAAATTCCGTCAATATGAGAGGTCTGTGCCAGTTGTATAGCTGTCTCTTCTCTGTTGGCTGTCCCTCTACTCTCAGCAGGAACAGGATGAAACAAAGTGCTGTATTACAACAGATCTTTCTCTGGTATAAGGTCCAATATCTTGTTTGCACTGGTGGTGTAAACTGGAGTATATGATTTATTGTTACAGCTTCCAGTGGATAAGACAACTAAGGTTTGGACATCTGCCTCTCCAGCATGCCTTAGTCAGGGGTCAAGGTCTCTCCTAGTCTGTTTTGCAGGAAAGCCACAGGGAAAGACACCCACTGCCTGTTTGGCAAATGACTTCATAGAGAAGGATTACTGCATGAAGGAGCACCATGTATTGGTCTCAGCCTGAGCTCAGGCTGAGCTGTTACTCCACTGAAGAACATGACAAGATGTTCTCATGGATGAAAGTTTTCTGGCTCATGAGATTTTTTGCCTCTGAGGATGTCAAAACAAAAATTAAGGGCTTCCCAACCTCAACCTGCCCCCAGGATAACGAATTATTATTTCTTTTCTTCTTGTCTTTTGCCTAGGTTTTCACACAACCTAAGCATAGACTCTTTTTACTGCCTGTTGTTGATAATCTCCTCCTGCCCTGACAAACATCTCTAAACCAAGTGAGCCAGCTTTGGAGAGGGACTAGTTTAAGGTTCCAGTTTTACCTGGATTGATAATCTGCCTGCTACACGTAATAAAATCATCATGGAATCATAGAATGGTTTGGGTTGGAAGGGACATTAATCCAACCTGGCCTTGAACATTTCCAGGGATAGGGCATCCACAGCTTCTCTAGGCAACCTGTGCCAACACCTCACCACTCTCACCATAAAAAGTTTCTTGCAAATCTAAGCCTATCTTCTTTCTAACTGTTGCTCCTTGTCCTGTCTCTACATGGCTTTATAAAAAGTCCCTTTCCATTCTTCTTGGAGGCCTCCTTCAGGTACTGGAAGGCTGTGATAAACAATGCAGGTGCAGTTTAAATATCTCAGGTTTTATTAGTATTCAATTTCTTCCTACCATGCTCCTACTGGGGCCTGCATCTGGTTAGCCAGAACTCATCCTGTACTTACTGCAGCCCATAGAACCTCAGAGCCTTCCTTCTGGGCTTCCCAAGTTCAGCTCCTTTCCTTGCACAGCCATTTCATACAATCAGCTAAGTGTGTCTAGCTGCCTCTTAAAGCCAGCTTGACTTTTGGCCTTACTAAATCCATTGATGGGCCTTCATAGAGCATCAATGCATTCAGCATTAGAAACCTGACAAATCCTAGCCTCAATGTATGCATGGCTAGTTTATACTCGTTTGTTCTTGTGCCAGCATTGTCCTTTATCTTTAAATAGCTTTTTCCTTCTCTCTGTGTGTTCACCCCCTGAAGTATTTATTTATAGTTTGCAATTATATATCCCTTTGCTGGGCTAAACAAGCCAGGCTCCTTAGTTAATTATGCTCTGGTGAATGATGCAAGGCCAAGCATTGTGGATGCCCCAAATCTGCCTCAGTCAGGGCTAAAAGGACACACCTAATTTTTACCAGAGCTGGTTCTAGCTGCCCTCCTACTTAATGGGAAGTTTCTTAGTTCAGGCTGTGATCAAGTCTTCAGTGGCCCATCCTCCATTTTATCTTTAAGGTAAGGCAGATGTGGGATGCTTTTGATGCACCCTGTTCCATCCAGCTTGACATATCCAAGCAGCCTGGTAATCGACACCACATTAAACACACTGGGGTTTGTTTTTAAAGTAGAATTAAGAAGTGAAAAATACAGGAACCTCAGTTGCTTGCTTGTTCAAAACATGTTCAGGCAGACACAGGAAATGTGTGAGAGGCAACAGGACTGGATCAGCTCTGGAAGATGGACTGGAGGAGTTAACAGGGCTTTTCCATTTCTAGACTGTAGGACTGTTGTACTTCATCATTTCTATAGCATCATAAATTAGATGCAAGCACAGAAGCAGTTCTTGCTTCCCTGAAGTCTATAGCACGACTCTCAGGACAGGGTGCCTGGCTGAGGCATGCTCTTCCTCAGAGAGGCTGCCACTGTGAATACCATGCCTACAGGACTATGAGGCAATACTGCCCCACTGTCTTATTGGGAATGACAGTAAAAGAGCTGGGGAGGGCAGAGGACTTTTTCCCCAGCTCCCCTGTATCACAGCTGGACTTCTCGTCTCTCCACAGCCTGTTTTAGCATTGCCTGGATGGAGAATAGGCTTCTTGGGGTTTTGATTCAGTCTGGCTGTCCTCCAGCAATATCCACAGTACTCCCTCCCCTCCCATATGCTCTCCATTAGCATCCTCCTGTCTGCTGAATAAGGAAAGAATAACTCTCCGAGCCCCAGCCAGAGCCCCTGAGCCAGGGGAGTTCATCAGTCAGACTGGTTTCTCCTGAACCCAGAATAGGCCTCGTTAATGGGCCAGGAGGGGATTTTATTTTGCCTTCAGCTAGTGGCTGCCCTGAGCCAGGAGCAGAGTCAAGTTACTGTGTCCGGGAATCTCAGCTATTCCAAGAGTAGGAGTAAGTGAGCTGCTGACTCAGGAGGTTTCCTAGTGTTTTCAAGCAGGGCTCAGTCCTGTCAAAGCAAACTGAACTGTTGGTCTTGCTTTTTTCTAGCCCCAGGACAGGCATTAACAAAAGTCACAGACGACTGGAAAAGGCTGTGGATCTGGAGCAGGACTGTGGATCACACTCTTTTCTGGCATGGACAGAAGTCCTTGCAAAGATTCATATTAGTCCTTTACCCCTTTTTACTCCTCTCCTTGGAGGGCTGTTTAGTATAGTACAGACATCCGCAAGCTATGAGGCAGCTCAGCTTTATTTGTACCATTTTCTAAAAGGGAAGATAAAATCAGAGGGAGAAACAGACTTGTGAGGCAAAATGTTTCATGGCGAATCAGTATTCAAGGGGAAACTGATGTTCAGGAACCTTGCTGTCACCCAGAGGCCACCTTGCTTCTGTGTTGTGCAGGGATGCAGGAGGGTCTCTCCTGTGTGGCTAAATTGTCTTTTAGACTTCCCAGAGTCTGGAATGGAGTTTCAGCCTGTGTCTGGGACAAGCTGTTAGAAGTCACTGAGTTCAGAATTCTTGTCCTCATTTCAAGTCTGCCTACATGCTCTTATCTCTTCTAAAGGAACCAATTTCTAGAGGTCAGCAGAGAAGACAAGTCTGCTAAAGCAGCCCCCTGCATTAACCCCTCATAAAGCGGTGTGTACTCCTTTGCACAGAGACTGAAGTCATTGGAGAGCATATGTTTCCAAGTTTGCAACCTCCCATCTCCCAGCACCACTGTGACTCCAGTCACCCTCTTATAACTTGTCTCCTCTCAGCACCTGTCAGCAGAGAGTCTCAGCTCTCTTCTCTGAGGTCATGTTAGTCCTTTCTTATTCACAGCCTCTCTCTGCGGGCCACATTTTCTTGCTGTCCTATTCCATTCTTCAAACCCACTTCAACAAGGAATACCAGCCTTGTATGTAAAAAGCAGTTGGGTGCAAGCCAGTCTTTATAAAACAGAAGGTTTGTTCCACCTGGAGTTATTGGCATGCCTATCCCAGCCACATCTCCTAAGACTAGGATCTGATACAGGGGCAAAGACAGGTAAGAGCTTCTCTTACTTGCCTTCAGCCTTGAAGATACGAAGGTCTCCAGTTTGAGCAGCTAAGGAGCTCTTGGTTTGTGGCCCAAATGCCACCTGTCTCTGCAGGCCAGATGGGTAGAATACCTCTCTTAGTTGTCTTTTTTGAAGGACTTACTATCTCTTTAGAGGTGCCCAACACCACAACAGTGGCGAGCTGCAGCCTAAGGCTCTGGCCCACTTACCTTTGGTGTGCTGTTTGTTTTAGGTCAGGAGGCCCACAGATGGTGCCTGAGAGTTGTGATGAGTACAGGGAAAGAGCCATGGAGGAAGAGCATGCTCCAGAATGTTTTATTTTCTGGAAAAATGACAAGTCATTTTTCTTCATCATTTCTAAACACACCATTTGGCTTAGGAGTCCCATCTACAGAGTTTGTCCATTGAACAATGACCCTGAGAAATCTAGGTGTCTTCCTCCAAAAGTCTTTGAATCACAGGGGACTTAACTGTTTCATTTCAGCATACCAGGGCATGAATCAAGTATGTGGGATTGGAATACAGTAAAAATGAAGTGCAGAGAGCAATGTCTATTGAAACAGATTTCATTTCACCTGCTTGCTATCTGTGAGACAATGCTCCCTTTAAAAAAGGCAGGACAAACCTGCTCTGATAAATAGGACCAGATGAAATAACTCATAACACAGTCTGTCATCTAGTTCAGTGAGTCACATGTGGTATCTCTAGAAAGCTGGTAACACCCTAGAAGTCACTAACAATATATATTTAACTGAGGTCTGGCCTCATATTTAATAGCAACTCCAACTGGGCTTGCATGTCAATCTAGAGAAGGGTGTGGAATGCCAACATGGGCCTGAACAGATACTAATAACCCTTTAGTATCCATGATGACTAATTCAAATTAGCAGAGCAGTTGTATTTGTAGCGAAGACTTATTTAAGCACAGTGATCGAAATGTGATAAACAGGACACCATGCCACAGTTGCATTGGATGGCTTCCATCTCAGGGTATCATTCAGAAGAAGCTATGAGCTCCAAATGATCAGCTTCAGAGACAAAGACTGTCTTGCAGGTTTCTGGATAAACACAGTTAAACTCCAGGATGATCTATCTCCTCAGAGAGAAGGAGCCAAAAGGCTGCAGTGTTTCAGACAGCCAGAACAGCATTTGCTGTGTGATATGAAGTATTTAAGCACACATGGGCTTTGTGGTGTTTCCTGCCAATCTGCAAAGTAGCAGGGTGGTGACTTGTAGTGTCAGGAGCTGGGTGAAGGAGAGGAGTTCCTAGTGGGCATAACCTAATTGCTGTCCTACACGGGCTGAAAGGCAATAGGGAACCTTGAAATATCACACTGTCCCTTCCAATAAAATAAATAAATGTATCTGCATCATCTTTATCTCTCAAGTGGTCCTGCACCTGCTTCTTCTCTAGTTATACAACTGAGCTAACAGAAATACTCTCCAAGTTGCCCAACTTGCTCCAGCTGAGCAGACCAGGGGGTGTGATGGGAGGAGTACAGCATGTAAGGACTGTGCTCACAGACTGCCCTTTCCTCTGGATGGCTTCTCCCTCATGTGCAGAGGTGACTCCTGGAAAGGCAGTCACCCAGCTGCTTCAGATGATGTTCATGTTCCCACTTGACTCTCTCCTGGAAAACCACATGTCTTCTTAAGGGTTGTTCATAAGGGTTCTCACACCCATCCATATCCATACACGTAAACAGCATGATAGCACATTAACACAGTTATGACCTATGATAATGGCAATGAAACATGAAAGCTTCTCTCCGTGTCCTTGTTTTTCTGGTTTGAAAGAGCAGGGTGTGAGTCCCCGAGTGGATGGGAAAGGGGTTGGTGCTCTCTCTGCCAGCTTAGCAGCCCTACTCCAGCACTGGGAAGGCAGATGCACTACAACTGCTTGTATGCAAATCCAGAGCTTCAGGTCACTTCTGACCCGAGGAGGCATTTAGTGTCACTGGTAATTGTTACTTCCTTGCACAAAGCAAACAAAAATACCCGTTGCACCAGAGCAATCACCTGCTGTGGTTTACCCGGGAGAAAGGAGTGAGCACTGATGGCCAGGCTGATGTTGCTTTGTGCCTTTTGGGTGATTAGGGACATTCGAAATGTTTCAGACAGTACATAAGCCAGTTTTTCTCTTTTGTATGTGTGAACTCCACACTAATCACTTGTCTACGTGTCTACGTGACAGTCTTGTGGAAGGAAATAAATAGGAGTGCTTATAGGGGTGTAACTTGAAGTGCATAGGAGATGGACATGCAGATGCCCCTGGGTGGAAGGGGCTGGAACTGTGGAGGGGGAATGACCCACTGAAGATGACTGGAATCTGTAAGGGCACAAACCAATCCCCAAAGCGTTTTGCAAATGGCTTCCTATGCTCTAAACACCACGAGCTTGCAAAAAGTGAAAGGAGGCAAATGCCGTTTGCAGAAAAGCCAGGATTTTTCGCCTTGTTTCAGGCAGGACCAGCTGCGTTCCAAACCCGTGACTGCAACAGCCATGACCCCTCCGAAGGGAAATCTGAGCCCGCGAGCAGTTGTGCTTGGAGAGGGCCGCGTTCTCACGTTTCTCTGTTTTGTTTTGGAGCCTCAGATAAGTAGTGGACTTGCTTTTTTCCTTCCTTTCTTCTCTTACTTTCTTTCTCTCATTTTTTTTCCCTCTGAACGTATTTCCACAGCCTCAAGGAAGGAATAATAATAAAAAAAAGGTTCTGGCATGGAAACAAGTATGTTTCAAATTACAGAAAGGATGTGAAAGGTTCAAGAATTTGAGCCCTGACTCCGCCTGTGTCTGTCTCCACCCCTCAGCCCCCACTCTCGCCAAAAGTCGCATTGTGGCTTTTCTACTGGGCTGCACAATAAGGTGGGACGGGAGCATCCCGCTGGGCGGTGCGGGGACCGGACACAGGGTGGCCTTGGCGGGGTTTGGGCGCTGCGCCAGCCCGGCCCGTCCCGCACCCCGCCCGCCTCGCCGGCTGCTGCCTGCCCGAGTTTCCAAGGCTTTCAAACACCCTCTTCCCAGCTCGCTGTGTGTTTTGAGCTCGGGTTTTTTGTCTCCTAGGGTGTGCATGTGTGCCTGGGTGTGCGCAGGACTTTTTCCTTCCAGTGGTTCAGCTTCGTTCCAGGAATGTGCCGAGGACACACTTTTGAGGGCGCAGCGCCCTCTGCTCGGTGGGAAGGGGGGAAAAGCAGGGAAAGGTGCAGCTCTCGGCTAGACAGGCAAGTTTCCTGCTTCTGCTAAGGCGTAGACACTTGAACACAGGAGCCGGTGCATGGACACATCCATGCCCTTGCGATGACACCCGAGCGCTGCACAGCGCCCTCCGACTCCAGCTGCCCTGCTTGAGTCCTCAGTACACGGATCTGGTGTACCTGCCTCCCATGCCAGCTCCATAAAGATGGGGTGGGGAGAAACCAGTGGCAAAGAGGATTTGAAGTGGCTTGATTAGATCTGGTCTTAGTCCCTTATGGAAGATCATATCCTGGAGACCTTCTCCATCCCATGACCACTTTATCCTATGACCCAAAATGCAAATACAGACCATCAAGGAATGCACATGCTCAGTTTCCTGAAAGGAGGCAGTGAGTAAGGTTACAGGGCAGGACATAATATTCTTGTCCTCCTGTAACATGATACCCCTTCCCATGAGGCTGTGAAAGCTGCCGTATTTGTCCCTTGAGAGATGCGCAGCTAATAGCAGGTCAGTGGAGTAACTAAGGTCTTCATGAAATGTCTGGAAGAGAGAAGGGTACCAGAGCAATCTGTCCACCCTGTGACATGTGTCTGGCTGCCATCTCAGCAGCCTACAAGAAAGAGGGTGTCAAGGAACAAACTATGGATTGATTACATTTCTGGTAGGCCAAATTCAGAATAGAATCCTTTGGCTGGGCTCTCTGGATTAAGAAACTATGAAAGACCTTCAGCATTGTGGATAGGTAAGGACTCACCCACTTAAGAAGAAAAGCACAACTATAACATAAATCTTCAGGAACTGAAATGTCCACTATGATCTTGACCTTTTCCAGCATCTTGTAAAAACCATTAGCACCAGTCAATTGACTCAAATCTGCCACTTCACAATGAAAAAATTAAATTTTGTCCTTGCAAATTTTCACTTCATCATCTCTTCAAATCCTGTAACATTGTTGTGACAGATTCAGGTGAGGGACTTAAGCCTCTCAGTTACACTGACCAGTACCTGGGCATACTCCCAATCCCATGATACTTGATTTTGTGCATGGCTGCAAGATGCCCCTTTGCATAAGGTGCATGTCCACTGATATATACTGCACACCTTTCGTTATACTGATTATATGGAAGGAAGGCTTCTGGAACAAAGAACTATTGATCTAAAAGAGGAAGGCTAGTATCAATGTACCCACTTCAGCAGTCCATGAGATTTCTCCTTTGAAAGTAAAGTAAGAAACCTGTAGGTCAGTTCAGCTAGACAGATCAAAGATCTTCAATGTGAACAAGCTGAGATGGTTTGACATATTAGTCTTTATACTTACTCTGAGATTTCCAGAGATTCTAATTAGTGGTCTCTTTATAATGCAATGATATGTTGTCCTAAATGTTGTGGTGATGCCTAGGAAATCAGTCTGAATTGTGTCTCATTCTGCTGGATGGGATCCATTACAAAAAGATGATTTCCCTTGCAAGGGATT
Organism: Sakesphorus luctuosus; assembly: GCA_013396695.1. Lineage (NCBI taxonomy): Eukaryota > Metazoa > Chordata > Aves > Passeriformes > Thamnophilidae > Sakesphorus > Sakesphorus luctuosus. The sequence goes on from VWZD01006262.1 coordinate 123,952, forward strand.
GAAAAGTTCATCTAAACTCGCTAACACATTAAATATTCTGGTGTACACGCTGTGTTTTCAAAACACGTTACTTAGACAGTGTTTTCTTTCTAATACTGAAGAATTCTGACAATGTCGCTTGGCTGTGTCACTCTCATGAGCTAAGGAAGACACAGAGGCAGTGTTTAGCCAGCTTTCTGCACTGTCTAATTTTGTGCTGGCAGGCTGAATTCCTGAGGTATGTTAGATGAGTCTCAGAGCTGCCTTAATTTATGCTAGCCAAACCATTTCCTTCTGCGCCATTTCACAGGTGCAGGATCAGCAGAGAAATTCATGTTCCACTTCCCGCCCGCCCGTGCTCAGTGTCTGCCACAGTTTATCCCTGAATTCCCAGCAAGGGGACAAATGCTGCCACCAAGCTTAAAAATGCTTTATTGATCTGAGAATGCTTAGAGAGACTTTGCACAATAAAACTGCAGCTATATCCCTCCACCACACTGCTTCATATGGCTAAAATTTTCAATAACACTCCATTTTTTGCTAGTATTTTAGTTGCATCAGGCCACATAGTAAGACAGAAGGTTGCATCTAGTTCCTTCCCAGAGATTCGTTCTCTTTTGTTTGCAAAATAAACAACTTTTATTTATCAAGCCCTTCTGGAATAGAAATTTGGGCTTGAACTCTTCAGCTGAAAGAAACCATCCAATCTCCCTGCAGGTTTTTCCTTGTGTAAAGGTACCATGAACCTGCCACATGATTGTTGAGTCTGGAGTTGAAGTGGACACTCAAATAAACAAAAGCTACACTTGCTGCAGGCCAGTTTCCAACTCTATTTCATTATGTTGTTTTTTTACAGAAGATTTTTGATGGCTGTAGCTAATCTAAGGGTGATAATTGGACCAATCAGTTTAGTTGGGCAGCTGATTCTGTGAATAGTAATGCATGACTAATACACAACAGCTCTGCATGAGATAAGATGCATGTGTAACCTATGCAGCACAAACCCAAGACACTGTGGGAAGAAAAGGCAAAGATACTGAACAGTATATATATATGTGCTACTTCTCTACTCCAAAGTGCACCCTTTTCTGCAGAACAAAAGTGCTGTAGGGACAGTGAAGCAGGACCTTTACTCTCTGCTGTCAGGTACCCCAAGATCCCATTGTTTTCTCTTCCTTGTTGTTTCCGTCTGGAAACAAGTGAGAAATTTCTCACCATTGATCCAGCTTAACTGACCATAGAGCATCTGCCTGCTGATAAGTCAAGAGGCTTATTTTAGATGAAAATCTGGGATGCTATAAATCTTGTTTTCTGTTATGTAACAATAGTTGCAGGTCATGTAAAGAAAAACCACTCTTTTTTTTGGGTGCAAAATATAAAATCATTAGGTGTTCCCAACTCCATGGCCTTAATGCTGAGCCTGCATATGGTAGTATTTCATTTTATGCCTCCTAAGCTTAAAAACAAAAAACAAAACAAACAAAAAACCAAGTTAAAAAAATAATTTCTTGTGGCTGAGCAGGAGAGGCACAGATATTTTACACTGGCACAGCCAGGGAATGGTGAACACTTGGAGCTATGGAAGAACATCCTAGAAGGTGACCTGTTTTAAACAACATCCCTCTCCAGAAATGCTGAGACTCAGGTCTGTGGATCAGGTGAAGTAAATTCAATGAGTCCAAGAGTCTTAGTGCTGTCCTACAGCAGTGACGGCTCTCTGTACACATGGCACATGTAGGCCAACAAGCAATGCCTGAGTTGTCACACATAGTTGTCGTATGGACCAGTTGTCAGGTATCTCCAGTCCCTCAACCACCAATGCAGCGAGTCCAACACAAAATGTGCCACAGCCACTGCTCAGTGATGCACCAGTGTCTGGAGCAGGATGCTGGAGGAATGTTGTACAACTCTTAAAATGCCCTTGCTGATAGTTCTCATGAAAGCAGCAATGAAGTAGTTGTGGAAAGAGCAGCTCTTGTGAGACCCCATCTGGGGTCCGCAGCACAGGAAGGACATGGACCTGCTGGCTCAAGTCCAAAGGAAGGCCACCAAGATGATTAGAGGGATGGAGCACCTCTTCTATGAGGAAAGACTGAGAGAATAGGGTTTGTTCAGTCTGAAGAAGAGAAGGCATCAGGGTGACCTAATTGTGACCTTCCGGCACCTGAAGGGAGGCTGGAGAGGGGACTTTTTATGAAGTGACGGGACAAGGGGGGGTGATTTCAAACAGAGAGAATAGGTTTAGATTGGACATTAGTAAAAAATTCTTTACTGTAAGGATGGTGGGGCACTGGAACAGATGCGAGATAATGTTTAATGTCTTTCCCAAGCCCGGCCGCTCGATGACAGCACGAGCGGCGGGTTGGAAGGTGTGCGGGGCTGGGGCGGGCTGGGCCGGGCGGCACCGCCGGGGTTGCGCTGACACCTGGCGGCGGCGCGGGCAGCGCCGAGCGGGGCAGGGCGCGCCGGGCAGGGAGGGAGCGCAGGTGTGCAGTGATGGGCACCGACATGGCACCGACCACCCTCCCGCCCCTCCGAGCCCAGTGTCCAGCAGTACGGTCCTGCAGGTTAGGAGTGCGCTTCTGGGCTGGGCTGCGGTAATTTCCTTCACAATGGCTAGTAGGGGACTGTGTTTTGGATTTGTGCTGAACACCTAATAGAGATGTTAAAATGATAATAGAGAGATGTTTTTGTCATTGCTAATCAGAGCTTGCACAGAGCCAAGGCCTTTTCTGCTTTTCATACTGCCATGCTCTGGTGAGGGGGTTGGGTGTGTTTGGGAGGCTGAGAGGGCACAGAGCTGGGATGGGTGACCCAAACTGACAAAAGGGATATTCCATACCACACGACATCATGCTAAGTATATAAAGTGTGAGGGAAGAAGGAAGAAGAGGGAGGATATTTGGAGTGATGGCATTTGTCTTCCCAAGTCACCATTATGTGTGATGGGGCCCTGCTCTCCTGGGGGTGGCTGAACACCTGCCTGCCCATGGGAAGCAGTGAAGCAATTCTTTGTTTTATTTTGCTTGTGTGCACAGCTTTTGCTTTCCCTATTAAACTGTCTTTATCTCAACCAATGAGTTTTCCAGCTTTTACACTTCCAATTCTCTCCCCAGTCCTGCTGGTGGGAGAGTGAGTGAGTGGCTGTGTGGGGCCTGGCTGATGGCTGGGGTGAAGACATGACAGCTTCTATGAAAAAGTACCCGAGTGCTTAGGAATAGTCAAGAAACACTAATTACATTTCAGGCATTATTAGGGAAAGAACAGAAAACCCCACAGTGCTATACCCCTGCATGTGCAAGTTGCCCAACATCTCTAATGCTGCTCTGATTCTTAATCTCAAATCCCCACATATTCTCTAGGTGAAGGGGGGCACTGACTGCAGTCACAAGTAAATTCCGGAAGAATCACAGGTATCAGAGGACATCGACCTGCTGGGTTAATGAATTAGCTGAAGCCTTCTGAGGGTGACTGGTGAGCAGACATACCAATGCCATCATGTTGACAGTCATCTTGACCTCTGATTAGGCACTGGAGCCACATGAACTCTTATCAAAGCTTTTCAAGATATTTCAAAGATTTTTTCCACATGGGAATTCCATTGGGAAGGAAAGACTTACCAGATTACAACTAGCTTCTTTTCCTTTTCACTGAAGGCTCATCTTCCCAAAGTGGCCAATATTCCCCAGTTCTCCAAGATCCTTGGTGTATAGGCTGTGTTAGCAGTTGCTCACATGGCAAAATGTACTTCCTGTACATATTTACAATTTAAAGAGTCTATTTTTTAATACATATTAATATTTGCAAGGCTTTAATTCCTTCTTAAGAGCTGTTGAGACATACCTTTTAATGTTGGTTTTAGAGAAGTTCAGTATCTAAGCCATTTAAAATCTGTTATGTCTTCCATCTTTCTAGCATATCTTTTCCCATGGGGATATTAAATAAATTTCTATCATTCATAACTTTTTAAGCAATATGAGCTGTAGTTTCTCATGAGGTTTTTTTTTATCTCTGACAAAGGTCCTTGTGTCAGATCTCTTAATCTAGTAGGGGATAACTGCAAGGCCCTTGCTTCAGTCTTTGTCTGTGTGCATTACCTCAAAAGGAGATAATAACAATATATGACTGTCTTAGTTTCCCAATTCCTATTTTTTGCCTTTATCTTTGCAAATAAGTTCATCACTGTCAGCACACAGAGAAAGACAGATTGGTAACCAGGTGAAAAGTCTTTCCTTAACAGAAAAGGACCAGACTATATAGGGACCTACTGTGCAGTGGAACATCAGCTTTATTTCTATATTCAATAACCTAGACTATCAGAGCTCCCCAGTGTTGGGCCTCCCCTAGTCCAGAGCCACTCTGAGCTTTCTCTCAATGGTTCTCACACACTCTTGCATTGTCTGACCTGCATCCTTGCTTCGCTTTTATGGCTCTTCCTTCTCTTCTTCCTCAATTTCCCCTTCCACAGGTTTCTGTGCTGCCTTCTGCTCTTTTAAGTGACTGATTGAAAAGAAGGAGGTGAACCAGTATTAATCTAGTGAAGTGAACCGCCTCTGTCAGATATCTTAAAGCTGCTGAGAGGACCTTGAGGAAACACCCTGAGGTAGGAACAGTAAGAACAGCTAAGGTCACAAATCTTGTCTGCAAGGTGAATATTACCACTTCACACACGTTTTAGTATGGCACTGATGTGTGCAAAGGAATAGAGACTGGACCAACAGAATAATTTGCTTCTCTTTGAAAACCTTAGGAGGCTAAGAGAAAAACTGACCCATGGCTTCTAGTCTTAAAATTGGACTACAGTGTATTTTAAAACCCATTAGTATGTGCCAAAGGATGGGAATATCTGGGCATGATTAACAGGGCTTTCAGCTGATGAGTCACATGTCAGAATTGACTGAAAATCTAGGGGGAATTTTGGGTCCAATCACAAGCAGTTTAGCCTGCAGCAACTGGCAGCCTCTGAGGAGTTTGCTGCTGAATGCTCAGGCTCTCAGAACTTGGACATGATTGCTACAGGCACTAAGGAAGAGGCACTTTCAAGAGAATGAAAAGTTCTGTAGTTTGAAGGCGGGTTTCCAGGGAAAACTAGGTCTCCTAAGAAGAGGGATCAGAGAGAAGTAAAATAACCAAGAATCCCTGAGGAAGGAGGAAAAGTTCTGACGGCACAGATATGCTGTCGTTGCAAATCTTACCCTGGCTTCAGGGGGAGGACGGTGTCGAGCTGATGCTTCTCACACAGGCTAACGAGAATGAATGAAAATGCCATTCAGCTCTGAGATCCCTGCACACTCACAGCAAGTTTATCAAGTAGGAAAATAAGACTAACTTATAGTTTGATTCAACAAAACTTCTAAGTATTCAAGGTGGTTTCCCATCTATCTTTTACTTACATTAAGTAATGGACTGGCCAAAACCATATGTCCCTTCATGTCCTAAGGTGAATAAGGTTATGTTTATTTGGTGTTGAGCCAAATTAAAACAAGCAAGACAAACCAGGACGGTAAGTGGAGTCACTCACATACCTATAATCTACAACTGCTGTCTGATCCTGGTCTAGATTGTGAACTAGTTCCCCAATTTGGACTCAATCCGGTGGGATGCTTTGTTGCTGAGAAGTGCTAGGAAACCTGGGTAATTTTAAGCAGAAAAGTCCTCCATATCAGACTGGGGCCTGGCCATCTTTTAATAGGTAAGCAAATGGCTTGGTGCATGGTGGAGGGGATGAAAAAAATCCAGAGTGGTGGTGGGGAGGCAATTTCACTCTTTTTTTTTTCCTTGCATTTCTTTGTAAAAGAACATCATGGGTGGCTGATCATTGCTACTGATTCCAACCACCACAGTGGTTTTGTCAGGAAGAGAACTGTATTTTCCACTGTACAGGTGAGGATTTAGATGCCTTTTTTTCAGTTTTCCATAGTAGTAAGGCATAAGTATCTATCAATATCCCACATATCCTATACAAACAGGATGACTGTGATATTCTGAAATTGGTCCATTATCACTGGTGCCATCTGCAGTATTTATTGGGTGTCACAGCATTTTGTTGGTCTCAATCAAGGCTCAACTTTTGTGATGAGTGAATTTAGCCTCTTATCCTGAGCAATGTCTGGTGGCTGTGCTGCAGCAGAGAGGTTTGCCTAGAGCAGTAACCTGACAGAAGAGCATTCTGGCCATGCTTTCAGAGGCACACCTGCATCACGGCTTTTCAGAAGGCTGCCACAGGAATCTTCATGTTTGCATTCTCATCGATATTCCTAGAAAACTATCAGAGTTGTAGGTTGTGCTCTTTCAATAGTTCTTATAGAAGCAGAGATAATACATGGGCATAACCATGAAACAGCCACTGATACCTGCTCTCCTCTTATTCTTCCATCTATCACCCTGCCTTTACTGAGCCCATCACCGAGAGATAGGAGTTCTTTACTCCTTATGCAGTCAGAGCAAACTCCTGTTGTTCAGGTTAATCTCATTCTTCTCAGTTATACCTCCTTCTTTCCCCTACCTTAAAATGAGACTTAGTAAACCTGGGTTTTTTTCTGATAATTGCATAAGGTTGTTTGGTCTTCCTCCCAGTAGCCACTGCTTGGTTAGGCTGCCTAATCCAGACAGTTCTCTCCTCCAGATCTCTAATCACTTCAGTTACTTTTCTCTGAATTCTTCTTCTCTGCTTGAATGAGGACTCGCTGAATACTATAATGGTTATTAAAAACTGCAAAGCACAGTAGTGCAGGTGTCACTAGCTGTGAAGACAGCAGCACTGTTTGATGTGAGCTAACAGCTCAAGCTTTTGCTTAAGTCCATCCAAACCCTTACCTACAGCAAAGTCTCACCCAATTAGCTGAAAATCTGCACAGCAGTTAAGAAACACAGTAAACCTGGTAGTGCAAAGGTGTTCTTTAGCTCAGGAATGCTCAAGTGCTTTCGTTGGCTTCCAGCAAGGAGGACAGCACCATCTGCTGCTATCCATGAAAACTGCAGACTTTGAAAAGCTATGCAATGTCTATTTAGGACAGTATTTGCTTGTAATACCATATCCTACTTTTATGAAGCACATTAATTTTGATGCTAAAACACAACTGTCGGTGAAGGGTTCTATGAAAGTCAGCTGTTGTGGTGGTCTTGTGATGAGGAATTTGGATCAGACCTGAAATAAATTAATGTATTTTACACAGTGAGCAGACATCTCTTCTTGTTCCTTTCCCCCTCTCTGCTCAGTGCCCTCAGATCCCAAGGCAATATCTTCTCCTGAAAATCAAAGGATTTGCTTAGTCAGTCTGTGTGAACTGAGATATGTGAACATCATGAGTGCCTTTGTAAATTTACTTTTCTGAAGGAACTTGGCTGAATTTCTGACTTGAAAGAAAGCTTACTTTTCAACCTGCATGCCTCCAAGTATCTGGAACAAGTGTGCTGTGTACAGGCAGCTAAGGACCCAAATTCAGTAGTTCACCCGAATCAAGTCTCACCTTCAACCTCACTGTAGATTACATCTAATTCAGGATGCATTTGACACACCAAACCCTGCAACTTAATGAAAGTTTCATTCGCCAACTCATTCTGTACATAGGAGCAAGGAAAGTGCACTCAGCATGGACACCCAGAGAACATCTAAGACTTTCTTGTATTCACAAATACAATAACCATTCTCTCCTAAGGATGGTGCTTTCTGATATCTCTCCTCTTCACTTTCAGGAATCCCATGGAGGTTCAACCCTAAATAAGTGTTCATGTTTCTCTTTTTACATGTCTGAGACAAAGATCTGCTAATTTATGTAGGTAATAGCTTAATGCTAGGTAGGTGTTCATCACCAAAGACCTCTTATTTTTGGTGATTCAAGTAATTCATGTTCATCCCTGAGACAGTTCTTTCCATTCTGTTAAGATGTAGACTGCAAGTTGAACAGTTAATGGCCAAAATGGGCCATAGAGCTCTGCAAAAAATGAAAAAAAAAATCACCCAGGATATTAAAGGATTAGTATTTCCAGCTATGTAGCTTTATAGCCCAGACAAGAAAGATGATCCTATTTGGGAAGGGTCTGGGTGCCTCCAGATGAAAAGAACTTTTGGCAAAGCTCTTTTTCATTGTGTAACCATAAGAGGAAGCTCCAGTCAGTAGTAGAAGACCTGACATTTGGGTTTTTCCCAAGAATTTCAAACAGGGTATTGACAGCTCAGCATTTCAGAGCTCACATTGTAAGTTTTCTGTTTTAACATCTATGGAATGGGCAGCATGGGGTTTGGAATATTAGAAAGTTATCAATGCAAATATTATTGATGTCACTGTAAATTTTTCTGATACATTTAAGTTATGAAAAATTTGCCTTTGCCTTGATTGATCCTTTAAAGACATGACTATGGTTTTGTTCATACCCATGATGACAGGGGAATTGTTTGTGTATTATGTTAGGGATATGCTTTTTTGTTGGAAATTTTAAGGCAGTTCAGGAAATTCATGAAAGCTTCTCTTTTTGTCATTGTGGGAGGGTCCCAGGGCATCAAGCACTTTATTTTTTCCCAAAGTTTATTTACAAAGTTTCCCAATGCATTCTTACAGCTGCTTTTTAGAAACTTAAGATCCATTGTTCATATGATCCATCTAGAAGTTTATAATCTACTGAGCAGTGATCTCTTGACTGTTACTGCTCAGTAACAGTCTTGAACCGGCCTGGGTCCAGCTGGGTTTAGTAGCTTTCATTCAGCACCAAGGGTTTTATGGATGTAGAGTGGCTCTCCAAAGAAATCATTCAGACATCCTTGCACTAAGCACACTAGTGAATGCCCTAGTCCTGGGCATGCAGCACAGGAAAGCCCAAGCTGGCTCTGCTGGCTGCCAGCTCTCTCCAGGGTTGCCAGACTGGCTTGAACCCATGACAAAGGCGGTGGACTGCCAGTGCCACCTCAGAAGCTGCACAGCCAAAGCACCATGTCTGGCCTAACAAACCATGCTGGGACTGGGCAGCACCTGGAGGCAGCTTGGGCATTTCTGCATATTTGACACAGGCAGTAGAGTCCAGGAAAACAACACACAGACAGCTGACAAGCAGCAGGAGTGTCTTTTGTACTGTCATGCTGAAGATTCACGACTTCTAGAAAATGTTTGATTGGTCAGTATCTACAAGTTGGAACCCTTTAAAGAGTAGATTATGAAAAGAATGTGGGGAACAGTCATATGTAGAAATTATGTCAGAAGCAATAAATTGTTAAAAATGTGCCTTTCTGTTACTTCACCATTGCTGGTGCTGTCAAACCCATGCAAAGGTTTCTAGATGTGATCGTTATTCTATATTCCCCTTATAGATGCAATAATTATTCATTCTTTAAAAGTCAGGATAAACATTTATCCCTGAGAAAAGGGGCAGAAGAGGCTTTTGTTTATGTCTTCCCTTAAGTTTCCTGTAAAAGATTAAAACTTTTACTAATTTCTTGAAGGTTTAAGACAGCGTAAGGCCTTGGGCGCTTAATATTTACAATTATTCTGAATTGAAATGCAAGACTCCCTGCATCACAGGTGGAATGAAGTCTGTCAGACAGATTAGATGTTTGCCTATGAAGATTTGATTGGGATGCTGAAATGTCATTGCAAATTTATGCCATTGACCATTTATCTTGTGAAATGCCAGGTAATTTAGACTTTTTCAAGGGTGAGGTGAAGAGAACAACTGTTAACCCTAAAAAGCAGAAATTCTTAGTGAGATTTAGGTTGGATTGTAGATTAACTACTTGCCTCAAAATTTCTTGTGTGCTTCCTCTCTAATAAATGCATTTCAATAATTTCTTTTAATTTATCATAATTTAGCTAAAATTTATTACTCTTTCCAATTTTATGAATTATTTAGGTTATTAGTAATAAAACTGGCAGAACCACATCTATTGTAATGCAGTCCTTTACCCCCATACAGTTTTCCTTTGCAGAATGAGGCCTGACTCCTTGCAGACTTGGAAAATAATTCTCTTTGATCTTAATTTATGCAGGAAAAAATCTTTACCCTGAAGGAATGCCTGTTCTTCAGATGATCTCTGTTGAAAGCACTCGAAATTCTCAGGAAAGACTATAGATGAATATTATTTATTCTGCTTATTTTCAGTTTCTTTCTTCAATATAGTAACCACAGGACAAAGAACACATGCAGATGTAACTTAGATACAACCCACTACAAGAGTGTCCAAAACTGCCCATGAACTTTATTTTTAGCTTGTTTCAAGCATGAGCATATTATCTATGTCCTAAATCTAATTTTGCTCTTTCCTTTAATCATGCTGCTCCCAGAGGTAGATGGAGGGCCCTGAGGCCCCTGATGCCTTCTGTAACTGCTCCCGTGAAGAACCAGTGTGTGGATGGAAGTGCCAGGACTGGACTGATTCATGCCCGGGTCTCTCTCCTGTGTTGATCTGCAATGCAACCCCTGTCCTCAAGCAGGAGCTCATCTGAGAGCATTTCTTAGTCTCCCATTTTAAGCAGCACATGAGGTTACAACAGTATGTGTCTATAGGTCATGCTCCAGCCTTGCTACAGAGTAGCATACAAAATTTGGCCTCTTTAATTTGTATTTCCTTCCTCACCAGCTTTTTAATGGGGTGGTGGTTTTGTTGGTTTTTGTTTGGTTGGTTGGTTGGTTTGGTTTATTTTTAATAGAACTGCTTGGCTTCCAGTGCCTGGAAGCATCTACTTCTGTTCCTCACACATACTGACAGAATATCAAAGCACTTCACAGTATCTAGCATCTTAAACTACTCTGGAAGAAGACAGCTCAGGGGATGAAGAGAATTCATTCTCCAGTGGGAATTCACTCTGTGTTCTTATTCAGCTATTGCAAAATGGAAGGGAGTGAAATATGGTGAAACTACAAGCACCTCTCTCAGAGCTAGACCAAAGTCAAATTCTGCATGGCTAACAGGGTTGTCAAATACTAGCCTTTTTATCAAGGACTGTGCATAAATGGAACAAACAGCAAGCCTCAAAACAGTTTTGGAAAGGAGCAGCTGTATGATCCACTCACTTCTTAAAAGTGTATGGTGTATGGTCCTGGAGGCTTTTCAGCACAGGAGCTCTTAGTAAGATGTTGATCTTCTCCATCATGAATTTGAAGGAAGACCTGCTCTTTCTGACAGATGTGAGTAGTGAAGTGGCATCTTCTGTGGTCAGGGGGTTACTGGTCATGTCTGGAAGAAGAGATATAGATCCAGACATGGCGAGAATAAGGATGTCATGCCTAGCAGAAGGCATGATGTAAACTCAAGGATGACCCTTCCTTCCCCTTCTTCAGCTGGGCTGTATTAAAACTGTGTTCCCTGTCAAGAGGTTTGTCTGTTATCTCACCATCTCTTGTCTGTCCCGCAAAAGTCTGCAATGCAGCTTCCAAGTGCAGTCACCTTCTCAGTTTCTCTCTGTCTCCTTGTGTGGAATTCCACATGTCAGGTCCCTCATATTTGTCATGCAAGAAGATATGATGTGGATCGTGTTCAGTCATGTGATGGGGAGAGGCTGAGGCAATGGGCTGCATTTGAATGTGTGATTGCTAGTAGGGTCCTTCTGCACGGGGTGTGTATGTGTGTATGTGTGTCCCTTGGGACATTCCCTGTTCCTCCGGGCAGCACAGCAGATCAGAGCTCAGGGTGCTATCTGCCACCAGCCTGCAAGGTCTGGCTCTCTGGCATTACAGGGTTGGCATTGTCATGTGTGTTTGTTAGCGTGTGAACTTAATTTCTATACCACCATGGACTTCATGTGCAGATCCCATTACCCCTATTAGAAAGAAAAATGTCTTTGTTACCACTGGCAGCAGAAGACATATCCTCCTTTAAGTCCTTTGTGCTATCAGCTCCTAAGATAATCCATGTGGCTACACAGAGGGAGGAATGCCTTGGTGTGAGCTAGTGACCTTACCACAAGCCAGGTTAAGAGCAAGGCAGAGAGACATTTATTTACATAATTTAAAACAGCAGTCCCAAAGACTGGTGTGGTTGCAGTGATTTACAAGGACAGGGGTGCCCACAGACAGGCTTACACTAACAGCTTTAAAGATTCCCCTCAAGCCATGTGCAGGCTCTCAGGATGGTGATGTTGGATCGAGCTGAGAGTGCAGCCTGTAAGCAAGCTGACTTTTCTGAGCTGAATTCCAAGAGTCTGATCTTGGATTGAGAAGACATGTAAGCTCTCAACCCTAACCTCTGAAGCCATCTTGGCTGGTTGTTTAGTTTTGCTCTTTCCAGGATTATTGATCTCTAGCTTCCTAGAAGGCAGCTTTAGCCATTCCTTTCACAGGAATTGATAATACTCCTCTACTTTAGGTAGTGTTGTGGCATTGCCCTGTTGTGAAAATGACAGTTGTGCTTGAATAAATTCTTAGCAAATGATTTACATTGTGAAGGAGGAAAGTAGAGAGAGAGGATTTCCTGTATCAATAGACACTGCCTGTTTTTCTCACTGTGAAAAAAGGCTGGATTCTCCTTGCCACATCTAAAATATCAAGGCTCTGCTTGTTTGATTAGCAGAGTAGAGGAACTCAGCTTCATATGGTAGCTATGCCCAACTGTATATATGCCAGTGCCAATTCACATGCATTGCACACCTCAGGGTGTAAGTTCTACTTAGAGCAGGGTATTTGTGAATTCATTTGTGTCTGCTGTGACACTGGGAGGAATAGGACTTTCTGCCAACACTTGCTCTCATTTTCAGAGAGAATTTCTCATCCAAATTTTCCATGTATAGGAGGTTGGATGGAGACAGATGGTGAATTTAGCTGACTTAAAAATATTCTTTTAAGAAGCAAAACAGAAAAGAAACATTCTGCAGTAATCTCTGCTGCTCCTGCTTCAACTGAGCTGGAAGGAGAGAAGAGCTGCAAACCCCTGAATTTTGCAGAGGCATTTTTCTGGTCTAGGAGGGTCACACATTTTAGTACTGATCTCTGTGTTCCTTGCAGGATTGTTACAGGCAGGGGCACAATGCCTTGTCCTCACTTTAGTTTGAATTGATTCATATTTTAAAGACATGGACTTTTATTAGAAAGAGATACATATCAATGGAAATACTGAACCAGGAGAAGGAAAGCATTAATTAAACTAAAGGCATTGTGTTACTGCAATTCTCAAGGAACACTGGGCACTCACTTGTGGCCATTTTGGTAGCAGGTGTGTTGAACATACTGAGGGGAAGAAGAGCCTTCATATTCATGCAAGTCTTTCACAGTGTTGTAATAGCACCTGAGATTACTGAAATACTGTTTGTTTTGCTTTCACTTTCAAGGGCTACTAGCACACTCTGGAGCTCACTCTGTCTGCACAGACAGATTAGTCAGCTTAATTTTATTACTTCCTAATCTGTTTCTCTTGCTGCTTACTGTGCAATGGCTGAAACCATTAGGGTTTGGGCTACTTAAGAAAAACTGAAATAACTCCTGAACTTTGTAATCAGAAGCTTAAAAAGAACAACAGTTCTGATCCTGTGAGGTTTTAGTAGAGTGAAATTTTCTGCTTTATACACCCTGAGGGGCTTCTCTTTCAGCTTCCTTCTCTCTGACAGATTGTTCTGTTACTGTGGTTTCTCATCCTGCATGTGCGTTCTCCTATATTAGTCGTTGTTGCTGGAGTCACCTGTGGTGCTGAGGGTGAGTTTGTGGACCATCCAGGAAACTCTGAATCTGTGTGCCCTGGCTTTTGTACTACCAACCAGGTCATAGGGCAACACCTTTCTAGTTACCAATACAAATCACAACACTATGAGGGCTGCCATGGGGAAAACTAACTCCATCTCAGCCAGACCCAATAGAGAAGTTAGTCACTATTCTACTTTGCTCCATAGAGTGGAATTACCCCAAGCTGTGGGATATGCTCCAGCAATTATCTAAGTTTCTCTTAAGGGACTGGTTTTCAGAGGTGCTGGAAGTTGAGCAGGCTAAATATTTAATCACATCACTATAAATCTCGTTCCCACTGTTACTCTGGGTTCCCGTGAGCAACATAGCTGAGAGTTTGATTTTGCTCATAGTCTGAGTAATATTCTCAGGAGGAGTGACTGGAATGAAACGTTACTTCACTTCTACTGCCATCACTGTTTGTGTACATACAGCTGCCCCAGAGCTGAAGACCACTGAGATAGGACACGCTGTGCAGAAGTGGCACTGGCTTCAGCTCCTGCTGTGTCTAGGCAATTATTAGAGATGCTTTGAAAGGAGAGAAGGGAGGACAAGAAGTGTGAGTCCAAAGAATGTATCAGCTTTACTGCCTTCTTAGGGCCCAGGATATCAAGGGAGTAATTACTGTGTGAGTTATAGGTGTGTTTAATGCTATATCCTTCCTAACAGGAATAAAGCCCTAGAGCCATCAGTTTCACGTGTTCAGTGAATCAAGAGGCATTTGGTCAAGAATCTTTTCTTTCAGTATAACACAAATCCCATGGCCTACCAAAAGGCATTTTGTATACCCCAGTCTCAGATTGAAGGAACATTCCGACCAGTTCATATCTGAAAGTTTTGCATTATTCCCTTAATCTATTTAGAAAAGTTTCCACATGTCACATTGGAGAATGAAATTCCTGACCAAAACATTTTTTTTTTCTATTGGCTCAGCATAAACTGGAAAGACTTAGTTATGGTAATTATTGCTACATCTGCTAATGAAGATAACAGTTCCAGACTCACCAAACTGCCATGCCAGCCACACTCCTGCATTTCTGAAGCTTGTACTTTTTAAAAGTAGCGCAGCACAAAATATCATGACTTTCAGATTGTGAATGTTTTTGCATGGAGACAGTGATTATTTGGTTAAAATCCTAATGGAATGAATTTGTTTTCTTTCAGATGATTGAACTTGATGAGCAATAATTCTGACTCACAAACTCTCAAATGTCAGATTGGGTACCAGTTTTTGAAGGGAGGAATTCTCTCATAGCATCTCTGCTATGCATGTGGCTCCTTCTACAAAAATGCAGTTGTGTTCTAACTCTAAATGGGTGAGGGTTGTGTTGGACTTGGAAGACAAAAAGGGAAACAGAGACGTGCAAAAAATTACTCCAAAGTTAACAAAGAGGATAGTTTCCTTAGTTCAACAGAAACTGGACATTTTCTCCAAACCTTAGGAAGTATTGCAGGTCTTGAGCAGGACTGTGATCAGGGGATGTGACAGAGCCATAGCTGTGGGAACTGGCACACAAAAGAGGTGTTTTCTTGGAGGAGTTTTGAGTGGGTAGTACTTTCTGTTGCTTTGTGCTAGCTGGGAGACCCAGGTTCAGGTCCCAGCTTCAATTCAGGCACCTTGGGCCTGTCCATTGGTGAGTGTGGCACATACCTATGAAGAGCCCAGGGTGGGATACCAGTCCCTCCAGCTCTGTCTGTGGCCCTGTAGGTATTAGGAGCACCGAGGACTTGTGTCCCATGAAAAAACATCACTAGCTCTTGGGGGTAGCTCTCTGAAAGGCCATCAGTTGCCACACAAAACTTTTCCTGTGCTGAGGATTAGAAACATTAGGGATGCTTAGAGTTCCAATGGGGAAGTTACAGGACTTTTTCTACCACACTGTACTCAGTGATGACTTCCAGGACTGAGAGAGGCCTAAAATTCCTACTGTTCTTGAGAACAGTGGCCTCACTGTTACTGGCTACTCACCATAACACCAACAAGGACTTTGACACCTTTGAGTCCTAGACCATGGTAGTTCAGGTTTACATAAGGCTTGGCCAAGTTTTGAATAATGTGTGAGACAGGCACCACCTCCATCAGCCTGTATGCTTCCAAGGACATCTCTGTGCCCACAGTGCCCACAAAGGCCACCTCAGGGTCTACAGACAAAAAGTATATTCATGAGTGGTGCATTAAGTGTTCTCCCTCCACTTTAAATAAATTAAGCAACTTAATAAAATTAAGTAACACTATGCAACAACAGTATATTGTTACTAGATCTTAAGAAGTTGTAATGCTTTGTTTGTCCCCATCCCTTTATCCCAGATCTCCAGGAGTTATCCTCCCTGCTTCCTCATTTGGCTTCCAGTGACTTGCTGCAGCTTCTCACCAGTCTGCAATGTGACTGAACCTTTTTTGCTGTAATTGAGAATTCTTGACATCAGGCAAAAACATTTTCTTTTTTTTAATCATAATTGAAGCACACAGCTGATGTTGCCAGCAGAGGTAGGGCAGCTCAGAACATATTGGCTTACAACCAGCAGGAAGGATCCCAGCATTCTCATTTTGGCCACTGAGTGTTGTTGACACAGCTGCAGTGAGACATATCAGTGCAGCTGAAGGCTGTATTTCCACAAAAACTTGTCATTTGGAATTCCTTCATCAAACCCCATACTTAGAGCTCATATTTCTCCATGTTGTTATACGCGTTCAGTGGTCTGACCTCAAGACAAATTCCACTCTCATCAAAGCCATTTTCCAGTTCATTCTGAAGCCTCTAACAAAACAGTCCTTGTTCTTGCATTCTTATGTTTTTTGATTTTCCTTCCATTTTTAACAAATTAGAAAGTTCTTATCCTAAATTATGGATAAATCCTACTGTTACAAAAAGGAGTGCAAGACTTGCTTAGCCAGAGGACTGACTTAATGAGACAGAAAATAAGAGGAGGGCCACCAGAACAGTCTAAGATGGTTGTGGCAAACCCACAGTGTGCAGACCGGTAAGTGCCATGCAGTGTTTCATCAGGGGTGCACAAGCAAGGCCACAGTCCCATCCCTAGTTTCAAATAGCTGCTCCTGCTGCCCAGGCACGGGGCTGGACTGGCAGTGTTGGCTATTAATGACTAGAGGAGAGAATGAGGAACAAAGACATTGCGGTGGTGTGTAGAGTGCAGTTGAAGGAAGATATTTGACATCAAAGGGAGTGCTCTTAAGGGGAAGTTCATCCCCATCCCCATCTTAATCAGTTTTCAGACTATATGTGGTTGTCAGGATTCTAGCAGGATTGTGTCCTTGGTCTTCATTTTGAACACATACCCATTGGTAGGAACAGCTCTGACTGAGGGAAAGGATGGTGAAGGCAGATGGTCAGAAAACATTCAGCTTCAACTCCCGCATCAGTGTCTGGGCCTTCTGTGGCCTTCTCTGCTGAGGCATCAGCCAGCAACACATGTTGAGAGGTTTCTTTCAGAAAGTGAATTTATGAGCAGTCCAAACTGCATCAACTCCATGAGAATCGTACAGATATTTCAGCTAAGCAAGGACACACACCTGCTGTTTGTCCACTGGACGACGGTCACTCCCGAGGAGCTTACATTGACTCCCTGGAAGTCTTCTCATGAGAATGCCTCAACTGTCTTACCGATCTCCGGACATGGACCTGAAAACATCGGGATGAGATAATATAAACGTGGGACTTGTGAGATATGTGTTTTTAACCAGTTAGAGGTTCTAGCGAGTTGGGGTGAGACTTTTTTAGCCAATAAGATGTACCTCTAACCCTATATAAACCATGTGCTGTGTGGAATAAAAAGTCTTCACTTTGAATCTCATAGATTTGTAGCGTGAAGTCCTTTCTCTCCGCAAAAGTTTGTTTACTTTAAACACAGACTCCTGAGACTCACTGATTTTGGACATCTCTTCATTCTGATCTGCCATGAAACAGATTCAGTTTGTCAATGCAAGCCCAGCAGAGATGTGACTCCTTGGGTGTGATAGATTTCCCACTCCTGTTACTAAAGCCCCTATTCAACATGCTGTGGCTGTACCTCTCCTGCATCCCTGCTTCGTGCCCACCACTCCCTGTGCACTGTCCACATGTGGTGCTGGCCTCAGTGTGGGAATGGGCTCACTCTGGTGCTTGGCAGTGTTGGAAAAACTTCTCAAATTCTTCAGCCCATGTGCAGGGAACTCACAGTTCTCCCACATTAGGTCTTTGTTCCTTCACAAGCTGCCTTTCTCCCATTTCTCAATTTCTGAGTCCACCAGGCAAATTTTTCATCTTCATCCCATTTCCCCACAAGCCAAACCCATGCCAGCCTCTTCAGTCTCTCTTGAACTGACTCACTCTTCCCCACGCACAGGCTGGACACTGCTGGCTGACTTTGTGATCAGATTGGGAATGCTTTGCAGTACTCTTTCTGGATGGCAGAAGAGAAAGCATTTGAATGGTACTGTCTATTGGGACTGAGTGTAACTAGGCTCACTGGAAGTGATACAGCTTCTCTTGCCCACAGTTTATAATTTATTTCATAGTTAGAGAGAAGGAGAATTTGGAAAATTCCTTTCTAAGAGGAATAAATTCATAAAAAATAATGAAGTGTAATTTTGCCAAAATAATTCATGGCTAATAGCATAATACATATTTTTTTTTCTACTCTGAATCTTCCTTTTCATTCCTTGTTACTGCTTTTACTGCCCTCTTCCCTTACTATCTATTTCCCTTTAGAGCTCCAGGCTATTGACCTGTAATAAGGGTAATTTTGTACCCTTCCTGTGTGCCACCTAGCATTGATGTCTGATGTGGAGCTTGCAGTTTGGCTCTTCATTCAGACCTGTCTGAGGGAAAGACTTGCCAGCTGGCACCCACATCACTGCATTTCAACCAGCCCTGCAGCTGCAGCTCCTTTATTAAGACCTTTTCCTTCTGCCAGACTTTATTTGTCAAATGATGGGTTTACTTGCATTACTTTAATGTGAGAAAGACAAAAGAAAGAGTAAAAATAGGTCTAAATCCCATGAAAGAACTCATGAGATTAGTCATGTGCCCGGTGCATTAGCCAGTCCCAGTCTGTGGACTGAACCTTCTGAAATAGATTCAGAAGTGATCTCTGCACTTCATAAATTGCATAATAGAGATACTCTATTTAAATATAGGAAAATGAGCCAAAGAGAGAAGTTGTCCTGCATATGTCCCTACCCTACAGTAACTACATTATTTAACAAGTAATTGTATATATAGCAACAAAGGAAAATAAGAAATTAACTTGTAATGACTAAGTGACAGTCCAAAGAGGTTTTTGTATTTTTAGAGGAACTGTTAATGCTGACCTAGAAGTCAGGCCAAAGTGCTGCGAGCAGTCCTGGTGCCTGACTCTGCTGTGTACAAGCACAGCCTGAGAGCAGCAGGTTCAGAAAACCCTCCTGCCCCTCATGCCCTGCCTGTCCTTCTGGGTGATGGAGACCTCAAAAAGGATCTGGTCTCACAAGATGCTGAGCTCTGACCCCTCTTGTGGGCATTAGGGGCAGCTGGGTGGAGTGCCTTGGAATCTGTTACTGGCAAGTCCTCCTGTGATTCATCTTGCTTTTTTCCAAACTGTTCCCAGATGGCAGCTCCTATCTCTGGGCACTGGCAGCCTGGATCCCTGTTTGCCACCCTTCTCCTCATTGCTGCCTGGCCTGGCGAAGAGAAGCCTTTCCACCTGTTGATCAGCCTGCTGCAACAACAGTCTGTCTTGGGTGATGGTGATTTTAATTTGGCCATTTCTGACAATTTCTGAAGTAAGTTTGCTCGTAACTAAACACTGCACCTGCATCCTTCTCAGACTCATTCTCGGTATCACCATCAGTGAGTTGCAGGTTCATTTGTTTTTTCCCTTCTGTAAATGAGGAGTTCACAGCCACTTCCTAGATCCTGTAAGTTTCTCACACCTACACATAAAAATGCAGCTATTTGGCTTCAGTTAAAACATCTACAGGAGGAATGGTGCCACTTGTAAGATCTGTGTTCTTGATTTCTACTGCTTCTAAATAGGAGAATCCCATTTCTGGCTTGTGCATGGGCTGTCCTGGTGTTATGAGAAAGTCCTGCAGAGCCTGTGGTTAGCCTGTCCTGCCACCACCACTCTTCTGTGACTTTATCTGCACCTTCTGACTCCTAAGGGTGACATTCAGTGCTGGAAACCCCATCACTCTGAGATCAAATCAGCTCCCAGTAACTGAGAACAGCTGTGGTTTTGGCTGTGGAAACCCTCACAGGTGTGTCAAAGAGTCCTGCCATGCTTCTGATAAGAGTTCTTGTCTCCTTTAAATTCATATTCCAGTATGAACAATTTCAAGTCAGACTGTGGCAGTTACAGTCTGAAAGGAGACAAGGATAGGACTGTATTCACCTTTTTAGTCTTGAACAGATTCAGACTTCCCTACTGTCAAATTCCCAGTAAGTTCAGTAATAAAGTGTGGCTTGTAAACATGTAAGCACTTAATGGGGCCTTGAATCAAGTGCTTGTTTGTCCCACCAACTATTGTTGGTGCCAAAATTGGTTCAGTGCTTATTATTTTACATCTTTTATACTGAGGACTTTGTGACTTTTCATAAGGGACTAAAATCAAAACTGTTACAGAAGAGGCTTTCTGATAAAGGTTGAGCATAACTAATTCATACACTAAGAAATATTTCCATTAGGGGCGATGGTCAGTGAACATAATCCCTGGTACAGCTTTTGAAGTTTATGTAGCCTGTGCAGTGTCATATGGACTCTAGAGAGAAAAAGAAAAGGTCTGTTTCCTAAGAATAAGGTAGTTTTAGTGGCTTTATTCCCTTAGGTTCTACATAGACCTCTCAAGTAGTCCAGTCATTAGAGACTGTGGTAGGGTTATATTTGTATATAGAACAAAATGCCACAAAACCCAGTGGAAGGTTGGACCCTGAAGCAGATGACCATTGTCAGCTTTGATTTTATTGCCAAAGTTTGTACATATTTTTTCTTGTGTAGGCCAAACAACTGTGGCTGTTTGGCCACAGTTACTTGCTTGTTTATAGCACCAGCTACCATTCTTCTCTGATTTCAGTTTGATTATTCTGATGTGGGTTGGGTCTGCAGATTTTTTTAGATCTTTCTTTTTAAAGAACAGCTTAGTTTTAAATTACCCAGTCATCAGCCCTTAAGGTTTCAGATACTTCCTCTGGTGAACACCCCCCATTTTCTGACTAGAAATGAAAACCAGTGATGGTCTGGTTGCTGCAACAGATGGGAGACCACAGTCCAGCTCTGTGCTTTGCCAGAGACATTTGTGGGATTTGAAACAAGTCACTGCATTTACGGTCTGTGGTATTTTACAGCTGGGGATTTGAAAATGAGACTGGTAGGATTATTATTTATATACATCATACGTATTTATTACATCAGCTGAAATCCTAGCCATGGACAGTCACTGTGCTAATCACCAAGTGTTTTGTTCAATTATAACCCATGGGACAGCAACTGGTCACCATCAAGGGAACAGTTTGGCAGCACTCATCAGTGCAAAAGGCAGGGATGACATGAATCTTGACTTCATTGCAGGTACCCATCCCTGAGTTTGGAAGAGGGTTACTGAGATTGCACATTAGAAATTACTATTTTGTGTAAAAAGCTGTAGCATGCTCAACTTGATCTGTTTGCCTTTAGATGCTGAAAACATTTAATTGTGGAATGAAAGAAACATTGCAGTCCTGGACATTAACCAGGACTTCGCTTTTCAAATACAACTGTCTGGTTTCAACATGTGCTGGGTCTCAGCTTGAAGAGGCAGAGTGCTCTCAGCCAGGCGAGAGGGGATTCTGCAGAGCCGAGGTGACCTGTCAGCAGCACTTGCGGGAGGGTACGCTCTGCTCCTGCTCTGCTCTGCTCCTGCGGGAGGGTACGCTCTGCTCCTGCTCTGCTCCTGCTCCTGCTCCTGCTCCGGTATCGCACCCACCCCACTGGCCGCACAGAGGCTGTGCTTTGCAAAACCTTGGCTGTCATCAAAGGTGTTTGAAAAGCCAGTGTAATTATTAACTCAAATGGAGCATATGGTGGCTTCCCAGAGTGAAAAAATATCCTGAAAGTTGTCCTGTTTGGATTTCTGTAGAACTAGAGATGAAAAATTTTGAAACCACAGATTTCAGTGTGAGAAGGGCAGAAAGCTGCCGTCATTCAGCCCAGTCACAGCTCCCGGCCCCGGCGGCGCTGCTGCCGCACAGCGGAGGGGCGGGCGGGGCCGCCCCACGCCAGCCAGGGCCGCCCCACCACGGCCGCGGCCTCCCGGGCGCG
>VWZD01006262.1:145873-176366 GCA_013396695.1 Sakesphorus luctuosus
AGCCGGAGGGGCGCGGTGTGCCGCGGTGTGCCCCGCCGCCCCTGTGCCGGCCCGGGGCGGTGCGGCCCGGCAGCGGGAGCCAGGGCGCCCCGGCCCGCCTGCCCCCAGCAGCCCGAGCCCCGGCGCTGGGCAGGACCTGGGGCAGCTATGCCGACCCGGGACTGCTGGCCCCGGGCGCCGCAGGGAGCCGGGTGTGTGTTTGTTTGCAAGGAACAGCTGCTGTGCTGCAGAGGCAGGTTGCGGTGTGCGCAGGGACTCCAGCTCCTGCCCCGGGCCTGCGCTGCAGCTTGGGGGACATCTCTGGAGATGGGCTGCTCGGAGATCTGTGACCCCCAAGGACCTGCCGTGACTCTTGCCTTGCGTGCATCGCTGTTTCACATAGTTTTATAGATCCGGCTGCTGCTTCACAGCCCCTGTTTACTGCGCTGATGTAAGGCCACCTTCCTGCCTGAGCCTGTCCCTGGGCCTGTAGCAATGACGGGCATGCACTCTGTGGCCATAGTGAGCAGCTAACTCCCCTGAAATTCAGCTTCTACGGTGTAATAACAGGCTCCTGTAACAGCTGTGCCTGGCTAGTGGTGTGTGGAGACATTACCTTGGTGGATTGGTGTTTGTGACGTTCATTAACTTAATTGCAAAACTTCAGAGAGGTGTATGGCTCTTAAAGCCCCATTATTGACAGTTACAGAAAACTTCGACACAGAAGTTAGTATACACGGATGTTGCTGACAGTATGTTACCGCTCTGGCTGACTGACTGTCACAGGGATACAGAGAAAAAAGTGATTTGTAGTCAACAGAAATTGCTAGTCAACAGCAGGGACTACTGTCTGTGCAGAATTCATAGTAAAATGTAAATGCCATCTTTTGTATAGATATAAGTGAAAAGAGTCTGTCTTTTTCTACTTTACCCAGTGAATATTACTATATTCAATTGTTACATTAAAAATAGTTTAAAATGTTTTTATTTTTTTGCCATATATTTCAGTTATCAGATGATCTGTAATTCTTACTAGGACTACTTCTGTGCATATATCTCTCTAGTAAGGCATATGTTGGTGCCTCTGTGTCTTCATTTTTCATGTCTTAATAGCAGAACAGTTTTTCTTCTACAACACATTCTTGTGATACATTGCATTCAGTTAGCTGACTGATATTTTTTACCCCATCCCTGAAAAGAAACTTACTCCAAGTAACGATCTACAAGACCTTGGCTTCTTAGCCCACACACCTGATCTGCTAACTTCTACAGACTGTGCCTTTATATGTGTTGCTGAGAGTTGATCGTTTCTACAAGGCCTTTTAGCTTGGCTGACTCTCTGTGGTGCTGCATAAATTAGAATTGAATTCCCTAGATTTGGTAAAGCCTTTGCTATCGTGCAGTTTCACTGACTTTGACTAACATAATCAGACTTGGACTGTGGCTTAGCATTCTGGAGGAGGCAAGGGTAAGTTATTCAGATCGTAACTGTTTTTCTTTAGAGAAGTCATTTGTTTGGGTTGATACACCGAATGGTTGTATTGCTCAGAGCTACAGCAACTGTATTGGAAAAAGAAAAGAGTGAGTGAGAAAGGATTTCTGGCTGTCTTATGTTGATTTTGTTTTTAAATGACAGATGGTTTCTTTACCTGTCAAAAGAATGTGCTTCTGGCGAAGAGCCCGTCCGCCCAGATAGAAGGTGTCTTTGCTGCAACCAGAGGAAGATTGGTCTCAGAAGAGCAAGAAGCCCTTCTCCAGCAGTGGTTGGAGGAAGGAGCAGGCAATTTCCCAGCCAATGAGAGTGTTCCAGCAGTGGGGAAAGTATCAGATACACTCACTAGTGACTGGTTAGAAGGTTCAGAGCTATTGATGACTAGCCTCAGTGACCTGAATGTGTCTCCAGAAGTCACACCGTGTGCTGATCAGCAGCTCTCAGAGCTAAACACCTTGGCTTCTTCAGAACTGCAAGATCATGGAGTGGCTGAACTGGCAAGATTACCAGCAGAGGAAACAGTGACTGTAGCAGATAGTGCCCCTTGGGCAGCTGTGGTGCCACAGACAGATCAGCAGATAGCTGGCTGTGCTGGGATCAACACAGAAGTGCTGAATGATGACCCAGCTGTGCTGGCCTGGAGTTTAGCATGTGATACAGAGACAGTGCCAGCAGAACAACTCCCAGCCCGGCCCATTCAGGATGCAGTACCATTTTGTCCTGTCCCTACAGAGGTCCCCTACCATGGTCAGTAATGGCTCTGAATCTAATGTTCAGATTGGGATTGGCATTTGTAGCGAATGTGGTCAGGCTATTGTGTCTGGACTTGCTGTCAGTAGGACACTGAGTGTCCCTGCAGAATTGACAGGATCTGCTAGTGAAAACTGTAAAGTGAGTTTTTGCTGAGGAGGGGCTGGTTACAGCCAGTGGTCTCTGTGCTGTTAGGCTGTCTGGTCTGAATATCACTATATGTTCTCTTCCCAGGAACTGTTCCCAAGTGCTGGCATTATAATCTAAAAAGCACCAAATAGTTGATTGTGTGTTTTGGTGTGCTTGACTCTGGTCATGTGTTATGCCATCCCCAAGAACAAGTATTTAAAGGCATCCAGAAAGAGCACCTGAAAACCAGAGTGGGAGAGATTTTGCTCAGAGGCTAGAATGGCCTAGCTTAGGGAATAAGAATGGCTGTTTTCTGGGTGCCAAGGGAACTAAAGTATAAGGAAGGTACTCAGCATGTAAAACTTTGCTTTTTGTCTCTTGCATATAGAGATTCTATGGAGAGACTGGGAAGATCTTTCTGTCCAGCCGTGCGTCCTAGAGCAGGTCTCGAAAAACACAGCTCTCTTTGAATTTCGAGTCATGTCTTACAACATCCTTGCCCAGGACCTGGTGGAGCAGGGCCTTGATCTCTATGTACACTGTCATCCAGACATCCTGAACTGGAACTACCGCCTTCCAAACCTTTTGCAGGAGATCCAGCATTGGGATCCTGATGTGAGTATGGCTGAGCCCTTCCTACATCAGTGTCACCAGAATTTGAATTCCTTGTTTGATCTAGCAGTATTAAAAAACAACAGAAGGTGGGGGGAAGTCCTAGGAAGCTACTACCTGCTTGGTAACTGAACACTGATTGCTCTGAGAGTGTTTGAGGACTTCTGCAGACCTGTTTTTTGGTGTCTGTCTTGCTTTGATTGTAGAAACTAGTCATACTTTGATGGCAGGGCTTAACTTCTGTAAGCATCAGAAGTAGAGGAAGAAGGACCAGGTTTCTAAGGCAGCGCAAGAGGGGAAGCCTGCATAGAAGAGGACTTCATGAATTTTTCTCTTCTTTGGGTCCTCTTTGTGGGATGAAGGATCTTTTGCTTCATCACTGGAAAACTAAGCTAATGTGACCCAGAAAGTTATTGCTCTTCATCTGGAAAGTACAGGAGAGAGTTGCGGTGATGACATTTCTGGGTGCAGGGTTGGTATGTGAGTGTACTTTTCTGTTTTCTTCCTTCCCCAAAACAAGGTAACTAGCAAATACTTGTAGAATAAGCGAGGTCTCTGCCTTCCTTCCAGGTTCTGTGTCTCCAGGAGGTGCAAGAGAACCATTATTGGGAACAACTGGAACCGACATTCAAGGAGATGGGTATGTCCTGCTTTTGTGGGTCTGTACATCCAGCTCATGGGACTGGCCAAGCAGTGCTTCTTGCTTACTGTCTTCAAAGCGCTTGGTTTCAAGAGACCTCTTCCTGTTTGCCAGGTGGCTGCTGGCCCTGTGTCTGAACTGTCAGCCTAGACCTTTATCCTTTCTTTTGCAGTTGCTCTCCCTCAGAATTGAAAGATCAGAGTAACAAAACTGAGAGCATCCTAGAAGGACAAGGAGAGAGAAAATACTGCCAGTGATTAATAATAGATAGTGATTACTGGAACAGAATTGGGTATAATCCTGTACCCAAATGTAGTAGGAATCTTTCCTGCACAGATTTGCTGAACTCCCAGCTGATAGGGGTAGCCTGAGGTAGCGACTGGATAAACCTTTTAATAGATGATGATTTTGTTTCAGGCTTTGCATGCTTCTACAAACGGAGAACTGGGACAAAGACAGATGGATGTGCAGTATGCTATAAGCACAGCAGGTTCCAGCTGATCAGCCTCAGCCCCATAGAATACTTCCGTCCTGGCCTGGATGTCCTCAATCGGGATAATGTGGGCTTGGTGCTGTTGCTACAGCCTATGCTCCCAGAGGGCCTAGGTGTGAAGGCCATCAGTCCTTTGTGTGTGGCCAACACTCATGTGTTGTTCAATCCTCGTCGAGGAGATATCAAACTGGCCCAGGTGGCCTTGCTCCTGGCAGAAATTGACAAAATTGCAAGAACTGCTGAAGGCAGCTACTATCCTGTCATCTTGTGTGGAGACCTGAACTCTGTACCTGATTCTCCACTGTACAAATTCATCCGGAATGGTGAACTTTCCTACCATGGGATGCCAGCTTGGAAGGTAGTTGCCAACCAGAAGTGGTATTGGGTAGCTCTTCATTGCATATTGCTAGATAAATGCATGGCTGCATTCTTTCTTTTGTGAGAAATTAGTCTCGATACTGAATTCAGTTATTCAGCAGTCTTCCCCGATATCTCCAGCACTGCAGGGGAACAAAGTGGATAAATGTGTGCCTGTTGTTTCCATTACTGCTCTTTTGGTTTCTCTTGAGGCAGACATGTGATAATAGACCACTTAATTTCAGGTCTTTGTTTTCCTTTGCTATGGAATTTTTGTGGCAACGTGACTGAAAGTGTAGAGGAGTGCAGCTCCACCAAGACTTACTGAAATTTTATGTGGATACTTGTTCTGAAAACAGTTTGAAATGGGCACCTATGCTAGAGTCTGTTGTGGTTCCCTCTTACTGTGTGTCTGCTATCAAATACATCCTCAGCTTTCAAGCTAATTCGTCAGTTCAGTAAGATGCCTGTGAAGTATCACGTCAGGTGACTTTTAGCTATTTGTATCCATTCCCCACCACTGAAGGTTTATTACACCTGTACCATATTCTGAATAGCTTACTTAGTTCATGCCTTTCAACCAGGGCATTCTCCTGTCTTGATCTTTGCAAGTGTATATATGTCCATTGTCTGTAGCTTGCAAAAGTTCTGCTCTGTTGCTGATGGTTCCTCTCTTTTTCTGGCCTCTTTGCAGGTGTCTGGTCAGGAAGACTTTTCCCAACAGTTGTATTCTCGGAAGCTGCTGGCCCCACTGTGGCCGAGCTCACTGGGTGTAACAGACAACTGCCAGTATGTCACCCAGTGCCAGCCAAAGAAACCAGGTGAGCTCCAGTATGCACTAAGAACATGAGTTTGCTGAGGATGAGCAGTTTGTGGGCCTTGCTGTCATCTGAATAGCTTGGGCATGTGTTACATGAGCCACTGAGCAAAGATTCTCTTCTTCTATCCATTTCCTTGGTATATAAGTTAAATATAAATTTCCAGAATCTATTGCTGTAGCCCCGTTTCTGCCATTTTCTTGTCTAGTCAGAAGCTGAATGTTCCTGTACCAGTAACAATTGCTCTATGTATCTCTTTCCTATGCTGAAACTTAGGCTTTTGTGTAGTCGTAAACTATGTTCAGCTTTCATCTACACTGCTAAGAAATCGTTCCTAAGAGCCTAGTCTTCATCTTCTCTGTCATGTCTGTTCTCTGCCATCCTTAGAGAGGATTAAAAAAACAGGAGCCCGCCCAAAGTAGCTTTTGTTAAAATCTTGAATATATGAACTTGTACTCAAACTGATCTTCAGAACTGTTTTTTTCTTTTTTGACAGACATTTCCTTGAGTTGTGAGCTAACTGATCTGCTTGAAAATCCCTTGAACTTGTGGTGTCTCGGAGGGGACATTCTTACTTTATGCTGACCATGACTGTTGCTTTAGCTAAAGGGATAGCAGTAACTGTGCTCTGTTCTTCTGCATTTACACATCTGTTCTATTCTGCATTTAAGTTAGTGCTTTATATTCTCGTGGTATTAGAACATTTGGGCACAAAAGTTGCTCTCAAACAAAAGAGGTCTAAGAGGCTCAAAGGTCTAAAACTTCTGTAGGTGTTCCTTGTAGATGTGACTTGGCTGCTGTTATTTTTTCTTTTAACTTATAGTTTTCTCTGCAGGTAGACGTGAATACAGCCGTGACTTTCTGCTCCAATTTCGTTTTTGTGATATTGCCTGTGAACGACCCCCACAGCTGGTCCTCTTGGAAGGTGTGACAGATGCTAAACCAGGTATTAATGGGAGACTTTTCAGCTTGTGACTCTCCTAGTTCAAAGGAACACCTCTCCTGTGAGGAGAGACTGAGAAAGTAAGGGGTTTTCAAACTGGAGAAAACTCCATTGAGGCTTCATTGTGGACTTCCAGTACTTAAAGGAAGCTTACTAAAAAGTAGGGAGAGTGACTATTTACACAGGAATATAGTGATAGGACAAGGGGAAATGGTTTTAAACTTCTTAAAATTCTTTACTTAGAGGCTCGTAAGGCACTGGACCAGGGAAGTTGTGGATGCCATATCCCGGGAGAGTGTTCAAGGCCATGGGACCGTGGGACCCTGGGCAACGTGATACAGTGGTTGGTATCCTTGCCTGTGGGATGGGGGGATGGAACTAGAGGATCTTTAAGGTCCCTTCCAACCCAGGCCCTTCTATAGTTGTATGATTTTATAATTTCAAGGAAAACGTAAGGTGGAGGTAATGCCTGGTGAGGAATGGGAAAGGCAGAAGGGTGCCTTCTTTGACTATGTGATTAGATTCCATGAGAGTTCAGAGGAGTACAGTCTTACACACTGACCATGTTCCTTGAGATGCACTGAGATTCAACCTCTTTTTGAACCTTTTTTTTGTAAACTGAAACACATATATATATGTATTTCTCTTACTCTGCTTCAAGATTTTGGGTGGTAAAGAACAAACCTGAAGACTGGCACATGATGGCCACAACATAGATGTCTCTGGATGGTACCCAGCAGACACTACCTCACCTACGGGCCTTGTGGCATGGCTGGTTCTGATTTCTGTTTGTGTTCAGCCTTTCTAGACACTCTTTGAGTAAGCTGTAGGTTAAGGCAAGCAAACCTTCTTTGAGAGCAAAGGTTGAAGTACCCTAACTTTGATAATATTAACTGCTTTACGGACATGTCCTTAGTAGGACAGAATATGACTTCTCCATTTTTTGCACTGATCTGCTCTAAGGACCTTCCTGTTAGTCTTAGAGATGGTGTTTCCTTTGGATATTTTTCTTTAAGATGGTTGTGACTGGTAGCTATCTGCTGTTCTTGGGCAAAAAGATTCATTTGGTCTCAGGAAAAGCTTCTCAGATTTGGGATGGGCAGCCTTGTTCTGGGATCTGTGTAGGTCTGGCTGGAATCTCTTTGCTCCTTTGCAGACCGCCCTGCACACTGGCCCAAGCCTGCTGCCATGGTGAAATGTCCTGATCCCCAGCCATTCATCCCAAGGTAATTTGGTGTACCTTCAATGGCCCCTCTCTGGAGGGAAAGACTGAAATAAACGTGAGAGTGGAAGAGAGTAGACAGGGCCATCTGGAAGAGCTAGATCTTTCCAGGATTGTCTCAGCAGCTGGGCACTGCTCTGTCAGCATTGTGTTGGTGAGGTCAAGAATGAAGAGCATAGACAGGACTGGGTATTGAAGACAAAGGAAGTGCGTAGTCTGCTTTGCTTTGGTGTAAGTGAAAGGAATAGTTCTGAAATACTTTCTTTTATGTATTCAAAAAGCAGAAATAGTTTGGACAGTTGCATCAGCAAGAGAACATTCAGCTGTGACTGCAATATTGAAAAGACATAATTCTCTTTCCTTCCTTGGTAAATGGTGACTGTTTGTGTGCAGGTGTTCAGGTGTTATCCAGCATAGCCTGAACCTGACCTCTGTCTACAGCCACTTCCTGCCACAGAGGGGGCGCCCGGAGGTCACAACAATGCCCATGGGGCTTGGAGCCACTGTTGATTACATATTTTACTCAGCAGAGCCTGTGGAGAGCAGGGCAGGTGAGTGTGGCAGTGTAGGGCTTATCCCAGTGACATTGGAAGAGGACTGTAAGACAGCCCAGATGGCAGTGCATTTTGTTAAGCTGGAATGAATCTACAGGGTGTGTCTTTGACTGAAATGATGCACAAGGTGGAGGGAACATTTGCTCATGAATTATGAGAAGACACTTTATCTTTGCTGTGAAAAGAACGAAGCTGCTTAGGTTCATGTAGACTTTTGAGAAAGCTCAATCACAATGGATTCTTTTCTCCTGTCTAAGTATCTTACTTGTGCTCCTCATAACAGGCAGTGCTGTGTCCTAAGTTCAAGGCTTGGACTTCTGATCTGTTTGAGACCACACGCTGGCCTTGGAACATACATGGTGGCTCTGGTTGCTTTACAATGGCATCTCCTCTCTGCTACCTGAAACAGGAATTATGTTGATGCCAGACTGCAAAATGCATCCAAGAACTGTCTCTGAGCTGGTTTGGGTCATGTCAGAATCAAGTTTGGGGAACAGGTTAGGCATACAGAGATTAATTCTTCCTTGGGGGAGGATCTGAAGCTATGACACAGTAAGGAACTTCTCATGTAAGCAACTACCTGGTGAATTTAGTATATTCTGCTTCCCATGCCTGCAAGTATATGAAACCATGAACAGCAGTATTGTGGGATGCTCACTGCTTTCACACCTAGGCTCAAAGGTGCATGCAGTGTTCATGCAGGCTGTCTTCAGTTGTCAGGGATGAATTGACAAGCATCCCTATGGGAGTGTATGGAGTTAATCTACTACAGGAGCCTCTGGCTGATGTTTCTTTCCATTTTCTTTGTCAGGCCGCAGGATGTACAAAGATGGAGCCCTGAAACTGCTTGGCCGCCTTTCCCTTCTCTCTGAAGATGTCCTGTTGATGGCAAATGGCTTACCAAATCCTTTTTGTTCATCTGATCATCTCTGCCTGCTGGCTAGCTTTGGCCTGGAGATTTCCAGCCTCTAAAAGAGTTAGTGTTGGTTCTCTTTCCCTAAAGAAAAGTTGTTCCAATACAGCAGTTGAGGCTCTGGATTGCACAACCTGCTTGCAAGAAAACTCTTCTTGTCATACCCCAAGTCTCTCTCCCCTCACACTCTCACTAAAAGCAGGGATAGGGAGTTGGAGTGCTTTTTGTATTGGTATTTTCTGGATCTCTGCAAACCTGAGTTGTGTTCCAAGTGCGCTTCCAGTTGTATTCAGGCATTACCATCTCTTAAAAGGATCTTTGTTCCACTGCTTTCTTTAGCAGGTGTTTTTGAGCTGTGGGAACCAACATAACTACCGTGTTTATTTGTCCCTGTGTGAGATCCATGAGCTGGAAAAGAGAGGGGCTGTGCTATCTACTTCTGGGTAGTTACTTGCTACCGAGGAGCATGAGATGTATACACCAATCTTCTTTCACACCAACAAAATAGTTCTTTTAATTTTTCCGTGATAGTTTGTGAAGTATGGTCCTTTCAGGGCTAGTTGTTGTGTTGCCTTTTAGAGTGTTGGATCTGCTAACTGCTTAGAAATGTCTTTTACTTAATAATGTGTAAGGATGGTCTTGCTGACTGAAAGGTTTGTGTGGTGTAACAGTTTCTACAAGAAACTGCTTGCTGTGACTAATGGTTCAGGAAATGGGATTGCCAGGAATGGAGCCAAGTGTTCTACAGAGCCACCCACAGCAGCTCTAGAACTGCAGCAAAAGGCTTAGAGGCCTTGGGGAAGGCTCCCTTCCTTTCTATAGCAGTGTCAGAATCGCACCTAGTTTGGCAGTCATAAGAAAAATGTATAGGATCCTCCCAGTGAATATCCAGTGAAAAAAATCATGCTGTAAGGCATGACAACCCCAGAAGGCTAACTCTGGAGGTCCCAAAAGAATCATGAACATGGGAGGCATGTGAGAGGCAGCACAGCCGTCAGATGGAAGAGCTGATACTTGTTGCTTGCCTCTGTGCACTCCCTATTCCATTCAGCCAGGTGTCAATAGCCAACATGTAGCATCCACCTGTGTCAGACTGAAGTTCGTGCTGCCTCCTTCCTCTGGCCCCAGCCATGTTTTGGTAGGTAGGTCTCTTAGGACTGACTTCTGTCTCTTGACAGGCACTGGGAGGAAGGGTAAGGTTGTGTAACTTGGACCCAGATTGTCAGTTGCATGGATCTCAGTGTACCTTTGGTGTCCTGTCTGTGTGCTTTTGTCAGCAGTGGCTTGGCCAGTACAAAAGCAGTAGAACTGTACCTGTTCCTAGAGTAAATTTCCCAGTTCAGCCTGACATTGGTGCTCAGTTTTTCCGTAAGAGATGAGACCTATACTGGCAGAAACGTTACCAATCTTCTTCAGTCATTCACAAACGAGGCAGGAAATCTGGTCCCATTTCAGGTTTTTATGGGAAGGTATGAGGAGACTTGAAATACTGTACTTTCTTTCTGGTCTATATTGAAGGACTTTTATGTTTTAAATGTTACTTTCTTTATTGAAAAATAAAACATTTCTAATCTAAGCCAAAACCACAAACTAATGGCAGCACCTTGGACTTCTGGAAGCTGAACCCTCTGAAGACTTGCTTAACAAAGTTTTGCTGGCTGGGTTGTGAAAGAGAAGAGCAAAAATGAGCTACACAAGATAGCAGCAATAATGAGGGTTGAAGAGGGGAGAAGTGAGCCTTGCTGTTGTCTCCTAGCACATCCCCAAATCCCACAGGTGGAGAGGTGGTTTCTTTGTCTTGCCAAAAAAACCTCCAAAACCCCCAAAAATTTGCATTCAGGAACCCTTGCTCTGCTCCCAAAGAAAGAAAGTACTGCTGATCTTTTACAGATCACTTCTGTAAACTGCAAAACCAAGGGTGGGGCGTGGGGATTGTGTTCTGTGCCCTTGTAAGTATGTAAGGACTGTATATTCCCTTCTTGCCCCTGCCAGATGGCGCAGTATTTGTCTGGTTATGTGTCAATGGCTTTTGCTACCCAGTTGGGAGTTCTGTAAGTGGACAGCAGTCTTGGGGGTGAATAATTTTGCAGCTTTGTTTGCCCTTTGACAGGTAATAGTTCTGGCATGGCACTGGTATATGGGGAGGGATGCAGAACTGTGCATTTCCATGGCTATTTATCTGAGTTTTGCTAATTTCTGCAACTACTCTTACTCTTGATTTTGTCAGTGGTTGTATTTGTAGAGGGAGGGAAGGAAAGGGTGAACTGAGAGCTTTATTTTCTGCCAAGCTCGAAAAGAGGCTGCCAGAAGGCAGCCTGGTTGCAGATGACTCCCACCTGCTGTTAACATTGTAATAAGAAGCTTGGAAAACACAAAAGATTTAAAAACAACCAACCAAAAGCAAAACAAAAAACACTGTGACACATGGTGTTGGCACTTACAAATTTAGCTGCCTGCTTCCATTTTGATTGCTGGCTAGGTCTGATGGTCAGTTGATGAGGGGTGTGTGTGGGTGTGGGTGTGGGTGTGAAAGCTGCCTGCCCCATTGAGACCCATATGGTGTGCACAGTGCACCGTCAGAGGAACTGGTTGTCCCTGCATAGGCTGAAGCTGCCTGCCAATCCTGTAATATAATTCAGGCAGAGGAGCTATGTTCCAACATCAGAAGTGTTCTCCATTTTATTTAAACCAAAGACTTGTGGGAAACTTGCATGAAGGCATCTCAGGGAGGCTGTAAGCTGACAGCTATATTTTGCTGGAAAATCTAATGTTGCATAGGTCAAGCTAATGCTTCCTCTTTCCGTGCATGAAATAATACGGTATGCACTTGGAGTGGTTAAGTTATTGAACACTGGATACAGAGTCACATGCTGAGAAACCCCAGGACAATGCTTTCAAGTCCCTTTATTCTTTCTGAAGGTTATAAAGCTCCCAGAGGGACTTGAAGCTCCCAGAGAACCCTGGCTTACATGTGCTTCCCTGGGCTTTCATAGGTGAAACTATTGCAGAAATGCAGGACCAGACACAAAGGCAGAGTTGAGGTCTCGATGGCTGTTTCTTTTGACCACTGACCCTGAAGCTCTAGTGTAGGCCCCTATAGAGTTGGCCTGTTCCAGGAAAGAAAAAAGCCCTGTGTTCTAGGCAATTTGGAGTTAATAGCAAATCGATCTGGAGACCTGTGAATGCCTCTGTGGGGGGCTAGAGGGGAAGCTTGGAGGGTGTGGTGGGTGGAAGGTTCCTAACTCTAACATAGCAGCTGCTATATAGTTGTTGGGAGAAAATGATGTGTTTTGTGATGCTTTAAAAATAACACCCAGTAATTCAATCGGAGCCTGTGGTAATAAGCATTGTGGCATATGTATGTGAGATTCCAGATGTAGCTCTTAACAGTTTCTGGACCTAAGTGCATGACTAGTTGTCATTAATGCAGGTTTCTGATGAATTACAGAGGGGTCTGTAAATTGTTAGGGAAGTAGAACAACAGGATTATCTGCAGTGCTCTGAAAGGGAAGGTGTCATAGAGGTAGTTACCAGCTACATCATAGTAGTAATGTAGAGCTCAGAGAAACTGGTACTTGGGGGAAGTGATGCCAGAGACCACTGGCAGTGTGTGTACATCCCCTGTTAGCAGTCTTCTAAGCCGCAGGAGCATGCAGCTGTAGAGGTAAACACATCTGAAAAAGGATCTTAGCTGGTTCTTGGTATAGTTTGCACCACAGCTGCTGGGCTGTATTTAGTTATGCTATCTAGATAGAAATTGGAAAACCTTTGTTTTCTCAGAGTTTTAAGTTCATAGCTTCAGGAGGTTGCCCCTTATAATCAGTTTTCCCAATTACATGGGATGGGAGGAGTGGTAAACAATATAATTGCTCTAGCCTCTTTCCTTAATAAACGAAACGTGGCTGCTGTTTGAAGTCTTCTTTCTCCATGCCTTTTCCTTAGAAGATATCTCTCCAGCAGTTGTTTTCCCATGACTGCCATATCTAGTTAACTTTCTGACTTACTGGTGTTTATTTTTTTCTGCAGCTGTATTTTTTCAGTTAAAAGCTACGAGTGGAATTCTTTAGGCCTAAGTCTTACTATAAACTCAACATTTAAATAGGGTCAAGACATAAGATAGTGGGTTCCCTCACCCCCGAAGAGTTAAGTGGAAGGGGTGGGAGCTCTGAAATGAACTCTTAGAAGGGAATAACTCTTGCTCTATTAAACAAAAAATGAGTTTCAGATTTATTGTTAGTGCTCTGTATGCCACCTGCTTTGTGAAGACAGAACTCTGAAATACATTTGAGCTGCTGAGTTCCTCTTCTCTGAGGAGTCTTTCAGAGGTCTCAAGAAGAAAGAATCTCTTAAAAGAGTGAATCAAGGTATGTGTCCTGCTCCTAATGATGTTTGTGTGGTGTTGGCAGACATGCTTCAAAGCAGGGCATTTCTACAGAGCAAAATCTCCTCCCATTGCCACCACCTCAGTAATGAACGAGTACTGGATGTACAGTTCAGAAATTTGCGGACACATCCATGGTTCCTCCAAATGCAGATGGAAGCCTTTTGATGGTTACCCAAAGACAGGGGTGGGGCAAGGGGAGCACACAAGCATCAGTGGGATACCATATCCTTTCAGGAGGCTTCCTGTTGTGCAGGTTAATTGAATT
Organism: Sakesphorus luctuosus; assembly: GCA_013396695.1. NCBI lineage: Eukaryota > Metazoa > Chordata > Aves > Passeriformes > Thamnophilidae > Sakesphorus > Sakesphorus luctuosus. The sequence continues at coordinate 159,425 of VWZD01006262.1, forward strand.
GCTGGCTGTGACCTGCTCCTTACCAGACTGAAGCTGCCTGGCCTGTAGTGCTTCTCATAGCACTGACATGCTGAAATGCACCAGCTGCAGTGAATGTCCTGTACTGTGTTTCAAAGCGTGATACAGAATTTCTGTTGAGAACTCACCTGCTATTATAACCATAACCAAGATGACAGATTTAACAGCTGGCACGCCTCAAGCACCTTCCTTTTGTCAGCTGTACAAGTTTGGCTTCTCCTGTCAAGGTTGTCCTCCAACTTCCATTGAAAATGTCATTCTAGTCTTGAAGCTCTTTTTCCCTTTATTTATTTTAAAATTTATTTATTTTCTTTCAGATTTAGACTGTATATTCTTGTGCTCCAGGGGAATAGGAATGCTGTACAGTAGAGCTGGGAAATGTTCTGTAACTTTGGTTAGACAAACACAGCAGCTTTCAAGGTGCTGATCTGGCAAATGGGAGAAGGACTAGTCTAGATGCTGGTGTGTGCTACAACAGAAGGTGTATTGTTCCATGCCATCTTTCATTTATATACACAAAAACCCCTTCGCTTCAAGCCTTAGCAATGTTACTTAGTTTTTTGGCCTTTTCTTTAAGGATGCAAAGCCTTCTACTTATTCTACTTCTAGTTACTCAGTTTTTGGTCAGTTTCAGGAGCTGCTCTTGAACTGGGGGTAGATGGATGCAGTAGTTATTCTATAGCTACTCCCTTCCTCCCCTAGAATGAGGTTAGAGATAGAATGGCAGTCACTCTGCCAAAATAAAAATGTAAACTAGGAAAGGCAGTTCAGCTGAGTTAACTGAATTCTATCATGGCCTACTATCCCCAGCATGTCATATGCCTTTCCCTGCTGTAGTCCTGCAGTCTCTGTGTGAATGGTGCTCTTAAGGATCAGTCTGACTCTCCCATTAATTGCTATGTGCTTTTACAAATGTGAGAGCCTTAAAGTTTTGCAGTTTTGGGCCTCAGTGTAAAACTGACTGGGTTTGGTTTTTCCTCATTTTTTAAAAAATTTCTGCTTCAACCAATTGTTTATCCTTTCTACAATAAAGTTTTTCCACCTAAGGTCCAAGTAGCATAAGCTTTGACTTAAAAACCTAGAACTGCGTAACAATCAGTAGAAGGGGAAAAGCCTGATCTAAAAGGGAGCAAAAAGTCTGTGGCCACATCTCTGTTTTGCTGTTCTCACTTTACTGTCAATCAACATGACCTATACATCTATAGGGGGTATAGGAGTTACCTGATTTTTAGCAAAATCTTTAAGATGTGGAACAGAGGGTATTTTTGAACCAGCATCTGAAGTAGAGGTTTAGTGCAGTGCCAGTACCTTCCCTCAAGGCAGAAGCTGTTCATATCATTAACTTGGTTAAGAGAGGCTATTGCATGTGCCTTTCTCTTTGGAGTAGCAGGTTAGGAAATGCTTTTTCCTTTCCTCTACACACTGTAGGCTTGCCTACATCCTGGCCCTGGTCCCAGCTATTACTCATTTCCCAAGAGAGAAGGGGTATGCTATGCCTGCAAGATGATAGCCTGAATAAAGTTGGACCTCGTTGCTGGGGATCCTTGCACTGAATCTTGCAGCTGACTGTCCTTTATTAACCCAGCATTTGTCTTGAGAAGTCCTGGTGAGGTCATTAGTCTGGAAGGTCACTAAACACAGACCTTGAGCAGAACTGCTTTTCAGGCCAGGAAAGGAAACTGAATTGTATACTGAAGAGTTGAGCAGTGCAAGCAGAGGTTTGTATTAACCCTTACGCTGGAAGACTGAAATTCCTGTTGCTGCCCACACTGATTTTTTTTCCATCCAACCAGACTGATGGCAGCTCAGGAGGAAAACATGAGTTCTAGCCTTTGCCAAACAGCCATGTATATACTTACTCTCTGGCAGCTGCCTCTGTGTGCACAGACATCCTCACGTGTTCAGATGATTCAAGGAGAATGTGGGTGTTTCCATGTCTGTAGTGTAGCAAGTACAGGGCATCTTTACATAATCTGCCTGGTGTCATCACTGAAGGCTGTCCCTTTGACTTCTTAGCTGACTTATAATGGGAAAATTTAAATCAGAAAGAAGGACAGTACAGACAACTTGTTTTCTCTGCACAAGCTGAGAGCAGTACAGAGGGAATTTTATTGTCTAAGTGTCAAAGGAAGCAGGAAGAAGTATCAACATGAGGGCCATGGGAAGTGCAGTAGGAACTAATCTAAATAAAAATTCTGTGTTGGCTACATAAGAACACAGAACCACGCTGATTAATTACAAAAAGACACACATGATACTGTTCTTAAAGAAAGAAAATTTCCATTTCTTAGTTCTGAGCTGTACCAGTGATAAGGATGTAAATGGTTTTGGAGCACCCTATCAGTGCTAGAGCAGAATACTGATGTGCAGGGAAGGGGACCATTCTGGTCCCACTAGCACCATCTCAACCCCGACCTGGAGGGAAACTCTGCTCTGCAGAGATTAGGGGGGATTCAGTAACCTTCTGGGCCTAGGCTGAGTTGCTCTTGAGCAGAGGTACAGGGCACCACTGAAGGAGAGTGGTTGTGATACAAGTAAACACCTGCTTAGAAAACAGATAAAAATATTAAATTCCTTAAGGAGTTCAGCTTGCCTGTAGAGGGGCCATCTCCACTTTGCTCTGGGAGAGCAAACATCAAGCCAGAATAGCACTTGCTTTGTTAAGACAGACTATAAATCCATAATGCAGGTATTAATGTCATCAGGACAACAGCACAAGGCCACCGGAGTATGTGGTGTTATTTCAGCCAGTCTTGCACACACAGTGCACATGGGGCATGGGACAGCTCCCGCCTACATCTTGTGTCTGATCATCAGGACTTGAAATACTTCACTCAGAAGAATCAAGTGACTGAAGCAACCACCTGAAGTGATTAACCAGAGCCACCAGAATAAGGTCAAGCCAGTCTAATCCAGACTCTTGCCCTTTGGCAACAGGAGCATTCTTCTGCTCATTATAGTTTCTTAAACTCTGAAATTTTAAGGACAGCCATGTTTCAGTCTAGACAACACCACATATGAGCCTACCTTAACGGCAGGCACCTGATTAAGGCTTTCACCTGAAATACTTTAAAAAAATTCATCATGTTCAGCAGATCTGACAACAGCAATACAGCTACTACATGAACAGAAACTATGTTTCAACCAGTTATGAAGTAATTTTTCTATATACTGACTCACAGAGTGGCACACAGGTAAAACTGACAACTGAAAAAAGGACTCCACTCCCAGCTAACACACTTGCTAACACACCTTAATTTCCTACAGACTCCTTTAGCTTGTATCAGCATTAAAAAAAGGCTAATGTGTCACAGACTGATGGACACCCAACACCCCTCTTTAATATAAAAAGAGGATGCCAGTGACACTGTAGCAGGAAGTTTTGCTCACTAATCCATCTGTCCATTAAAAGAAATTGCAGTTGGCCAGGTACCAAGATACTAAGGACTTGTCCTCATGAAAGTAAAAAGAGGAACTCCTATTTCAAGGTGTGTATTACATTCAAAATAGTTTTGCAAGTAATAGGTCATTAGTAAGTAATTAATAAGTAATTCAGCATTTGTTGAAGTCTTTCAAAGTTCACCTAGACTTTACATACAATGTAGAGAGTGTCTATCCATTCTGTAGTGTATGGACACAGTTCCCTTCCACAGAATTCAAAGGACTTGTACTGCAGAACAGACATCAGGTGAGACCTACTGAACAGTGAAATCTACACCACAGAGCTACATGAACAACCCTATCAATATTAAATATTAAATAATTAATGGACATCTCAAGATTCATCTTTCTTGTTCTGCAGGCACTAAGGAGCATGAGTTACAGTCTAGTTCCTTATTTTCATTCCTTCTTTATAGCCCTAAAGAATGCAGGAGTGAAAAAGACTCTCATTGCCAGCCTTTTTTATCTTATGGTTAACAGCAGACAGACAGAAGCCAGAGTAAGTGGATAAGGGAGGAAGGAAGTGGAAGAGCTAAAGTTAGTCTTGCGTTTTACCCTCAGGTTTCTTACAGCATAAAGCTGGATTGCACTAATCCTCTCTGTCATGGAAGGATGCTGTCTTGTTTGTTAGGAAAAAAAGCAAAGCTTTGTATTGAAGTGATTCATCTTGTTACAAAGATGGGGGGAGAAAGAACATGAAGGGTATAGTCCTTTTCCAGTTTCTTGCACCATCTGCTAAACTGCAGATACAGAAACAGTAAAGAGCAGAAATTCTTAACATAAGAGAAACACAGCAAAAGGCTTGAAATAGTAACCCCAGAAGAGGGCACTTGTCTGCTCCAATGTCCATCTTGAGAACTGACCAACATTAGATACATACAAAGAACTGAAGGTCTTCTAACATATATAATGGTGCAATTAAATCTTCAGAGAGGATGTTCTTGTCTGGCTGCAGCTGATGGTTAGGAGACCTCAAACTTTACTTGTCATTCATTTCTTAAACATGCACTTCGTTTAGTTGTCTAAGCTATTGGCCTCAGTTACATCCTGCAGGAAGGCATTTAATTAAAAAGTCAAACAAAGCACTTTGTTTTAAACCATTCTGCCTTAGTGATCTAACACTTCTGAGCATCCCTGTTGCCCTGCCCAAGAAAGCATTAACTTGCAGCTGACCCTTCACTTGCCCCATTTGTTTTGAATTCTTCCACCCCCAATACATTTCCACTCCTTTCCATCTAATAAGGCTCCAGTCTGTCCAGCTATTGAATGTTCTCTGTATGGAGCTGCTAATTATTCTCAAGAGCTTTCCAATTATTCTGAATTAACTAACCAAAGTCCTGGTAAGGGTGCATCCTAGTAATCTTCTAAATTTTTTTATCCTGTATTTCATCCACTTTAATAAAACCTGACATTGTTTCCCTTGCTGACTGCTGCTTGTATTTATCACATGATTCACAGTGCATCTGAACTTTCAGTCCTCTGCATTGCAAACATTATGCAAAAGAGGTTTGTGGCTTTCAAGTGGCCCATATTAGTTACAGGTAATTGTGGTACCTTTACAGCTAACATCATTGTTAGCATCCAGACACTAAATATGTTAATTTACAGCCACACAAAAGTGACCAGAGGACACATTCAAAGTGGTGCTTGGCTTGCTACTGGCTGTTAACTTCGATTGTTGCATGTAGATAGAATGTAAGGGAGGGGACAGGTGTTGCAGTACACTATGGAAACTGGCATCCTCTTCTGGATTAACCTTCTCTTGGCTCAGCAGCAGGTTCTGCCACCTTCTTATGGATTGGTCTGGCTCTACAACCTAACAGAAAAGTACAGAGTACAAAGAGAGCTGGAAGGAGAAGGACAGACTGCAGTAGTTACACCTTGCAAGTTACATCAGAGTTAAGGACGTACAATTACAAACCTGCAAGGCCTGAGTTAAATCGCTTGTGGGTGGTGCTTCGAGGATTAACACTGCTTTACCTAGACAGAAGAGCTGATTTGTTTGGGGTTAAGAACCCATTCTCTGCACCAAAATAACTCTGCTTATCATAAGGATGCGGCACAGCAATACTGCAACAAAAAAAAGCTGGTAGAGTTAAGCTCCATCATGTTTCTAGCAAGTTCACAGGAAAGAATAAGCCAGTTCTAACAAAATTAAATACATTGTATTTCAGAAAGTTTAGCTCCTTGTCAGTGCTGTAATAAAACAAGACTGTTTCTCCCTCTATCAAGCTCTGGTTTTGCATCCCCTAGATCCATTCATCCAAATCACTTCAAGACAATGCTGTTGACTTCTAGAAACCCCACTGTTCCCGGGTCCTAGGCCTCAAAGAGAGATCTGACAACACTCCAGATTTCTGACAAGCATTACACTGCTTAATCAGTAGTACAACACTCCCTGAAAAGAAGTGCAGGAACAACCAAGGCTTTAAGTGGCAGCAAGACCCAGCCCAGTCTTTTGGGCAAGGTTAGAGTAAGTGGTCCTCTTACATCTTGCAGTTACCTGAAGACCCAGAACATAAGCACAGCTCTGGCACTGGTGTGGGGAACTGCCTCCAGAAGGCTCCAGGCTGAGCTGTCAGGAAAGCAGCTGCAATTTCCTCAAGCAGCGCTCCTCACAAACAGGTGTGTATAACTCTAGCACTAAGACTACAGGAAGGAAGGAGCAAGACTCTTGTGGAAAGGAAAAAATGCTTGTAAAACCTGTTCACATCACGGCATCCTTCTTTAACTATTTAATCTTCAAACTCATATCTCAGTGACTGAAGTGCCTTCCACACGCTTTCACAGTAGCAGTCACTAGAAGTTTAAATAGAAGGCTGATGAAGAGACGACTCAAAGTTTGGGTTCCCATCAGCCCCTGCCTGCCCCATCTCCACTGCTGGGACAATGGAGCTCTCTGTGCCTGTTTTCATATGGCAATGGCATAGGCATATCCTGACCCACTCAACCACAAAAGGACTTTTACAGCAACAGTTCACCAGCATTGCAGCAGGCAAAGAGGTTCATCCTTCCATTGTGTACCCCCTCAGAGACAACGAAATGCTTTGAAATAGGCAGGACTTAACATACAAGATGCATTTTTTCTGGATAAGATGACTTTGTATGATCAATAAATCAGGCTGAGAAAATATCACACCTGTCTCTGACGAGAGCAGTAATAAAAAAAAGTATTCATAATGACAAAACCCGGAGTTTTTGCACAAGATTTGGGGGCAATCCCATTCCAGCATCACTTCTCCCTCAGCCCTGCAGGCCTTGTACGGGTTGAAGACTTCTGAGCACACAGGGAAGAAGTACTGTTGACAAAATGCTTCATCAACTTGCTGTCAAGGCAAAAAAGTTGATAGCAAGTCTGTTGACCCCACTCACTTCATATTCTTCCTGAAGCAAATTCCCACCAACATACAGAAATTTTTCTCTTTTTTTTTCACCCTTTTTTTAAAAAAAATAGTTCATGAATTAAGGTGGATACCTCTCCCAGAAATAGGCAGGTGAATCCTCTGGGACCCATGGGATCCAGCTCTGGGACTGGCCCACTAGTAAGTACCTGGGAAAAGCAGTACTCTCTTTTGCTCCTGTTCCCCTGTTCCCTTTGTCAGAATCACTACAGGTGGATCCAGGTCCTAATTGTGGCCAGGAAGAAGTCCATGGAGCCAGGCGTACAAGGCACAGCTCTCTTCACACCCGGATCTGGTACCCATTGAGATCTGGCATGGCTTTGGAATCGGCAGGCTTCTTCTCACCAGATGGCCTGTGAGCAAAGAGGGCAACAACTCTTCAGAAACCGTTCTCAGTCAGAAGGTGCTGCACATGGAGATGGTGGCACAGGAAAAGGTACAGGAAAACTTCAGACTGATCCTGCACTATTTAAGGCAAGATTTTCTGCAACCTCTGTAATTCTCCCAACAATCTCAACAAAAGGGGAGGCAAGCTAGGAAGAGTAGGAAGTCCACTCTGGAACCCAGACTACTTTCAGGAAAAGAATCTTACTGACAGCAGTGTAATTTTTGGAATCTCTCTGAGGCACAGGTCTGTGAGACACCAGAGCTCAGATCCATGTGTAAGGTTAAATGTCAGCTCCCAAAATCACCACCTGTCTGAGCTGCCTTCCTTCTCCCTGCCAAAAAAACCAACCAAACAAAAAACCCATCTGTCCCCTCAACCCTCTAAGCAATCATAAAGTCACAAAGTCACAGACCAGGGAAGAATGCTACTGCGGGTCAGAGCAGTATCCACTGTTCTAAAGAAACCCAGTAGGACATCGGAAGGATCCAAAACCAAATAGCAAGGTGGAGACTATGAGTAAAACAGACGTGCTCTACACAGGCCTCCTGCCCAGCAACCCCACTCACCGTCGATCCCCACGGCTGTTGCGCCGATGGGGGCTGGCCTGACCTCTCTGAGGGGAGGAGACATCTTTTTTTCTGTCCTTAGTGGGAGATGGTGGTCCAGTTCCTTTCCCAATCTGCCAGAAAATTAAAGAGCAATATGAACAGAAAACCAATACGAGTAATAACAGAAAACACAAAAACTAGCAATGATTTATTATATAGGCAGAAAAGACAAAAAGGCAAGATGAGTGCATCAAAAATGCAAAAGCCAGAAAATACAAGTTACAGTGACAGCTGTTGTCTCCAAGGACTGTACACAGTCCAAGGCTGCAGCACTGTATGAGCATCCATTAGGGGACCAGGCTGTATACAAAGGGAAAGGCTGCAGCCTCTAATTCAGCCTCTACTCCACTACCATCTAGGAGAGCTTCCTGTCACTTCATTCCCCTAGAACACCAGCAGCCAAGCAAGACAAGGCATACAGCAGCAAACTACTCCATCCTTGCTCCTTACCTTCAGCCTCATATCACGGGCATGTCTCTCAAGTTCTTTGCGGAAGTCTTCCCTGGTTAGCTTGTCTAGATCCAGGATGGAATGCTTCCACTCAATCTGCTCCACACTGTGTGGGTCATGGGACACACAGTGGCCCAGCTTCACCTTTTTGAGAGTGTGCCAGCAGCGGCGATACGCCTCCTCAAAGTCAAAGATGAGTTCACTCAGTGTGCGGAAGACAGGTGCTTTGTACATGAGCTCCTCACGTCGGCTGATGCCCAGTGCCCCATAGCGGCCTCCAAAGTTCACCCCCAGCACAATGTGTCGGAAGTAGTTCCCTGAGAAGTGGGTTTTGAAGCTGATGGGGAAACGGTCCAGTGTGGTCATGTTGTTGGTGAGGTAACTGACAGCAGCCACTGTTCAGGAAACAACTGGTGATACAAGTTTCTTGACAAGATACTTCCTCCCTCCTACAGACCCTCACAGCCTGCTCAGCAGACTCACTATTGATTCATGCATCACATAGGCAGGATTTGTTCTCCAGACCAGGAGTCCAGCTCACTGCAGGCTGCCCTAATTTCATCTGGGTCATGGGGAAAACAGACTTGGCCTCTTCAAGGAGACAATCAACAAAGAGAAGTTAATTTTGAGGCAGTTTTGTGATGCAGAAGTTGCAATGCTAGGACCTCAAGTTTACTGTAGTCCATAGTTCCCAAACTGTTAATGCTGCAGCCATTATTCCTTTGTTTGTTTTAATCTGTTCCACTAGCTGCTGTATCATACACCTTTAGGACAAAAACTCATCCAACTATCCTTCTGAACCATTCCCTTGCCATCTCTGCCCCTCCAGGTGGCTTTACCAATGTGCATGAAGAACTTAGGCCCAAGTGCCACAAACTAAACATGGAAGATAGCTAGGAAAGATGTGTAAAGACAACACATCTAGAACTAATAAAGGTATTGTCTAAGCTAGTAAGTGACATAAGTCATAACTGAAAGTTGGGGGAGGATCCCTAACTTAATTTCTTGGATCTGAACTTTATTGGTAGGGTTTTGTGGAACAACTGGGGAGGAAAACAGGAGGAATGTGGGGCTTGGTGACAATATTATAATCAGCCTCCAAGCATCATAAGAGAGAGAGCAGAGGCAAAAACACAAGGATGGGCAGACATGCACAACTCCAAGAGGAAAGGATACATTCCCAGGATCACAGCTTCCAGGCATTTTATTGGCAGGGCCTCTTTGGTCATTTCTTTGGCCAGGTCCATTAGCCTGCAAAATGGGACAAGGGAAAGACAATGACAATTAGAGAGCTTGTGCTATGCAAGTTTGGCCAGCTCAGCCTTTTCTCACTATACATGTAAGGTAAAGGTATGTTTCCAGGAGAGGGTGGCCCACTGAGGACAGGGAACAGAACAAGGTATCTTCTTTAGGAAGATATTAAAACCAAACTAGGTCTCTGCCACCCGCTGTTGCTGCTTACAAGGAACTCCCTTCAGTGAGTTACAGCAAAGCTGCCTACCAGGCCAACCTCTGTTCTCAGGGAGACCACGGTGCATGGCTCAGCAAGTTCTGGATGAACACCAGTCTGACCACAAGTAAAACCCTCAAAGGAACAAGACACAGCAGTGTTAGGCTCACAGGGCTCAAGGACAATGAAGCCTTCTTCTCTGGCATCAGCCCTGGTTTCTGTTCAGCAAGTACCATGAAGAGATGTTCCACTGATTACAAAAGGCATTTGGAGTTGTATAAGTCTATGGACTAGACCAATAGAAAGAAGCCAGTCTCAAGAGAGTCAATGAACATCAGGTGCTTATCTCAAGGAACTTACGGGACACAGCTCTTCCCAAAATCTGCAGAGGAGAATTCCCATTTCTCATTTAAAGTATGAGTCACCAAAAGCTTAGTGAGCTTAGATTCTGCAAAGGCACTCATAGGAGCTATGAAGCTAGACCTGTAAAGATACTTGGCTTTTACAAAAATTGTTTACAGCAGGACTTAATTTCAGAATCCATCAGAAATTCAGTTACATTTCAATTAGAAGCAGGCAGAATCTGCACATCTTTGCAATACACATCTTTGTTATTTTACTGGATTTACTGCTTCATGACAAAAAAAACCCTAAACCCTGTTCTTGCTCTTGAGAAAGACCAGACACAGCTCTGCCCAGCTGTGCCCCAGGAAACAGACAGCAAAGTCACCTAAAGTAGAATGGAGCTGCAGTACTGAAAGCCCTGAGCACTACTAGACCTTGGGCAGGGGATGCAGAAAAAGCAGTGCTTACAGAAGGGCTCCAACAACAAAAAAAGGATTAAATGCTGTAGAGGCTGACAGTACTTACCCAGTCAGAGGTCTGCTCTTCTTAATCTCAAAGAATTGAGTCCCAGTGTGATTGTACCTGGAGACAAGAAGTTAAGGGCTTGGCAGCTTGGAAAGTAGAATTTGAAGAAAACTTGTCTGAAGAACTTTTATGTTATTTACCACTCTCACAGTAAAGTCATGATGCCACAAATATAACAAGCAACATAAGAAAATCCTCAGCTTCCTCTCCTGCATTTCTCCCATTTATAGTTCCTCCTTACTTCCATTGTATTTCCTTCTAGTCAGTTCTCTCATACCCACACACAGGTTTCCACTCTATTTCCCAAAGGTCCAAGCTGACAGCACGTGATCTGCTCATCTTTCCAGTTATCAGGGCAGAACAGAGTTTGATGAATCTCTTCCTGCTCTGATCTGCACACAATGCACAGAGCAATGAAACATTCATGGTACCTTATTCTAAGACTGTCTGGGACCCAATCCAGAGCACAACCACCCTGGATGGTGCCAAAAGGTCTACCATCTTATCCTGAATTAGAGCTGAAGCCAGCTCTGTAACTCAACAGTGAGATTAGAGTGTGTTTGCATGGCATATACCTGTTCTCGGGCACAACAGGACATCTCATTCCCAGGACACAGTTACACAGGCAGCCCTGCACATAAAGGGGCAGGACACCACAGATGCATGAAAGCAGGGTGGCTGACTGTCAGTTTAGATAGCTACAGAGAAGAGTGATTGAGTACAATGATCTGAGATGGTTTTCTCATCACCACAGCTCACCCATGCCTTAACAGTGAGGTGATGCAGTTTGCAGTCCATCTGACACCTGGCTGTAAGGATGTCAGGTATGTGTATTTAACAAAATGCCAGCGTAAAGGTACTGACCTAGAAGGGTGGGTAGTGGGGAAAGGCCCTTGACAACATGCCCGTTTGTTACATGGAGTGAACACAATCAGAAGGTAATTTGGGCAACGAAGAAAAGAAACAGAGCAGCAAAACAAAAAAATATCCCAAGTCCAGCTTTCTGTTTTCAGGGAGCAAGTGTCAGTTCTCCAGCTACAACAGAAGGCTGGAGGAGAAGGCTTTTCTGTTCTTCACAGGGAAAGAAAGTCCCCTTGCTCCCTCTTCCTGGGGTATCCCAGCAGTAACTAAGGTAACAGCAAAGGATACTGAAGCTCCCTGATGTAGCGCTGTACAGCTTCCAGGCGCTCAGGGATGGGGGTGGATGGCTGGAACACAGGCACACTTGGTATGGGAATCTGAAATGAGGAGCAGAACATACATAAATCACCGCTTCCAAACCTCTCCAGCTTCCTGCTGAACTCAGTCACACATAGCTACAGGGAGCATGTGCCTCTGAAAACCAGACCCTTTTTGCTGCCCAGAGTGACCACACCAGAAACATTGCTCTGTTTCCACACTGATAACTGGGAAGGGATTCAGAATGAAGCATTACCACAGAGCTGCAAGAGAAACTATGCGCAAAAGTCCTGCATTTATGTAACATTGGAAGAATTAGACAGAATTAAATGATAAAGCAAGATGCAAGACAGGAAAGCTAACACCTGAAGGATCTCATTTGAGTATTGAAACTGGAACAACAAAACAAAACAAAAATAAGAGAAGGAGAGAGAAAAGCAGAAATGGAAAATGAGTTTCCCTAAAGCCACCAGACGGTGGAACAGTCCTGTAAGCAAGGGTGTAAAGGTCCCTCACTGCCTCCTGGCATCTCAGGTGAATTGGCACTTACTTGGACACAGACTTAACAGCATGACCCCTGGCCTTGCAGTGCCTAGTGTTTCAAATTGCATGGTCAGAGAATGACTTCTGGAAGTTCACCACTCAGATTGCTGTTCCATTCTGAGGCCTCAACCTTACGGGCCCAGCCAGATTTTTCTCACCATTTGCTCCACAGGAGATAACTGCAGTCTTGTCAGCAGCTGAGAAAGTGTGTCTAAGGAACAAGTAAGGTCCTGCCCAGAGGACAAACATAAAGGAGAAGACACAAATTTGAGATGACTGACAGACTTGAAGAAAGAGCCCAATATTTTCTCTCTGAAGGATAGCTCATGCCTAGCATGCACTCCTCTGATACCAGACTTTTCTCAGCAGTTTGGTTTTTAACATTTCAGTTCCTCCTCAGACTTCCTCCAGAGCTGGGCTATCCACAGCTATGAAAGAGTGAGTCAGAGACAGTTCTTCTCTTGAGCCTTCCATTTTGCTGTGCACAACTGCCTCTGCTGGACACAGTTTTGTAGCCAGTGGCACCACTTAGTGCGCCCTTCACATCTATATCTATGGCCACTCATTCTCATATACCTCCTTCTTCTGCCCTGGGTTGGCACAACTGCCTGTTGAACCAGGTCAGGCACCTTAAGCAGCTGAAAACTGAGCCAACAAGCACGGGTAGTTTTCAGTCAGATCAGCTTCTTGTCCTGGCTTGCCACATGGCTGCACTCTGCTTGTGCCCCCTCCACAATACAAGGGCCAGAGACCACTTAACTTTGAGACACAGGTGTTGTTGCCTCTCCTAATGAAGCGGAGGCACCACTGGCTCGCTTGCAGGAGGCAGCACAGGAATGGCGGGAGCAGATGTGAAACTGGGTTTGTTCAGCTGCAGCAGGAGCAGGGAAAGCTCCAGAGAGTGGCATAGGAATGGAGACATCTCTGGAACCGCACAAGCTGAGTCAGTTTGGATGCTGTGAGCTGACACATTGAGTCATAGGAAATAATTTCCAGGCAGAAAAAATGGAAAAGGTAACAACCAGGGCAGGCTGACTGTTTAACTTTATTTCATTTCTTCAGCACGGAGACTTTCATGCTTTTGAGTGGAGACAGATTGAGAGCATGTTGACAGAACAGATAAATAATTGTGGGCAGTTACTGCTCCCTTACTAGAACAGGCCCCCAGATCCCCTTTTCCTCAAAATACTGTAACACTGAGACAGTGCAATGACAACCAGTTCAGCAGGGGACTAGTTAATGGAAAAGAGCCTCTGCACCTCAAGTAATTAAACTGATGAAAGTACACTGTGCTCTCTCTCTCTCTCTCTCTCTCTCAGACCTGGGCCTGCAGCCCAGACTGGGCTACAGTTTCTTCTGCATCAGGTCTATAGCATTTTAATGGAGCAACAGAAGCAGGAGGAGAGGAATAAGGTCTTCATCCTTCTATCCCACACTGACAGGGTGAGAGATCCTTACACTTTTTTCTTACCCAGCATCATCCACTGCACATTTCAGAAGGGCTATAAATATTAGGCAGTTTTCATAATCCTTTAGAAAGCAGAGCGGAATTTATTTGTATCAGAAAATATAGGAAATCAGATCTATTTTGCTTTCCCTTTATTTATTCTGAAAGCTGGAGAGTCAGCTAGAAAGAGAGCCCAGATTTCCCAGAGTATATAACCTCTGCCAGGCTTAGCAGACTGAAAGAACACATAGCTTGGTCCCTCATCGTTTGTGTGGAGGGCTTGCATCACCCCATTCCCAGATGCATGCACCCCGGCAGGCTGGCTATATGCATGAGATTGGGACCCTGCTTTTAGAAAGGGCATCCTGCGAACAATAGAGATTTGCATGTACTTAGTGGGCCATGCTGTACATGAGAAAAGGCAGATGGGAGCAAGGCACAAATCTCCACCCTTATGGATACCACGGAGGCGCTTTTTTGGCGGGCCCAATTTAGCAACAGTTTCTTTTATGGTACTTATATGTAGGCAAGCTCCTCCCTACTTTTCCTTTTGCAAACAAAAACGTGGGAGCAATACCAATCTTGGTTGATAGCTTGGAAAAAAGCAAACATATTCTTTTCCATCTCTCTCTGTCTAAATCCATTAGATGCAACTCTTCCTTGCTTTGCTCTCCTAACCACCTCATTTAAAATCCATCATTTCTTAATGAAGCAAGCACACATCACTTTGTATTTCCAGTGTGCTCCCATTTGACAGTACCAGCAGTTCCAAGCAAAGCAATACCCCACCCTGTTGCTAGAAAAAAAGACAACCAAGGAAGGTGGCACTCTAAAGCCTAACATGCATGGGCAATCAACTATGTCCTGCTATCATGGCATGGCTCACTTAATGCCCACTCACCCCAAATCTACTGGAAAGAAATTGAGACTAGAGGAGAACTCTGAACTCCCACATCCCAGTGAGAGACACAGTCCCTGAAGCTGATCTGTGAACATATTTACAAAGTATGATCACAGCCTCCTGCACTCATCATTTTGGAGTACTTTAGTACACTTCTTTTGAGAGTTATTTCCCCCAACACCGAATGCTGGCTACCATTCAAAGCCAAAATTTTGAAGTAGGTGAATCACTGTCCCATTCCCACCACCTAAAAATGACTATTCACCCTCTAGCACATGGAGAGTATCTGGCTTTTCAAAGGAGCTAGCCTCACAGAGTACACTTGTTGCCCTGATTCTCATCTGTTGCACCAGCCATTCAAAGAAATTTGATGGCATGAAGACAGGTGGTGCTAAGTAGCTCTCGAAGATAAAAATACATCCCTAGAGTGGAGAAAGAGTTATGGAAACAGAGCTCATCCATCCTTGTGGCTTCCTGCATCCCAGTATCCTCTCAGCTGTGTGCCTGGGAAGCCTGGGAATGGGATCTCAGATGGCAGAGCACTGGGTAGCATGGGTGCTAGCAGATGCAACAAAAATCCTCAAACACCAACAACCCCCAAAACTAAACAGCCCAATTTTACCTGTTATTACAAGAGCTCATACCACTTGTGCCCCCCAGCTGTAACCCTTTGGTACCAAGACTACAAAGTGAGAGCAGTGGAAGTTCTTCTCATAAGACCAAACCCAGAGACTGGGCATTGTATTTCCCTCTCATGTATTGGATCCTTGTTTTTTAACATCTTTCTTCTATTTCCCCCATCTCTACTGGCCAAATCATCCCTTATGGTTTGGAAATTAAGTAGTGTGCATTCTGACTGATCTGAAACATGCTTTCAGTCTTCACCTAGGCTTAGGACAAAGTCAGAGAAAAGGAAGGAAATCTCAAAAGGAAGGAAAAGTGCAGTGGGGTTAGAATAGGGACTGTAACCAGGACTCAGGATTTGTTCCAGTTGCTGCCACAGATGCCTATAACTCTTCACTGCACAAAGGATGTTGCATCACATGCTTCTCCACAGTTCCTCATGGAAAGCAGTGTGGATTGCCTGTGCACTATACAACGGCATGTTCTTTAGTACTTCAAATTACCTTCCCAAGGAATTAAGTTCTTGCTAAAAAAGACTGAGCTGAAAAAACTTCATCTTTTTGTATGTGAATTTTACCCTTTAGAGTGATGGGAATACTCTCATAACCTACCAGTGGAGTGTTTGTAGTGTCTTTTGTTCCCAGGATGCCAGTGAAAGGGGCAGACTTTTCTCAGGCTAAGGTTCAGCACAGATAGCAACAATTACAAGAATTCACATGCAAACGTTTCAGTATGGTACAAGGTTAAGTGAAATGGTCAGCCGTTTTCTTTTCTAGAGTTCTCTGCAGCAAGGCCAAGAACGTGCTTGGTAATCACATCTGACCCTACACCAGCAATAAGCTCTGCAAGCATTCGCTAACTCCTCTTAGAACTCCTGGCATCGAGAGTCTCTTTTCTGAAAGTCACAGCTCTGTGCAAGAACGTCTTTTGGTGTGGGAGACTGTACTGAAATCTAGTTTCTTCATGTTTAAAGAGTCACCTCTGCCTGTTTCACTCTCCCCCCGGCCCCCGACAAACATTTGGACTATTCTCATTTTTTCAGCATTTATCCGGTTTTTCTCTTTAGGCATTGCCCATCTCCACCCCCAAGCTGCTCGCACAATAGCCACATGAAGTCTGTTTTCCAGCAAGGCCGCACACGAAGGGGGTACTGCTGGCGCACCACACAGGGCAGAGTCCCGCGGACATCCTCTCACACTGCGAGTCAGAGTGTGGCTTTGCTTGCCGCAGGAACACTCCTGGGAGCGCTTTTCCCGAGGGATCGCTCCCGAGCAGAGGAGCCCGGCCCCTAAGTGGGGCAGGCGGGCGCCCCTTCCCTGTGCAATGCCGCCGTTTCCCCTTCCTTTCGTCCGCCCTGCGGGGACGGTGCACCCGGGCGCTCCCGCCGGGACCACGCACCGCAGCAGCTCCGGGCTGGGGGGTCTCACCTTGGGCAGGTCGGCTGCGCCCCGGATCCTCTGCGCCACCCGCTCGCCCTCTGGGTGGATCCTGCCCACATGCCGCCACATCCGCTCCCAGGTGGGCTCATCCACGGGCAGCCCGCCGCGGTTGACGAAGAAGGGGACGCCACCGTCGCGGAGATCCTCCTCGCCCTCCTCCTCCTGCTGGTCCTCGTCCCGCGG
>VWZD01006262.1:176799-288836 GCA_013396695.1 Sakesphorus luctuosus
GGGGCACGGAGCGGCCGCTGCAGGGTCGCCGTGCGGGGCAGAGGGCACCGAGGGCTGCCGCCCGCGGGTCTGCGCTGCGCGGGTGCGGGACAGGCGCGGCCCCGCCGGGATGGGCGGCGCGGCTGGAGGGGCCCCCCCGACCCCGCCGGACAGTAGAGCACCGCCGGTAGCCAGGGGCAGGTCTCAGTGCTGAGGTAGCATTGAGGAACAAGAACTGGGGTGAAGTTGCCAGGTGGGAAGCAGTGAGGGAAAGAGAGGGTATTGGAGTGTTCCTGCGGCACAAAGCGATGGTGAAGGAGGCACTTCTCCCAGGGTGGGGCCGCACGGCTGATCTGGGGGTGTGCCACGTGTGGTGTGTCCCCCTCAAGAGAGGAGCTGAGCAGGGCTCTTCTGCCTGGGAAGAGACAAAATGCACTGCTCCGAAGGTCTGGAGATGCACCAGGCGTTAAAGACCGAGTGTTTTGCTCTGCCTGCATTGTTTGGTTCCGGTTCAGCCCCCTTGATGGGAGGTTGTCCACATGATGCAGGAGATTTGTAAGTCTATTCTCCAGTGTCTACCTGATACAATGGTTGTGTCATCGGTAAGAGCCAGGCTATGTCTTTCCATGGACAGGACTGCTGTCTGTATTTTTTCACCACCCTGTAATATTGGTCCATTTTGAAAGCTCTAGCATAAAAGGGTTCTGGAACTTAAACACCGAATACAAGAAATGTGTGCAAATTACCCAGTCAGCTGCTGAGGAACCTCCTGAAAGGCATCTTAAAATGCTTGCATTTAGTACTCAAAACAAAGAGCTGTGGGAAATGATGGGAAATAAATCCCGGTGTCCATGGGACTTGATGTGTCCTGAGAACTGGGTATAACCTTTACAGAGCCTGGTAAAGGATTTCAGAGAAAAATGCCACTTTTCGTGTAGTGCTCTGTGGTCTGTTGTTCACATGAGATCATTTCTGAAGGCAAGATACTTGAACACAGTGTTTCTGTGGAGCTCCACATTGCCCAAAATTCTGAAAGGTTGATTCTGATTAGAAAAACTAAGCTAAATATGCATCCCTACCTCTTCCTTCTCGCTTTCAAACAAATCACCAGCATCACTGCATGCAGCCTACATTAACTTCAGCAATACCTAAACATGGATGTCTGTGAATTAAGGATTTTCTCTTGAATGGGGACCTTGAGCACTTCTAATTTATCAGCTCTGTGAGGCTTTTACAGGGTTTTTTGCTTTTTTACCTGTGAGCAAGTGGCAGTCAGTAGAAGTTGACTCCTTATATCTAAAGAGACATCAAAGCCTGTGCCAAGAATAATTCTACATTCCCTGAATGGATGCATTTTGTAGGGACAGTTCATAACCTCCTGTGTCCCCATCCCTTCTGCCCCAGTGGTTCTCAGTTCCTCTACAGACATGGGACTGGAAGGGTACCAGTTGTGCAATGGCACATTCATATTGGGGGACATAATCTGCATTGTGGTTGAGTGGCAGATGTATTTCCAATAACAGCACCGGGGAAAGGACAGGGTGCAAAGATTTTAAATGCTTCTTTTAGAGCTGTATTGCCTCCCCTGGCTGAAATTAGGCATAGCTGTCTGTAGAAGCAAGGATGCTGGGTTTGATTCTGAGCTCCAGCACTAGTTTATAGCTAGTAGTTCACATTGCTTTCTGTACCTGTGCTTTACCTGTAAAAGAGAAATGCTAGTAACTCTGACTTGCAGCCAGAGCTTCTGTAAAGTTGGCATTTTTGGCACATTAACAATTATTATTTATTAAAACTAAAAATACTGTATTGTAGTAGAAGTGAAATACAATTCCAACAGATTCACATATTTTTGTCTAAGCTTGACTCTGCTGGTGGCAGAAATGAGAGGAGATGGGGAGCAGAAGGGCAGTGAGGTTTGCAGCTGCCTGACTATGTTTGGCCCTGCAGTGTCCAGCTGAGTCCCACTGAAGAGAGCAATGGGCTGGGAAGGATGTCATGGTGGATTCCAGGATGGCCTTGGCCTGTAAAGTTAGCAGAGCTGCCATGCTCACTGAAAGGATGGGAAGGAAACTTATATAGCTATCTAGCTGCAAATTCTCTATGCAAAATCATTACATGTGATATGGTGTTAATTTGGATTCCCATTACCTATGTTTTATGAACCTATTTACATGAAACTTTAGGGTTTGTATGGAATAAGTGGAGGAGCTGAATTTGTTAAGTCTATTGGAAGAGAAGTCTGAGATTGTACTATCTTTAGATATAAAAAAGATTCCTGGAAGACAGGCATGTCTTACACTTCTAGGGTATATAGGACAAGAAGTAACATGTGTTTAATATGTAATGTGAAAGAGTCAGGTTATACATTAGAAAAAACTTTACAGAAGGACAGTGAAAGACTGGGAGAATTGTCCTTAGTAAAATACAGAGTCCATGTAATTGAAAAGTTTCAGGCGTTGTTCATCAGCCATCAGTCAGGAATTATTACAATTGGACTCAATAATCTTAAGGGTCTTTTCCTATCTAAATGATTTCATGATTTACTTAAAGTTGATCATGCTTTTGAGAGGAGGGGAGAGAACCTATATGCCCTGTTAAAATCCCTTATGGCCCTCTGTTTTGTGCCTGAAAATCACTAGCCTAATGTATTGACTACTGAAGGTGGGGAGGTTTTGCCCATCTCTCTTGATGGTGAAATAAGCTCAACTCACTTGCATTAATGGCCTTTTCTCATACAAACGACCTCTTTGGTTCCAGTTGCTGTGCTTAAATGAGAGAAATAGTGTATATCAGGGTGGAACACCACAGAACAATGGCTCAATGAAAGTTTTTCTTTCTAGTATATTTTCACATATTAGGTAATGTACCTTTTTTAAATGTTTGATTTGCTATTTGTTTTTTTAATGTTTTTTTTTAAGTTTCAGTTAAAGATAGAGGGTTGAAACTCATCGTTGAAGTGGTGTTTATTCATGTGGGTTTTTCCTATATTTGTGTTTAATTTTCTCCAGCTCACAGTACTGCCTTTAGCCTATTCATACAATGTCTTTATGTGCTGGGTAATTCTCTGCTGTGCAGAAAAGCCTGATGAGAACAGTGTGCCGCTGCAGTAGATCTTTGCCCCAAGCAGGAATTCTACCTTTGCCCCTACATTTGCTCTTGCCTTGGTTCTAATCAGGACTATCTGCAGATAACAGCAAAGTTTCTGTTACTTGATTACAACACATGTGAACCTTTAGTCTCTCTGGGAGATTGATTGGCATACCAGTGCCAGAACGGCTCTATTTTGTGGGCAGCTAAGAATGACTTCAACAGAGACTGATATAGTGACTTCACACATTTTTCTCTTCAGGTGCAGTCATACTGATTTCTTTTCCTTTGTAGATCACATCTAAGGGAGGCAAAACTTAGATCTAATCAGGTTATTGAATATCAGCAAATATTTGCGAGACTGCTGCATTTGCCATAGGATGGTTTGGATGGGAAGGGTCCTTAAAGATCATCCAGTTCCAACCCCACAGCCGTGGACAGGGACACCTTCCACTAGACCACATTGCTCAGAGCCCCATCCCACCTGGTCCTGAGAACCTCCAGGGATGAGGCAGCCACAGCTTCTCCGGACAACCTGTTCCAGTGCCTCACCACCCTCACAGTAAATAATTTCTTCCTAATATCTAATCTGAACCTACCTTCTTTCAGTTTGAAGCCATTCCCCTTTGTCCTGTTGCTCCGTGCCCTTGTAAAAAGTCCCTCTCCAACTCCCTTTAGGTACTGAAAGGAGACCTATAAGAAAGACCATAGACTGATATGGGTTCATATCAAACTTCAATGAAAGGAAGTGGAGCAACTAACAGGTATAAAACATTCCACTTTGCTGGGAAGGAAGAGAGGCTTTGTTTTCTGAAGTGAATGCAAAACTCTAGTTTTAGCAATCGTAGAGGAGTTAAAAGCTTTCTACTATATGAGTGCTGAACAGACGTTGTTAAAACTTGAAGTTACACTAGCAAAATATCATGGAACACAAATTGCAAATAGTTGCACCTGTTTTAAAGTTCATTAACTTCTCCAGTAAGCTTTTGGTTAAAACTAGAATTTTATAATAAAATTCTTAATTGCCTTTCTGTCTATCTGATTTTTTTTTCTAGAGATGGAGAGGAAATGAGCTCAATCCCGTAAAACCTTTTTCCTGTTCCGCACTAGTACAGAACAGACACTTCTGAAAGATTTATTCTGGATCCAGAATAATGAATACATCAACACACAGGGTATTTAATGAGGTTTTTGGAAGAAATCAAATCCCAGCTTTGAATCTCAACAATGCTTCATGTGAAATAGAAATTTAAATGTAACATTTCTCACATCCAGACGGATGTGCTGAGCCTGGTCTGTAACATGTGCCTTTCTTATATGGATCAGATTGAGCGTTCAGTTGTATGTACAAAAGACACTACTCCCACACTAACCAGTCCAGGAATTTATGTGGAGCCTTAGGTTCAATTCCCTGTGCTAAGTCTTGTCATGCAATTTGAACTTTCGTCTGTCTTATCATTGATGCTGCAGATCGTCAATGTATTCTGAAATTGGTGCCTTTCCCTTTTGGTTTGTATGAAAATCCTCAGTTGAACCTGAGTAACCTTTCTTAGCAGTAATTTATTTTTCTTCAGGAAGTTTCAAGAAACTGGCACTTCCCAAGAGAAAAGGTATTTCCTTAAGAAATTCATTATAATTTTCTAAGTCAAATTGGTCCTGAGCAGTTTTCACAGCTTGTTCCTTAGTATCTTCAGTTTTAATTTTCTCATTAAGTAGGAATAGATGTTCTGGGTTTTTTTCTCCTGATGCCTAGGATAAAGTTATTACAGGAAAGAAACTTTTCAAGTGCTGCATAGGGTTTAGAGCTCTCTGCTGTATTCCCTTGTTTATGTTCTGTCCACGCTTCCACAGTTTTCTTGTTTGTATGCCTGCAGCATCTTTGCAAAACATAAAAGTGCTACTCTTCCCATTCTGGAAATGGAGAAATGAGATAAAGAACTACAGCAAGTGCTTTCATTGTAGGTGAAAAGACACCTGAGCAGAGGAGATCACTAACCTCATGAATCAGGTAACCACCTCCATGCCTTGGTGTCTGAACATACCAGCACTGACTCTGGTTGATACAGGAACAGCAGTGCTGTGCCATGTGTGTTTCCTGGCTTGGGAATCTGCAGCTCAGAGAATTCTGCATTGTTCTCTGCTGTGAGGTGTAAACATGTCCTGAATGACTTGTCCAAGATCACAGAGGAAGACACTGGCAGAGCAGGGACATAATGTGAGTTTTCTCCTAAGGAGCAAGCCAACCTTCTTTAATTTTGTTTCTAGGCTACATAAATTTTAAGTGAATAAAAATTATGTGCATATGGAAAGACTTCTTCAATACTGTTTGGAAAGTAGGTTAATTCCTATAACAAGTTAGGTTTGGGGGACTGGAGAGGATTGATTTTGCAATAGGATTAGTTATGCTAAAGAAACAGGGTTTTTTCACTGTTGGAAATGCAAATAAAATTTTGATAGATTAGATTTCCATATTGCTTTGCTTTATTGAAGTTAGAGTAGGAATGCATTGATCAGTATTGATTTGCCTAATTATGTCATAAACTGGAAGGAATGTAGAAATTTATTCTTCTTCTGATACATTGAAGAATATATTAGAAGAATATTAATAAAAAGTTTCATGAAGAAAGGGTTTATTACTCTTATGAAATGGTGCATTCTTTTTGTCACTGTTAATCACCTGGTTCTTGATTCCTCCTTCCCCCCTCTTTGCTGTTACTACTTCATAGTCCTATTGTGCCCAACTTACTGTGCTACGTGTTCCCTGGTTTGCTGAAACCTGCTACTCTAGTGATGCTTTCACACTCATGAATGCATTTAATTTCTTGTAGGTATCATATGGACTGTGCTTGATGCCACACAGTGCCATCTGTTCATACAGAGGAGAGAATTTGTCACTGTGGATTTGGAGGTAGGTTTGGGGCTACATGGAAGTTAAGGTGTAGTACAAAGACCTGTTTTTTTTTTTAGCTGGCTGTGGACTGAAAAGATACATTTTCGAAAGGAATATCTTATAAGATATATGGAGAGGGATGGCAGGTAAGTTGGTTTCATTGGGGTAGGGGTGGGTTATGTACCCAATTTAAATGCCTCTATGCAACTGCACTCACTGTGGGGAATAAACAAGAGGAATTAGAGATGTGCATGTGCCTGCAGGGCTATGATCTTTTGTCATCACAGAGATATGGTGGTATGAATCCTATGACTGGAGTGTTGGAATGGAAGGATACGGCTCTTGAGGAAGGACAGGCAGGGGAGACAAGGAAGGGGTGTTGCCCTCTATGTCAAGGACCAGCCGGAGTGCATGGAGTTCATCTTGGGAATAGATAAGGAGCCAACTGATATCTTACGGGTCAGGATTACACGGAGGGCAGGGACAGGCGACATTATAGTGGGGATCTGCCCAACCAGGAAGACCGAGCTGATGACTCCCTCTGTAGATAGATAGGAGCAGCCTCATGTTCACAAGCCCTCACTCTCATGACGGATTTCAACTATCCTCACATCTGTTGAAGGGACAATACAGGCAGGGCTTAAGCAATCCAGGAGGTTCTCAGAATGCATTGATGATCACTTCCTTCTCCAAGTGATAGAGGAGCCAGTGAGGAGAGGTGCTATGCTGGACCTTGTGCTCACCATCACCAACAAGGAGGGACTGGTGGGGAAGGTGCACCTCAAGGGCAGCTGGGCTGCAGGGATAGTGGAATGGTGAAGTTCCATATCCTTAGGGTAGCAAAGAGCGCATACAGCAGGCTCACAACCCTGGGCTTCAGGAGATCAGACTTCAGCCTCTTCAGTTATCTGCTTGGTAGAGTACCATGTGGTAAAGTCCTAGAGGGAAGGAAGAGGTGCCCAAGAAAGCTGGTTGATATTTAAGGACCACTTCCTGCAAGCTCAGGAGCAATGCATCCCAGCAAGACAAGGTTGGGTAAAACTGCCAGGAGGCCTGCATGGTTCAACAAGATGCTCCTAGACAAACTCAAACTCAAAAGAAAGCCTACAGAGAGTGGAAGGAAGGGCAGAGAGGAAGACAAATTGTCTGAGCAGCCAGGGATCTGGTTAGGAAGGGTAAAGCCCTGATAGAATCAAGTCTGACCAGGGACATCAGGAACAGCAAGAAAAGCTTCTATAAATACATTGGCAATAAAAGGAAGACTAGGAAAATCATGGGCCATTTTTTGAAGGAAGTAGGAGACCTGGCTACTCAGGACAATGAGAAGGCTGAGGTATCAACAGGATTTTTTAACTCAGTCTCTGCCAGCCAGTGCTCCAGCCGTACTGCCCAAGTCACAGAAGACAAAGGCAGCCAAGTGGAGGCCAGCAATGTGAAGTATTCCCCAGGGGTTTGTATTTGGACTCGCACTGTTTAACATCTTTTTCAGTGACATGGACAGTGAGTGCATTCTTAGCAAGCTGGTCAATGATACCAGGCTGTGTGGTGCAGTCAACATGCTGAAGGGAAGGGATGCCATCCAGAGGGACCTTGACAGACTTGAGAGGTGGGCCTGTGTGAACCTCATGATGTTCAGCAAAGCCAGGTGCAAGGTCCTGCATTGTGGACTGGGTCATTTCCAAACACAAATACAGGCTGGGTGAAGAATGGTTGAGAGTAGTCCAGAAGAGGACTTAGGGGTGCTGATGAATGAGAAGTTTGACATGACCCAGCCATGTGCACTTGCAGCCCAGAAAGCCAACTGTGTCCTGGTCTGCATCAAAGGCAGTGTGGCCATCAGGTCAGGGGAGGTGTTTCTGCTCCTCTACTCTGCTCTGGTGAGACCCCACTGGAGTACTGCATCCATCTCTGGGGCCCCCAACATAAGAAGGATGTGGATATGTTGGAGTGAGTCCAGAGGAAGGCCACAAAGATGATCAGAGGGTTAGAGCACCTCACCTGTGAAGACAGGCTGAGAGAGCTGGAGCTGTTCAGCCTGGAGAAGGGAAGGTTCTGGGGAGAACTCCTAGGAGCCCTCCAGTACGTAAAGGGAGACTAGAGAGAGCTGCAGAGGGACTTTTTACAAGAGCATGTAGTGACAGGATGAGGAGGAATGACTTCAAACTGAAAGAGACCAGGTTTAGATTGGATATTAGGAAAAAAGTCTTTACTATGAGAGTGGTGAGGCACTGGAACAGAAAAGTTGTGAATGCCCCATCCCTGGAAGTGTTCATGGGCAGACTGGGTGGGACTCTGAGCAACCTGGTCTACTGGCAGGTGTCACTGCCTGTAGTGATGGGTTGGAACCAGGTGATCTCCAAGGTCCCTTCCAATCCAAACCAGTCTAAGATTCTGTGATAAGGAATATGTGCAGGGGTTAAGACTCACATTCTGAGAATATAGTGGACTTTGCAGAGATGTTGCTTTCCACCTAAGTTGTTCACTTTGTAATGTTTGAGTTGGACATTAATTGGAATGTTAATAAGTCTGTGCCTCTAACTATGGAATTGATCTTTTCACTCTCTCCAATTGGAAGTGGTACTGAATCTAAGTCTCAGCTCCAAAACACCTTGACCTGTGAGTATTTGAAAGCTAATTCAGGCTGTGTTTGGGAAAACATTGTGCCCTATTTGTCAATTTGTCTATTTCTCCATAGTGATTATTTAGCGCTTTTTTCCCCAGGTTAAAAATTACCGTGATGGTGGGCATGAGACTGAAATGGGATGAGTGACATCTAGTGGTTACGAATAAAAATGTGCAGGATCAAATGTTTTTCCAGCAGGACAACGAAAAGTAAAGCAATTCTAAAAAATGGCCTGCAATTAACTTAGAATCTACAAGACTTGGAATTTAGAGATCAGTTTCCACCACTGCCACTTCTTCAGTCAGCCTCTGTTAGCAGTAACTTTCCTGCCTGATGTCCAATGCCAAGGAATGAATTTGATATCTGATGCCAAGACCTGGTTACCCTCAACACATTCTAATGTCTTCTTTTGTCTCTTTCCCATTTCATTGTTTGTTTTTCGGGATATTTTTACATGGCCCTCACTTTGCCACAACCGGGATGACTTTAGAATCATATAATTTTGTGATTATTCTTTTTTTTAGGCCGTTGGAGGGAGGTCATCTCAAGAATAGCTCACTTGTGAGAAAGTGATCAGCTGGTTTGTACTGCTAAGAACTCAACTGTCTTACTTGTTGCTCTCAGTATTGGAGGAGTTGACACTGTTCACTTCCCCTGGAAGGATTCTAGTCCAGGACTGGACTTCCAACACCTGGACCAGGTCTCTGCTATCTCAGGGCAACTTTGTTGAATGGATTCGGTCTAAGGGTAACAGTGGATTACACCTGTATGATGCCTAATGGACAAAACAAGTGGCTTTAAGAGGTTCTTTCCTGTTGTAATTTCCAGTGACTCTTTTTCTAACCAACTGGACCCGTGTAACTGATCTTACTACCCCATAAATACTTATGAACAAATTCCAGCTGTCCAGTTCCCATTAAAGCAGAAGCTAGATAAAATCTCTCACTCTAGGGCAATGCTTGGCTTCTTGTGTTATACAACACTATGATTTCTGGTTAAGTGTAGAATGCTGAGAAATGAGCTAGTGTATGGTCATATTTTTTTCAGATTTTTGTGATGAAAAGTGTTGTGTCTTCCTAATGGCCTGATAGACTTCAGAGAAAATGGAAACAGACATTTCCTCTGATTTGAGAAAAGAGTGGGCTCCACTGAAATTAGATTAATCCTTCTTACCTGGCTTCCTGGGAAGTCATAAGCATATCCAGAAATCTCCCTGCCAACCCATTATATGAAACTGGGTAAGTCATTTGGTCAAGTTTAGACTAGGAACCACTGCAGTTGAGCCTGTAATTAAAGTAATCTGGTAAGTTCTGTGCTCCAGAGGGCTTTTGGGACGGATACATATGCAGTTGTGGAAAATTTTGGGAAAAGGCTGAGCAGTAGCTATGTCAATCTGTATGGTCTCATGAGTCTTTGATAGGGCCTTGCATACATCCAGATGACTCTGCCCAGCTCTATTTCCTTTCAGTTCTTCAGGGGTGCAGAAATGGAGAGAGGAAGATAAAGGGATATGTGGCACATGTGCTCCATGTGTTAGTAACATATCCCTCACAGCTGTGGGATCTGCAAGCAAAAGGAAGGAAGCAGGTGAAATCTGTTGTGCTCAGAGGAAGCCAGCATGTGTTTGCGTGCTAGCAAATGACAGATTTTTCCTTTAAAAGTCAGTGCTCTCATGCTGTGAGAAAGAGACAGGCACCTCACTGTTAAATACCTCCTTTATGAAGCTGTAAGTTCATATTATAATGGGGCGAAGCCTGGTGCCATCACGGAGTTCCTCCAGAGTGGTGAGTATTATGGACAGGAGCTGTGTGTAGGGGAGAACAGTGAAGGGAATTTTCCCAAAAACTTCAGTAGTGGCAGCTACTGGGAGATGACAGAAAAAATTCTGAATTTAGCTTCAAAGCTCCAAAGGACAGAAGTTCTTCAACATGTGGGCCTGTTGCATTATAACTTCTCAACATGTTTTAAGGTACATGTGGTCTGGCAGCAATTATTGATGAAGCCATACCAGCTGCCTCTCCTGCAGTGAGTTCATCCTCTTAGGCCTGTAGTGTAAATGACTTTCTCATGTGGCTTCATCCATAAAAGTGCCAGAAATGCCTTACTATGTCAAATCTATGGCCCACCTAGACTAGTATTTCTGCGTTGGACGGCAGGTGATACTGTATGGAGATAGGACATGATCCTAACCATTCATGTTGTGCAGCCTCCTCATTTTGCCCCAGAATCCACAGTCACTGGATTAAGATATCTGAGGTACACTTGTGGCCATTCCTTTACCTATTGTGGAATGGCTGCCCATAAATAAATTCTCTTTTTACAGCCTGCAGTTTTTGTCTAACCTGCTGATATTATTGGTCTCCTCAGTCCCACATCACTAGTTTCACTATAGCTGTATTTGCAAAATAGTTATTGCTTGTTTGTTTGAAACCTATCTTGCACATAGTTTGAGTGAGTGCCCATAGTTCTAGTATTGCAAGTTTTGGTGAGTAACACTCTTGCTCTCACTTTCTTGACTGACTTTATGATTCAGTAATTCTCAATTGTTTGCCACTCAGCCTGCATGTCTCCAAATTAAGGAGAGAACTCTCTCCTCGTAATGCAGCTGCTCCATCCTCTAAATTCCTGTTGTACAATTTATGTGCTTGCATGAAACACAAGTGCTTAAATGCGGATACAAGTCAGTCTCTCAGTAGCTACATTTCCCAGCTGTCTGTCACAAGGCAGAGTTGGCTGCCCTGTTAAAGCAGTCAGTGTTCACAGCATAACTCTTTTTTGAGCACCTTCTATCTGACCTTTTTTAAAGCAGTAGCAAGCAAATTCCAAGAACACTTGTGGGATGAAGTGCAACAGCTTTCTCTGTTTGTGGGTGGAGACTGGCCAATTCACAGCCATCCCTAAGGATATTTAGCTTTTTCTTGGTCTGAAACCAGCTGTTAGAGAGGGCCAGATCCTCACTAGCTGTTTGTGGAGATTCTGGTCATTTGGGTTACAATGCTGGCCAGACACTCATTTGTACTTTTTGTGGTGATTCCTCCCTGTCTCAGTACCGAACAAGTGAATTCATTTTTACTCCTTGGTAGTTAGTACTCTTCCTTTATGTGACAGGATATGCATGGTGAGAATGTGGTCAGCTGCAGGAACAGATACAGGGTAGCAGCCACATTTGGATGCACTTGACCTGATTTTAGGCCAGGACATTTATGCTCTCTATATTGAGAAGTGGATCTTTAGAGAAAGTTGATTCTGCAGGTATTGCCTATCAGTTCACTGGTCTCCAAAAAGGGTGGAAGTTACATTCTGGTGGTGTGGTTATGGTAAAACTGGTTCTTATATGTTATCATTCTTGATTTCTGGCAGCTTATTATATATTAAGTTGTCTTGGTTTATTGAAAATAATCCAGATATTGTTTTTAATCAATCAATTTTAATAAACTGAGGAGTTATTTCTTTCGTGGATAACTGAATAGCTCTTTTTGGAACCCATGCTGAGCAACGATTCTTTTCTCAGTTTTAGGTCCTGTAAATTATTTGACTGGGTAGTGAAGGGAAGGCTGAAATGTTTAATTTCATTATATTGTTAGGAATTAAAGGATGTAAAAGCAAAGCTAACTAAGAGTAATGCTTGGTCTAACTAAACATGGATGACTACTCTGGCAAGCAGAAGACTGCAAATGGAAATTTGCTGCATTTTTTTTCTCTTTTAGAAAACTAAAGATTTAAAGAATGGAATGAGAGCAAGTGTTGCTTTTAGATATTAAGAAAAATCACTGAATGTGTCTACATACTCTCCTGTTATTGCTGATTTTGCCAGATGAGTGTGGGAATAGTGTGGGCTACAACATTTTGCATTGCAGTTACCCTGGTTGTGTAAGTCATGGGGCACATTTCCTCTATCCCATTCTATAAACACAGTGCTATGAAACCTGCAGCACCTTTTCTAGATACATTCTGTATTGGAGTGTCTTCCTGCATCTTAAGAAGAATAATACTCCCTGGAGTCATTCTCCCACATCTCTAACTGCTGCATTCTCACTGCCAAGAATGTCCTGGAAGCTCCATAAGTCAAACTAAGAAATTGCTACATACCAGAATAAACTCTCACAGACAACTAGTGAAGAATAAATGCATACACAGTTCATTTACTCTTGATCTCACATCTCTTGTTCTCAAAACACTTTCCACATCTTAGGAACTGACACTGTCACCATAAACTGTTGACTCAGCATAGTTACTGTTTTTATAGTGAATGATAATCTGCCTTCCCACAAGTTCTCACTGTTTCACACTGTTTCTTTTCCTGAACAGAAACAGACCAGCTGCTTTTCTCTTGGATGCTTTACTGATGTCTATCTAAGTCAATGCAGAGTTCTTGTACTCAGCTGTACTCAGGAAAGACTTCTGTTCTTGCAGGCTTAATTTTTTAAAAATTATCATGTTTTATCTAATAAAAGCTACTACGCTGGTCTACAAAGTCATCTTAGAATGATTTGCAGCTGTAGCAGTTCTAATGATGTAAGGAGAAAAGTGACTCAGGGCAATTGCTCCCTCTGCTGTGTAATCCTCCTGCCAGAAGCTCTGCACTTGCAGAGTCATTCAGGTCTGTTTTTCCTGTGCCACAGTTATGTTGCTGGGTGTTGATGCCTTGTGCATAGTACACATTTTGAGAAACCTTTAATCCCTGGCCTTTCAACACCGGAACATTAAATTTTTTGTCACACCAGTGAAAAAAATTACATTTTAATATTTATAAACTGTAGCATAAAAATAGAGTTTTTATAAAAGTAAAATAACTCTAAAATATTTTGAATTCCACAGGGTATCATATTTATGCATTTTTTTAAATACAGCATTTCTAGGATGTTGGTTTTAGGAAGCAGCACTACACAAGGAAATTTTTGATTTAAATGAAAATGGAAACATCCAGTACTTTCAGCACATTTTCATGTACAGTAAATACATTGCTCCTTGAGAACCTTCTCTATACCACAGAGAGCCAGGCTGAGGCAGTACAAAAGCAGAAGGAATCCAGAAGTGGTGCTGCTGTTCCAGCTGACACAACGTGCTGCTCTGCAGGTAGCCTTTCTTGCTCTCCTCTCCTGTCACCCAGGCAGGGGTAGAGGAGCCAGCAGTGAGTGACTAGTGCTTGCAGCATTCAGCTCTAGGCTTAGGTTTAGACCAGGCTCCACATGCCTTCTGAGTCAGCAGAACTGTTCTCAGGGATGATCCCTCTTTGCCCACCAAGCAGAACTCAGATACCTTGGTAACCCCACATGCCTTACCTTTACTGAACCAAGTGCAGCATTTATGGATGCAATTACATCTCTCCATTTGCCCTCCAGCTGTAACCCTTGTCCCAAATAGCTATTTACTGCTGACTTGAACAGTGTTCATCACCCTCTAGTAAGCACTGACCTGAGCACCTCTAGTATCCACTGGTTTAAGCACCTCAAACCAGCTTTCCTTCTATTACGTGTCTCATTTCTTATGGGTGTGAGGGCCTGCATATAGACCATACACTTAATATTAATGGAGAAGACAATGAAAAAGCTGTTGTTAGTGCTTTGACTGTTCTTGTGACTGCCTCACCCCTTGGACCATAAGCCTGATACAGAGTATATTGGCCACTCATTGAACTGTATAGGTGATTTGTAAGATCAGATTATTTTTGTAACATTATCAGCATGTCATGTGGAGCTGGTCAGAATTTGATGTAATGGGGAGAAGGCAGGGAGAGACTGCCACATTCAGGGCTTTGACAGGCCCACTCTGCTGTTTTCCACTGAGAAATTAAAAGATGGGGATGTTGTCTGTCATTCAGTGGCAGCTCACTACTGTCATTGCCCAGTCTCCATGTTCAACTGGGCTTAGCAGTACTGTTCCATCTTGTTTTGTGTTTGCTTTTTCCCCCTGCGATAATTAGAGGGATGCAGCTGATGTTGCTCCATAACATTAAATACTTTACTGAGGGCAGCTCTGGATTGTTCAGATAAAACCTGAAATGCACTTGTCCTTTCAGTGTCCTTTTGCTCGTTTTCAAAGTACCTTCTAGGGGAAGATTCCCTGTCCATGGCAGGTGAGTTGGAACTAAATGATCTTTAAGGTCTCTTCCAACCCAACCCATTCCATGATTCTATGATTCTTTGAAACTATGTTGTTGTGAACAAATTGATTGAAAGTTCCCATTGCAAGGAGTCAGTTTAATGTGGAATGGTCCCACAAAGTGAAACTGGAGCTTCTTGACAAGAAGTTTATTATAAGATTTCATTATTTTGCGCTGGAGAATAGAAGCAAGATTATATGTTACAAAACACATATAAGGAAGTAATTATAAATAGGCTCCAGATCAAGACACTTCCCATGAATTGTTCAGTGGATTATTTTACTAGATTGAAAGTGGATAACAAAGGACAGGATTGAGCTATCAGATGTTGGGAGACAATTCACTGAGGTGGAATTTATCTTCATGTGTGCTTGACTTTGCTTAATTTCTCTTTCATGAGGAAATTTTAGTGTAGTCCTGTGAATAGGGGCCATGGGACTCCTATTAATTTACCACTATATGTTTCTATTCCTTTATGAACTACGTTATAAACCCACTTTATGTTCAAAACTATTTTTATTATAGTTGTGACTGTTTTCATTATGGAAAGAAAGAGAATAAGAGAAAATTGTGAGATTAGAAGTGACAGGTCTGAAGCCACAGAAGGAAATATTCATATAAAAGATTAGAACTGAAGGTTTCTGTCATTTGTGACAAGGAAATGGTTTGGGAAAATGTTACAGAGATGAGGATACTGAATAAAATAAGGAAATTCGGAAAAGATTAACAGTTTTCTTGTAAAAGAAAGGCTGAGCTATGCAGCCTCAACTTCCTAGTCCCCCATATTAAAGAAAAATTTAAAAAAAGGAAAAAAATTGAGTATTTTTCCAGGAACAATATTAGCAGATGAATCCTGATTCTGCCACCAAGATGAACCAACTTATCTTTGTGTATCTGTTTCTTCTCTGTAAAATGAGGATAAGGATATTGGCAGTTTTTGTGAAGTGGTTTGAGAACTGTAGATGTAAGTGCAGGCTAACACAGCAGTTCTCTGATGCTGAATGCTCACCATGATACAGGACTAACAAGTTGCTGATGGGATAAAGGAGCATATGACAGTCATGAATAATGACATTTGTGATTTTGCAAAAATTTATGTGATTTATTCTGTTTCTTTTTGTGTTTTTTCCTGAGGGAGAAAATCAAGCAATGCTCTTTCCAGTGCTGAGGTATAAACTACAAAGCTCATTCTGGTGAAAAAATAGTCTGTGATCTCTTGATGATTGATCAAAGCAGGTGATTTTGAACTTGTTTTTAATCTATTATTTAAACAATATGCTAAATAAAACCACATTTGATTGACTTTACATTTGTTTTGCCTTTATAGTTCTTAGTGGTTTTCCTTAAAAAAATTCATATTCACTGAAAACAAATCAATTTGTAGATTTTACTGTGATTTTCACAGGTCTGTCGACTTTAATGTCCTCATTTATCTCCTTGAGCCACTGCACACAGCAGTTCAGTTCACATGGTACCACCCAATGTTAGAAGCATCAGATCTGCTGTGTGTATGTTGTAAAGATCTCTTCTGTGTAAGTTTGAGTGGATTCTGTAGGTATTTATGGATGTGTGGGTATATATGAACACCAGAAGACAGTAAGTCAAAGAGGGGAAGAGTGTGCTAAGACATCAAGTCTGAAGGTCTCTCAAAACCTAGTTAGCACTGAAGTCTTGTAATGCTGTTGAATCCACAAGCATGGATATGTGACCCTGCAATTCAGCTGAGTCTGTTGAAGGCCACCAGCAAACACGAGTGGGAAGCCAAACTCACACCACATTGAGACAGTGGTGGCTGCTCCCTGCAGACATGAACTACAGGTTCCACACCAGCTGAAACAGGCAACCACTGGAAACACTTTCTGAACCCCTGCTAGAAGCCCTTTTATCAGTAGGATCTTCTGCTTCTAATGTAATGGCTGTGTCTGGCCTTCATGCTGTTGCTCAAATCCATAACTCTAAATTTGTGTGTTGGTGTGAGCTGTGTGAAGGGGATGTATTACATGTAGTTTTCTGCTATTGAAATTAACAGCTTGTTTTTATTACTAAGAACAGCTTTATTTTTTTTAAAAAGTGGTTTTGTAAATATGGGTTGTGGTCTGTCTTCCTCCAACTTGATATTGTTAATGTAGGCACTGAGTAACCCAGGCACAGAGATAAATGTGTGTAAGTTCCTCAGAGATCCCTGGCAGGTAATGAGGCCAGAACAAGCCTGGAGGGCCATTCATGGTACTTTGGCTGGCACATACAGGGTCTGTATGTCATAGATGGGGCCTATCTGGAATTCGGTTCATATATGTTCATGAAGTTATTTGTACAGGCTTATCTAGATTGGTCAGGTTATTTTAATGGGTGCCACATTTCTTAGAAGCTAAGATGTGGTGGGGTTTTGTTTGTTTGGGGGTTTTTTTAGTTTTTTTCTTTGTTTCTTTTTTTGTGTTTTTTATTTGTTTTGGTTTTTTTAAAAAAAAATTTGGCAAGTTGGATTTTGGATAAAAATTGTAAGTTGTTAAAAATTTGCAATAGAGCATTAAAATTTTATTAAAGTACCTGAAATATGTTGGGCACATCTACTAACTTTAAAAAAATTAAAATACAGGCATTTCATTAGTGTTTGGTTATTTCATTATTGGATATCTACACTGTGAAGACCAGAAGCAAGAATGACATGCTGGAGGACAGAAAGTTTTATATGAAAGGAGGAAGGACATCAACAGGTGAAAATAGTTGGAATGGACTGGAAGAGTGAGACCTAAGTTTGCCACATTTTGGAAGTTGTACATATCATTCTCTTCTTTCTGGCTCTTAGGTGTGACTGGAAATGCGAATATTAGTTTCATTTGTCCTCAGTTCCCAGGTGAGTTTCAATTGTCATTGAGTTAATACATCTGAAGAAAATAGTCTCATTTCACTTTCAAGCTAGCAATAGAGAAATTAATTAAAGCATAATTTTTTGTACAACAAAAGCTGAAAATACTGGAACAATGAAAATACAAGTTTTTGTTCTGTGGTGAAGACTGGAAATATGCTTGTCATGAATAATGATGTTTTAAAGAAATGAAAGACTATTATGTAAATTTGTATTTGGCAGAGCTCAAAATGGAAACTGAGTACCAGCTATGCTGCCCGTGTTATGCGACCTTTGATTATGAAAGGCTGAGTTCTGTAGAGCACACCAGTGCACAAGAGACAGGCTGGTTGGAGAAAAAACTCAAGACTTTTATTCCCTGCAAAGTCAGTTCATTCAAAGAGGTGTTCAGCCTGCTGGGAATATCTATTTCAACCCAGACATGCTTTTATTGTGTGCTTCAAATAGGGTATAGTTTTAGCAGTCCCCTGAAAATTTTAAATCTGCATGAAACATGGCACAAGCTCGCAATGACAGTGGGATGGCTTTCAGGAGATCATAGAGCAGCTCTTAATATTCAAGTGCTGTGACTGTGTATCCATCAAAAAAATAAAATTCCGTGGTAAAATCATTAGCCCTAAATTTTCATGGAAAAACCAAGACTTGTTAGTTCTCCAGACCCTTACGGCAAGATTTCAGTTGACTTTGAGGCAAGGATTTTGCTCAGTAATAAAACTAGTAACTGATTCAGTTATTACAGTTATTCCTTATTTATGTTTTGCTGAAAGGTGATCTAGCAAAATGGAACATGTTGCTCTACAATTCTCAGTATGATGCTTATAAAGAATCATCTATGGGTAACCTTAACATTTCAGGGAAAAAATATTCTATTTTATTAGCTGAAGATTTAATTTTCCTTTTACTATTACCAGCATAAATGCAAACACCTTACAACTCCTGGAATTACTCATGATGTGCAAAGCTCTGTAAGGCAGAGGAAAAGCTAATTTTCCTATTAGCTGTTTCTTGCTTATTCACTTCACCCTCATGTGAATTAATCCAACACTAGGCTCCAACGCATCAAATGTGGTATTAACTAGTGGGGGATGTTATTTTCCTCATATTGCTCACCCTAAATGACAAAACCTAATAGAATCCAGCTCATGAGACAACTCTTCACTGACAAAAAGTCAATGTTAATTCATGATTTTCCCTGTGATTGATCAAGTCACTGTAGGAAACTGAGCAAGGACAAAATTTGCTGCAGACCTCATGGTGAGGAAATGCTTCCCTAGGTGAGTAATTCCAGTGTTCACAGCTCAAAGATGTGTGGCAGATCTGTGGGGAGAGGAACAAGGTGTCTAAGAACACCAGGTTAACCCCCTGACGGGAGCTCTGGGACAATGATGAGTTGCATTATGTTCTGTGATGGCTACAGCTGATCCTTCTCCTGGCCCTTACATTATATACTTCCTCCTTGAATAAAAATTATTAGGTGTGTACATATTAAAGAAAACTGGTTAAATGTTGCTTTTATTAACTAATTTAAAATCTTTATAACCTATTTGAGACATAGTGACATAAACCACTGTATTCCTTAGATGCAGAAAAGCCATGATTGTCTAACATTGCAACTGAATTCAAGTTTCTCATCTTCCAGGCTTGCAGTTTGAGTGTGCTATTCCAAGAAATACAAGACTGGTACAAGAAGAAGAGAACTGTTGACACAAAAATCACAGATTTTCTCAACCCCCTTTGTTGCAAACCAAGCATCATCCCTAGAGAAATAATTTCTCCTTTGTGTTCTTGTACAAATCAAATTCATACACAAAGCATTCTTTCCTGGTGCTCTTACCCTATCAGCTTTTCATTTGTAAGTTTGTGGTCCCTAAGACAAATATCGGTGTTGTTCATGTCCTTGTGAATCAAAAGACCTTCAGCTCTGTGGGGTTTAACCTGTTCTACTTAAGGGAGGCATTGCTGCAATTACATCTCAGGCTTCTCCCCTATTTTTCCCACATGACTGTGCTTTGAGACTGAAGACAAGTCCATGATGAGTTATGGAGGGTGGGAATTTGGTAACTAATGACTTTTACTTCTTTCTGCTGTTGTGTGGGTCTGTAAAAAGGCAAAATCTTAGCAGAGCATGCTGGTCAGTTGCAAGGTGAGGTTTGGATAGGGTGACAGGGCCCTCCCAAGTCTTGTTGTACCTGTCTGTCTGAGTTAAATGACACCTAACCTTGGTCAGGCCTGGAAGGACACTTTTTGTTCAAAAAAAGAAAAAAATGTACATGGTGATAAGACCATTTCCTTTCTCACAGCGTCTCCTTTAATGTCAGGCCTGAAATATGAAGTCATTAGGGGATATTAAAACAGTGCTGACAAACTAATTAACAAAAGACATTACGCCGGATGGGCTCAATTTATCCTTTTTAATGGTTCTTATAAATGGGTGCCGCCAATTAAAATTAATAAAGATTTACCAGCGATTGCCCAGCATACACTGTTAAAGAGCTCCACTGAAGGTCGCCTTAAAGTCAGCCTTGTCAAAGCTGCAAGTTCAGCTCCCAATACCAGGCCATGCTGAGTTACTCTCAGTTACATTTTCCCAGGCAGTTTCTCTTTCTTTATATTTGGCTGAAGTTTATGCACTTTTGTCTCTGTCTTTCCAGATCCTCATCCATCTGCCCGTTGACTCTATTAAAAAATATCCCCCATGTGCTATTAAATTTGTCACAATTTCACAGAGGAGAATCTCAACAGTCAGTATAATGAGAACTTTGTTCTTTCCAAATCTATCTGTTATGAAGAAATCCTTGACAAACAGCTTTCATTTTAAACCACTCTTTATTTTCTTGCTGTCAAATTAAGGTATAACAGTGTCCCTGACTGGGGGCAGAGTATGGATGATAAGGAATGCCCTGTGTGGCTGTGGTTTTCTTCAGCCTCGACCAGAGTGAATTTTGCCAGGCCACGCTCTTACAGCTTCCAGCATCTCACCATGTGTAGGTGAATAGGTGTTAAAAATGTAAATTAGGAATGCATCAAGGGAGAAGTCTGCTAGTACCTCAGTGAATAAAAATCCATGACAAATAGTAACTTTTTTGCAAATCTGTCCACCAACAGGGAAATAGCTAAGCAGACTAGCCATGCAGCCATGAGCAGAACCTCAGCTCCTCTCTGAGGTTCTACCCTCCATTTCCATTTTGTAAGGCAATGGGGCAGGTAAACTGGTGAATGCCATTCTTTTTTTACCCATACTTTCCTTGATGGAAATGCTGTCAGAAAGAGTATTATAAGTGACTAGATGGAGGTGCAGCTGTAGCTTGTGCTGAGCTGTGTTGGCAGGTCCATGCTGATCTCTGTATCATGACAATGTATTGGCTGTAATGGGCAGGAGACAGACTCTGGGAGAAGGTGGAGGTGCCTGCTTCAGAACTGAGCTTTCACTTCATAAGTGTATAGAGTATACTTACCTGCTCTAGACTATTCGTTATTTTTCTATTGCTATGAGAACATGATTTGAGCGATTTGGCACAATCTTTTCATGTTGGTGCTATTAAGGATTCTCCACCCCAGAAGGCAGCACTAAGGAATAGCTGCCGTTGTCTTCTCATGCACATTTAGAACCAGATCCCCAGTGTGAGATGGCAAAACATGACAACACATTTGGAAAGCAGCAAACAGTTCCTGATTCTTTACTCTTCAGTGCCTGGGAAGTGACTGCTGTATGCTCAAAAGAGGAGACAAGAAATGGTCTTGTTCCTCTGTTCTGTTCTTTGTGAAAATACTGATGAAGTGCAGTAAATTAACAGTTCAAAAAAGGAAAGAGACCTGTGGGAGCAGTGGTAAAGGCAGTGTTACATGAGCTAGAGAAACAGCGTGACTGGTTTTGTGGGAAACAACCCCACAAGTGGGGCATAGTGACCCTGCTGGGTCAGCTGATGAAAGTTCTGGGAAATGAGAGGGAAAAGAGAAGGAATAAATCTCTGACAACTTCAAGAGACCTGAAGTTTCATGATGTTGTATAGCTTTAACTGTCTCACTGGAGCTAGTTTCTTACTTTCTTTACTTTTCCCACCTCATTCACCCTTTTGAGTATGCTAAGGACATGCAGGAAATCTATACAGTATATTCCAGAAGTGAACATTTCCTTCTCATGAAGTTTAAAGGATATCATAACAGAGAAAAGATTTTCAGATTTTCTGAGGAGGGAGTGAGGGAGGGAGTAGGAAGGAAAGAAAGGAGAAAGAGAAGAAATAAAATTGAAGGAGGAACTGGAGAGAAAATTAAATTGAATCATTGTTACTAAGTAAAGTCTTTCAAATGGCTCTTAACCCTTGTGTGAAATTTTGGTAACTCCTCTAGATGAACATTGTTAATTTTTTTCTCACAAGCAATATTCTTTGGCAGAAAGGTACAACTTTTTTTCCAATTACAAGTATGACACATTAGGACTAAGAGTCAAACTTTGGGTTTTGGAAGTAAATTTTCTGCTGTATTGAAACAAATCAACTGCAAGATTATAGGGTAGAAATGTGGGTCCATCCAAGGTTTTCCAGGAATGACTTGTGGTTTCAGCCAGTCTCAGTTCTGTATTTATTTATCTTATATTTGCTGTCTGAAAAGACATCAGATGTGGGTCTGAAGCACACATGGTACATTGTTATGGCAGTTAATGGGAACTGTGAAGTCACTTTTTCTGAGTGGAGAAGGGCTAATTGTGTTACCAGGCTTCCTGCAGAGTGAAGCTCTCATCTGTGGCTGCATCTCATAGTTTCAAAATACATCTCATTACAGAGCCCTCAGAGCTGTCTGAATACCTAAAGGTCCCAGTAGCAGTAGCATCTATGGGACCAGCTGCCCAAAGCAAATTCTCTTTTGGCTTGTCTAGTAAGTCCATATTTAAGTTGATGATAAGAAGGTAGTTGCACACCACTTCAGCATAGACTTTAATAGTATGCAGAGTCTTTACTCTTCCACTTGGTTAAAATTTCCTTTTCTGTTGTGTTGAAAATATCCTTTGAAATAAGTATTTGGTTGAATTCTGTAACTACCCCATGTCCAATTACACTTAGTGTCACAGGACCATAAACTGTTTACTGTCTCGTAGTAAAATTTTGGCACAGATATTTCTAACAAAGGTCTTAATCTTTGTAAATCTCCTTAATTGTCTTCTCCTGTGCCATGTTAAAATAAACACAGTCCTTTAGGCTTGTGATGCCTAATAATGGTGCTTAGAACAAAGGTTATCTTTAGATAATTTATCTTTGGATAATTAATTTTTCTTCTTAATTTTCTCTCCTCTATTTCTGATGCATATGTAGCAAGAGCTTTGTGGTGTCCCTCTAAGCTGTTCCATGTTTGGCATTCAGTTTTCATGTAATTCTGCAGAAGGAAAAATGAAGAAAGAAAATACGTAAGAAAATACGTCTTCTAATTTAAGAAATAGTCAGCTAAGGGCCAGTTATATGTATTTTTTGGGGACTTTTATTGAGACTTCTCTTACCTGATCACCCAACTGTCTTGTAGTGGAGGATCCACCTACCTGGGACTTTGAATTTTTTTTCTAGCTTTGTACTACTCACAATCTTCTTCGATTCCCAGTTGCTTTTCAGGTTTGTTTGAGCTAGATGCCCACTAAAACAACAAGATAAATGGGCAGAAAACACTACAAGTAAGAACCAAAAGTGAAAAGCAGCAGAATATTGTGATTTCAAACTGTCTAAGTTGCAGCAAATAAAATAGCATGTGAGAGATTTCACTTCGTTATCAAGAATTGTTCATAAAAACAGTGGCTATTCTGGCGCTTTCTTGGCTTCAGCTTCCACAGTGTGCAGAGCTGAGGGGACATAGTTATTAACAGTAGCAGTTCTCTCAATATTTCTTTGGATACTGATGGCCCACATCACCTAAAGCCTTTGGCATCCTGGAATCTTCTCAACGAGCTTACAAAAATCCCTATGATTCAGAAACAGCAATATATAAGCTGCAGTCTTCTCTGGCTGGGAAGTGACACCACTGAAATTTGTTTGTGTATGTTTGGATTTGAGCTCTCATCTTTCCATATGCAGTGACTCCCAATCAGACTTATTCCAGATATGTTAAAGGGGAATATTGGGGTGTATGTGTTGCCACCTGGTTCCAGGCTATTAAGCTTTGGAGTTTTCTGCAAAAAACAGCCCTGCACTGAGGGATCAC
This sequence comes from Sakesphorus luctuosus, assembly GCA_013396695.1. Taxonomy (NCBI): domain Eukaryota; kingdom Metazoa; phylum Chordata; class Aves; order Passeriformes; family Thamnophilidae; genus Sakesphorus; species Sakesphorus luctuosus. The sequence goes on from VWZD01006262.1 coordinate 200,528, forward strand.
CAGCTTTTGCCTGCACTCACGATGTACAGTACATTAATTGTGCCCTCCCTAATTCCTGCTTCAAGATAAATCTCTTGCGCTCCCATTATTTGGCTAATTGCTGTGGATTATATGGCAGTCAGTTGCTCTTTGGCAGGGCAAGATTAATGGAGGACATTTCCTTTGTTTTGATTTCATTTGCTAATTGCTGTATGGAGAGGTGGTTATGTTAATTCATCCTCTCTCCCTGTTAGATAGCAGGGTTTTGTTTAGCATGTGCTGGGAGAGGAGTAGGTTGACAGGAATCCAAAATGTTTCTTTGTCTTGCTCTGTGGTTTTGGGAGGGGGGAGATCTTCAGGCAGTAGGCCAGTTTTAGCAGTTCATAGATGGAGTGCTCATATTCTTATGTGCTTTCTGTATGTTTCTAGGCATAGGATGTGCTAATTGTAGGTGCACAAAATGAGGAATAAAAATTTTTCTGTATTTTTGCTGCGAGCTGAATTATCTGGTTGTTGATCTCTTTGTAGCTCTATCAGACTCATGGCATAAAATCAGAACCCCACTGAAAAAACCGTGCCTTTTAATTGAGCGTGTATGCCACCACTCTGGCCCCTGGCAAGGTGCAGAGTCAGAGCCTGTGAGCAGCTGAGCATCCAGGAATTGAGTGTTGTTACTACCTCTGTTTTTATTAGGCAATTCAAACAACAGCGGTCACCAAATGAGCAGTTCTCTCAGCTTTAGATAGATGCAGAAGTCTGAGGGATTTGGACAAATAATTGAGCCATTCACACTTGTTAACCATAAAGGAGTCCAAGCCAGTCACTGGTGACTGAAAATTGCTGCCATCTGTTGCCTGTTCTCTGGCTTTTGCAAAGTGTCTGGATGTCACTCTTTCCTGCTGAGACAGATGTTTCCCACTGCACATCTGCAGTCTGGGATTTGTACTAATTACCCTTTTCCATTGACACATTCATCCACAGCCATGAAAAAATCCACCTTCACCACAGAAAAGATGCCTCAGAACAGAGGACTAACATCTGAAAGGCACAGTTGTGAGGAATCTGCCCAATGCCTTCTATAATTTAATTGTTCTGTGAATAAATGAGACACCTCAGTCTCCAGAGTTATCAGCTTGACAGTTTTTACTAGAACAAATTTCTTTTGATTCAGTGGCTGCAGCAATTAATTTAGGGATCTAGAAATAAAGTCTTTATTATAGAAAACTGCCAGTCTTCCTATCAAGAAGGCTGCCAGCCTGTCCTCTACTTTGGGGAAGATGAAGAATCTGGCCATGTTTAGGTCTGGTTGTTTCAGAGATCTTTAAATAGAGCACAATAAAATCACCATGGATAGTGATAGAAATAATTGTGCTAACCTGTTTATATTTCTGATTCTTTGTAACAAAAAGGAGGGACATGGTTTAGTTACCTTTGGATTTATGAACTCTAATTATTATTATTATTTAAATTCCTGCAGAAGCCTATCTGTTTTCACTTTATGGGAGTATAGAGCATACTTATCTCCTCTAGACTGCTTATTATTTTTCTATATCTATGAGAATTTTTTTTTAATAAACTATTCAGGAGGAAGCGTTTTGGGACCTCTCACAATTTTGTTGCTCTGCTGTTCTTGCTATTGTTTCAAGACAGGCTCCCTGCACTAAGTCACCAGCTATTTCTGCTGTGCCTGCATTTCTTTTTGCATCCTTTTTAATTTTATCCCCGTTGCCATAAGCTTAGCCTACAGCAGATCTTCTTGGCTGAGCAGTAAAATCCCACCTCCTATAATGCCCATACTTCACATAACTGTGCAATATCATATCTGATCTTGGACATCGCTGGATTACAAGCTGGGACTCGTCAGGCATTTCCATGATCTTCTCTAAGGAAGCCATAAAATAGTGTTCAGAGCGCATCCTGTATGCAAGCTGTCAAAATTACTTTGTGTAGACCTTCAAACTGTATTTCGTGTCTCCCAAGGGGATGCTGACTTCAAGAGGCTGCCAGGAGGTTTTGAGATGGTGCCCTATTTCAGGTATCTCAGAAGATGGCTGGGCAGGTTCAGCTCTGCTTTGTTATAAATGATTCCATTTGGAGCACCTGGAAATCCTCTAGTGTCAGGCTGGCAAATTTCAGCTTCAAGCAGGACTCTTGGTATAAGGTAGTCGTTGCCTTGAATGTGGAAAGGAGTTTTCGGGAATCTCTTCATAGTTACTGAGAGCTTTAGAATTTACTGCTCATGATCTAGCAGGGAAAACTGCTTTATTTTGCCATGTGTGTCACTGCTACAATGTTTCTGGAATTATGGGTGAGGGTGGTGGAAACATGAAACATCAGAGGACATTTCCTGTTCAAAATTGGTTTGAGATAGGCTGTGACTAAGAGTGTTTTACAGTAGGTGTCTGAGAGAAGGCCAACTACGAACTAAGTCATGTGGAAATGATCCCAAGACACTTAATGTATTTTGCAATTCAGAGTACTTATTATCCATGGCTCTCAAAGCACTTTCAAGAAAGGTTAATGCTGTGACAAGCCTTTAACACAGGGGCTATTGTTTTGCATGGAATGAGCTCACAAAATCACAGAGTGGGATGTTGAATAGGGCAAGGTGACTTGGAAATCCAAAGAAGAAAGCTGGTTAGGAAAAGGATGAGGCTCAGCTCTGCGGTGATTAAACAGTGCATGGTACTCATTGCTCCAAGTAAACTATCTGTGAACTTGCCTAAGGAGTCCTAGCTCTTAATTCACGTCTAAATTTTGGATATTGCTCCCTACTGTGACCCATCAATGAGACAATTGCGAGGCTAGATAGGGGAGGCCCTGTTCAATACGAGGGAGCAACAGCATCAGCAAGACCAGGACCTCTCCAACACTGTGTGATAAAACAATCAGAGGCTTATGAGGATTCTCATGGCACTAGGAACAGACAGCATTGCCATCACAATACTGAAACCATGAAGACTAAACATAGAGTAGCTAGTGCTGCCTTGAAGCAGCGAAGAAAAAAGACGTGTTAGAGTGACCTAACACTTGGCTAGAAGTGGCCCTTGTGCATGTGCACGTGCATTTGAAGACTGAATCGGAATTATAAATTGTTTAGTGGGCATGAAGGTTGCTACTGGAAACATGGACTTGCATACACCAGTCATTTGGAAAGCAGTTCTTGATGAAACATTGCTAGCAGCAAATTCATTGGAAGAGTGGAAATTAATTTCATGGGCCATAGAATTAAAAACAATCATGCTAAGTATCGGGTCCAGTCCCTTGCAGTGTCTGATAAACTTGAAAGCTGTGTAAAGGGAAGGGGTTTAGGACATTTAGTCACATGTCTCTACTACTTTGCCAGCTGTTGTTAGTTCTAGTAATAACTGATTCCTCAGGGTGACTTTCCTGATCTCCTAATCTTTTAATTAGCAGGAACTGATAACAAGGAGGTGACCTCTATAGACAGGGCAATGGAAATTATATTGAATCCCAAACAGAGAGGAGACTTACACTATTTTAGAGTTGAATACTGTTATTGAAGACATTTTCCATACTGCAACGTTGTTCAAAAGGTGGCATTTCCTCTCAAGTTAAGCACGGGTAGAGGACACTAGAGCATGCACCTTTGAAACCCACTTAAGGTATTATTAATGCACTTGCTACAGGAACAGAGAATGATAATTCCTGCATATCCACACTACACAGCCATTTTATTTATGCCCTGAGTAGGAGAAATACCATGTGTGGCAATGGGGGGATGAAGTTGGAGTGATCCGTCAAGTTCTTGACAAAGTCCACTGGCGGCATTGGATGTTTGGACTTCCTCTGCCTTCCTTCTTGATTCTGTGCTAAAATTTGTTTATTTCATGTAGAGATGACTCCCAGTAGTCATAGTAGTAGTCACTGGCATATGCTCTTGATAAAGTTGATGCTGGTTACCTGAAAATAAAAATCCATCTCAACCTTAATGTTCTGCACTGTCTCATCTTTCAAGTTTGCTTGGCAATGACTTGTCCAATAGAAGTAGAATACTCATTCTCCTGTTGCTTGTCCCTTCAGATAGTCTGAAGATGTCTACAGAATTTGCATTGTCTTGTTTTAAATGTGATGGCTCTTGAGTGTTTGTCTTCTGTCCAAGTGTGCAATCAGTGTGATAAGCCTCTATCAAATGGTCTGCTCTGCTGTTCCCCAGAGGTGCCAGCTGCCTTAGACTGTGGGCTTCCTTTATTCTGTATGTGCCATGTAAGTCTTGGAGGTTTCTCTAGCATTGGTTCCTCAGCCTACTGACAGCACAGAGGCACTGAGCTCTTGCACAAGAAGTGAGCTGCTGGACCTCCCCCTTTGCAAGTCAGAGTCCAGAGAAACTGGTACCTGCTGTCTGATGTGTAGATCGCATTCTTGCAGATCCTTGTACACTAGCAACCTGATAAAGCAGGAACCGACTGATATCCCCTCAGTAAGGAAGGTAGCCTATCACTTTCCAGCCAGTGGAGAATAACCACCATATACCTATTGATCCATGCTACTTCATCTGTAAGAGAACATAACAGAAAGGGATATATTTTTCATACTTTTCTTTTTCCTCATCAAAAAGAAAAATCTGGGCAAGGAAATATAGAAATTATTATCAGGATGTGTTTCTAACACTCAAGTATGTCATGGGCATTTCAGGCAATTTTCTCCTCACTGAGGAGAGACCCAAGGGCAGATATGGGGTCATATGAAATCATTTTACTTCCCTAGCAGTGCTGCTACAGCTACAGCTTTGATTAAGAAGGCTATATATGGATGTTGTACAGCTGTTTAGTACACAGCACATCTCACCAGCTGCTATCATGGGGAGAGCTGATTCCCGAGGCTCAGTAGTATCTGCACCTTATAAGGCCAGAAGTGGAGAAAGTATGGAAGGCTCCTTTGTGTTACAGGACTATGCCTTCCAAATAGAGTTGGCATTGGGCAGGCAGAAGGCAGAAAGGGGGTTCAGTGGTAGGATGTGGAGGATGTCAGCTTGTCTTTTGAAATGGATCTGTGGATCTTTCGCTTTGCTGTCATTTTTATTAACCTGTGTTTTAAACAATTTTTAAAGCTGTATTTCCTTTTTGTTCTCAAAAGAGGAAGCTAGTTGGGTTATACACATCCAGTGAGGTGGAAATATGTGTGTCTTAGTTATTCTTTTGGTTTACTTACTCATGCAGAGGAGGTGAAAACACAGGGATGAGCCACAACCACATGGGTCCAGTCACTTCAGAACCAGAGAAGATATTGACCTTTACCTTAAAGCTGTCACAGTTTATATGGTAATGAGTTGATTTCTATGAGAAAAGAATGATTTGTCATATAGCGTTTGAAACACTTGCAGTTCTTTAAAAATACATGGAATTATCAACGGAGAACATGATGCCCAGCTATGCAAACCCCTGGGTGATTACTAGGGCCTGACTGTGAGAAATGATTTAGACCATGGTAGGTCAGTCTGAAATTCCTAAGGGAGCATAAGCAAAGCAGTTCCATAATTCCCCCTAGTTACAGAAGGAATGTAATTAAAAAATTAACTTTGTTGCAAAATTAAATTTAAAATGCAGAAAGCAGCAAGGCAGTGTCCTTAACAGAGGCCAGAAAGGTCATATCCATTGATTTTTATTTTTCTCCGTGGGATGTTGCCATCTGAGAATAATGTCATGTCCCAAGCTGAATTCTGAAATAGGGAGTTTGCAAGTGCATTTAATCAATCTGTAATTATTGATTTGGTTTCAAATAGGAAAGTATGGTCAGTGAAATGACAGTTTGGCTACTCTTTCCATTCTCCTCCCAGGACCTAAGGAAAGGCCATGATCATTACCTGAATCTGTCCCAAGAAGGCTTTTTGCAATGACTGCCTTATCTTCAATGATTCCTACATTGTAATAGGGGACAAAAAGATTTCTTGTTATCATACATGTTCTGTTCACTCAATTGAACCTTTGGAGAGAAAATTCCTCCAATATAGCAGCTGGCAGGTGTCCAAAGTGCATTATAGCCAGAACCACTACCACAAGAGAGTATCTGTTCTTTCTGGGAAACATCAATCAGAAAAGCACACACAAAAGGCATCCCATAAAATGTTAGTAGACCTGACCATAGATGTGGCTGGAGTCACTTGTTGGATCTGCTGGCTCTGAAGGAGTTGCCTGGTTTTCTGAGCAGATGTGCACTGCTTGCTTCAGCTGGACGAAATCCCGGGTGGACCACTCTCTGCTGGAGACACCATAAGGCCTAGGGAGACACTAGGGAACAAGACCAGTAAACTTGCAAGACTGATGTTTTCAGAGAAAATTCAGCTTTCAGTATTTAGATGCTCACTACTTGAACTGATTCCTAAAGTCATCTGCCTTCATTAGGGTGGATGTTTTAATAGGAAGTGTTTTCACTGTTCTTGAAGTCTGTGGAGAAATGAAAATGATTTAGGCTAATGGATATCAGTTTAGACACAAAAATAACCATTCTTTGAAAGCAGATTTTCCATCTGGTTGTAAATAAGGTATCAAACCTTTCATTAGAATACTAACTATGATATTAAATTGTAAACTAAGCAAAAATAGCAGCATTCAGCCTGTTGACTGTTAAGGTTTGACAGTTCAGGATACAGAATCAAGAAAGTTTTGGAAGCTGGAAGTTCTTATCTATATCCTGTTCTAGTTTTAGAAGTGTATTATTTATAATTTTTTTAAATGATTTGAAAAATGCAGTACTTCATGTTTTTTTCTCTGTCTAATCAAATAATGTCTTTTTGAGTTGTGTGATGGCATTTTTAATGCTTAGCAATAGCATGATTTCATTTTAACTGCCAGCTAAGTGAAAAGTGCATCTAAGTGATTTCAAGAAATCCACTTTAGCTGTAGCAATCCAGGAGATCAGCCTGTCATGTAGCAGAGGCTTAATTTCCAGTGTGTTTACATGCATAGAGCTAAGGCAAAAAATTATTTCCTTGTCTTTCTGGTGTGCCAGGGAAGAATGTTGGTACTTAGTGAAAGTTCCCAGTTGTCTGGAGTAAAGAAAGGAAATGGATCCTGTATTTGGGAATTTTACTAAGCTTCTGTTTTTATGAGTAGAAGTTTAAAACTCCATTGCAAATCAGGAATTGTCTCACTGTTGAGCAACGTATAACTCCAGGAAGATTCATGTAATCTATCAGATTTATTCTCTTGTTCTTTTGATTAAAAAATTTAGATAAAATCCAATTTCTTAGTCCCGTTTTATTTCAGCTGCAGGAATTTGCAAGGTTATATGAACTCTGTTTGAAAACTTAAGCTGAGGAACATGAAATGTGAACTATATTTGAATCTTGTAATGCAAGTTTTCATTTTAAATTTCAATGGAAATACTAATTTTATTTTGGTGTTCACCATTGCCTTATTATTTTTTTCCTGGCAGATACATACATACTGTATGCTAAGTGTGATAGTACTCCTGACCAGAAGGATACACTGTACCTCTACCAGTCTGAGTCAAGCAACAGTGTAGTTTAATGTGCACACATTTAGGATCCTAATATTTGCATTTTATTATACTGGAAAATCATGGGTTCATTTTTATCAGAAGATTAATTTGTGTTAAGATCTAATTGGATTGAAATTAGAATTCAATTACGATGCACAAATAGCTTTAAATTTTTTTTTTGTTAGTTATCTATCCAGACTGCTGGTGGTAGTTTTATTTAAAGCTTAAGAAAATATTTTTTATTTAAAACTGAGTATTACAAATCCATCTATACTTAGGGAATTGAACAGATTGTTTCTGTTTGTTCATGTCTCTTAGTATTTTAAATGAGCTTAATTTACACTCTCACACCTTAGTTTTTGTAGTTTTGTAAAATAAAAATGAGCTTTCCTGTTTTTTTCAGCTCCTGGTTGATTTCTCAGTGAATAAGCCTTTGAACTGAACTAGTTGAACAAACCAAAACATCTTCCTGCGCTAAGAAAAAAGACTCCTGTTGTCAAAATAATGTTCCTGTTTTAACAAGCAATGAATCTAGGAGTTTGGACAGTGGGTTATATGGATTTAATGCTTTGATTTAAAGTACCAACAGAGAACCTATACTACTTGCTCTTTGAATTTTAAACAGATTATTAAAAAAAAAAAAAAAAAACCAAAAGGGATTATGCTTCTGCACTTTAGCTGTTCTGGTTTACAGTTCAACATAAGTTTAAACTACCTATACTGGTACCTTTTTCCACATGTCCTCTCACAGCTGCAGTGGGTTTTCGCTGATGAAAGGAGCAGATACTGAGTATTACTCTGAGAACAGTAAAAATGTAATCTCCATCCCACTACTCCTGGAAGGAAGGTGTTCATAATTTCATTATATTTTTTCTGCCTGAGGAACTAATTGTAGTTTGGTTCCCCCCCCCTCTTTTACAGTATGAGAATAGACTTAGGAAACCCATTGCACATTAAAAGTCTTGATTTAGTCAGAAGTTAGATTAGAATTAGGGTGCAGGGATTCAGGTAATAAATGTTATAAATCCTGCAAATCCCTGACTTGTAAAACCAGTCTAGAACTGACCACTCCAGTGTCTCTTCATCTTCAGCTATTCATAAAGAAGATTAAACAGGTTCATATCACGGGATGTTGCTTGTTCAGATTTTCTCAAAATGCAGCCTGCATTATTCTTTGCGATTTGTCACCTGCCAGGTCAATCCTCTTGCATGGTCATAAAACTACCACCTGAATTTGGCTTTATTTTCTCTCTTTTCATAAAACTGTACTGCCAAACAGTTGATAGGAGGACCCAGCAGTGAATAGGCACGGTGTAATCCCAGCAGATGGATGGCTGTCCCTCTGCTTCACAGGGAAATGTCTGTACTCCTGTACACGGGGTGCCCGTGTTATGTACTGTGAGCTGCTGCTTCCCTCCTTCTGTGCTCCACTTTTGTCCAGAGACTCCTGCTGCTTCCCGGCTGGGTACCATCAGTGAGTATGTAACACTGATTTTTTTTCCCCATCTGCCTTTGAATTCTCTCAGTTAATGCCTGGAGCTCTTTTCAGTCAGCTATTCAGTCAGCTGCTATCCCTTAAGTTTTTCCCCTAGGAACAGAGTGTTTAAAGAGTGGTTTGGAGGAAATCAGGCTGGTGACTCTTGCTCTTTTTATGATGAATAAATGCCTACCATTCACAAATAGGTGTTCTTCCCTCTCTTCTCCCTCCCAGGGAAAAAGACTGCATCCTTTGCTCTGGTTCCTACTGGAGGGCTCTTCAGAGAAGTCAAAAACAGACAGGGAGTTTTCACCATCAGACACATGTGAAACAGAGTTACTGAAGCCCTTTCTCCTAAACAATAAAAAATTCTTTATCACCATTTTTACTCTCGCCTGCACCTAGAAACAGAGCAAAGCTAGAGCTTTGTGCTTCTGCTCCTGAGGAGAGGCGGGAGGGAGCTGTCCCTTTTCCCACTCCTCGGAGAGGAGCTACGCGGAGTTTCCCGCAGGCGGCTCCTGGGGCTGCTCCTGCCGTTCGGCCGCTGGCCACGGGGAGGCGCCGCAACACCGCGGTTGGCTCTGCGGGGCATGGGGGCCCTGCCCTCGGGGGGCTGCAGTTACCCTGCCGAGAGCGGCTGGGAGAGGGGACTGCAGTTATTTACCCTGCCGAGAGCCGGCCGGGAGAGGGGACTCCAGTTAGTTACCCTGCCGAGAGCCGGCCGGGAGAGGGGACTCCAGTTAGTTACCCTGCCGAGAGCCGGCCGGGAGAGGGGACTCCAGTTAGTTACCCTGCCGAGAGCCGGCCGGGAGAGGGGACTCCAGTTAGTTACCCTGCCGAGAGCCGGCCGGGAGAGGGGACTCCAGTTAGTTACCCTGCCGAGAGCCGGCCGGGAGAGGGGACTCCAGTTAGTTACCCTGCCGAGAGCCGGCCGGGAGAGGGGACTCCAGTTAGTTACCCTGCCGAGAGCCGGCCGGGAGAGGGGACTCCAGTTAGTTACCCTGCCGAGAGCCGGCCGGGAGAGGGGACTCCAGTTAGTTACCCTGCCGAGAGCCGGCCGGGAGAGGGGACTCCAGTTAGTTACCCTGCCGAGAGCCGGCCGGGAGAGGGGACTCCAGTTAGTTACCCTGCCGAGAGCCGGCCGGGAGAGGGGACTCCAGTTAGTTACCCTGCCGAGAGCCGGCCGGGAGAGGGGACTCCAGTTAGTTACCCTGCCGAGAGCCGGCCGGGAGAGGGGACTCCAGTTAGTCACCCGGCCGAGAGCCGGCCGGGAGAGGGGACTCCAGTTAGTTCCCCTGCCGAGAGCCGGCTGGGAGAGGGGACTCCAGTTACCCTGCTGAGAGCCGGCTATGGACGCAGGGCTGGCGGAGGGGGCTCCGCGAGCTGCCCGTGGCACGGCCACTGTCCCTTTGCCGCTTCCTGGGACGGCGGTTCCGCAGCTGCTGGCGCTGCCCTGCTCTGCGACGCCGTCGAGCCTGGGGTAAGGGAATGCTGCGAGATCCAGCTGCAGCCCTGCGTTTGCACTGGGTTACTTACCCGACGGCAGGGAGGAGAGAGGCTGAGTGGGACAGCGTGTCTTCCTGGGAAGTTTGTCACATCACCCCATACAGCTCTCGGGCGCTGCTCTCATCACCACCCCCCTTCAGGTACCACCACCTGCAAAATCTCTCCTGCACATCTGTGATTCGATGCCGTGTTTAAAAATTCATCGGAAATCTAGAAACAATCTTCCTTTTCATCTGAGAATGGAAGACGCTCAGTGAGGATCAATCCAGGTTTCCAAGGGGGTGAAAAAAACGATGCAACTATTTCATGTCACTCATGGCACAGACTCGTTGAAATTCACCTGTTGGTTGGGAATGAGTCTGGCCCTTGCCACTCCTGTAGCTCTACAGGAACATAGTTGGGAGAGCCTGATTATGCACTATGAATGTGACAGAACATGTGAATGTTGTCTACTCTAAGGGACCAGTGAACGCTGAAAAGTGCAGTGGAGAGCTTCAAAACCCACTGTTTTGTGGTTTCCCTCCATTAAAGGCCACCATTTTGCTAAACAGATGTAGGGAAGCCCTAGTCTGCCTGCTGCCATCAGCTGAGCATTCAGCAGCCAGCTCAGTGGCAAGGCAGGAGGAAGTACTTGGGGATGGTCATGTTAGGCAAGGTGTCAGGAGAATCCTTGATTACAGCCTGATCCTTTAACTGTGTAACTGAGGTAGGGAATTGATCAGGCCTTCACACCTGAGAGAGGTTATGTAGGAGACAAGCTGACATAAAATGTCCTGATAAAAGGTCTTCCTATTGCATAAAAAAATGTTGGGTGCTCAGACTCCCCAGCTGATGCTCTGCCTCGAGTGCCCTTGACCAGATGGTGCATCTCAGAAGACTGGCATTCTTGCTTGTGCTGGTGAAAGGGCTGAGCTCAAAGCCCAGTGTCCTCTTTGGGATCACAGACCTGAGCTGCTCTGTGGATCACGATGGAGTATGGAATTACCTGGGAACAAACACATCCCTGGACACCAAGGGAGAGTGAAAAATAGGTGGCACGTTAGTGAGAAAGCAGCTTGGCAGTTGTGGGGTTTGTGCATGTACTCACAGGTGCTTACAGAGAAGTTGACAATCAAGCAAAATGGTGAGTAGCTTCCTGTAACTTGTTGCAGTAGCCCTGCCTGCTCTCTGTCTTGCTTTCTGCCTCAATGGAAGGTTTTGTTCCCAAACCCTTGCTGTATAGCCATAAAGTAACAGATTGTCATGGAAATGCTGAGTATTCAGTTGCAGCAGAGTAGTAGAATTCCTTCATCTTTTGATGAAACTGCCAAAAGCTGTAGAGACTACAGAACTGAGAAGCAGGAAGGCCAGACTGTGGCTTCAAGCTTCCTACAGGAGCTATCTGATGATACCAGTTTTCATAGTTTTGAGGCCCCCCTTAAACAAGGAAACTGGAAAACATGGTGAGAGGCTGGAATCTGGAGTATAGGTCTCTATTCAAGGGATAAATCTCTCAGAAAATTCTTTTGTTGTCTGGTGCATGAACCCTGATACCCTGTAGTCCTGTAATATCTTTCTCAGAGCACCCCAAAGTACTTAGCTGTGTTTTCAGATGTCCCACTGTCCTACAAGTTGGTTCTGAATCTAAAGCCCCAGTTGACTGATGGGGGCCCCGAGCATAGAACTGGGTTACATGATTGTTGCAAGGTCATTCAAGTTTATCAGTTCCCATTTGCTGGCTTAAAACTTTAAAGGTTTTACAAAGCTTCAGAGCTTAAATCCCTTTTCAGTTCTCTGGCTCTGTGATTTTTGCCTTTATTTTTTTTTAATGTAAACCAATTAAATCTCCTCTGGGCAGGCTTCTCTGTTTGTAGAAGATCACATAATCTAACTCATGGTAGGAAGAGACTTGCAAAGCTGTACATGCTAGACAGAAACCCTGCTGAGTCTTGTGTAGTTTATTTAACCTCTGCAGAACCTGATACATGCAAAAATATTTTTGTCCTACATCTGAAAAGAACAGTGTGCTTGTGTACCACATGAGGATCCACAGGCCTTTCTGGTCCATTAGTTACCACAAGTCAGGGTTAAACAACATTCAAAATGAGAAAATCCTTTTAAGTGAGCAAGTCATGGGTCTTAGGAAATCTTGAATTACTGATACAAGCCTTTGTTCCATTTGGGTATTTCTTCACTCTTTCAAGGACTGTGAGATCACCTGGAGATGGTTCACCCTGGATATGGAGTGGAACACAGCTAGGAGGGCTATAATTCCATGCTAGTATTGTTTGGTGATGCCTTTGGGAATGACTACTTCACTACACATCTCCTCTCCTGCACTTCTCCAATTCCCAACCATGCTATGACTGCATTCTGCCCTGCCTTTGTACACCACAAGTCAAAAAAAAGAACAAGGGAGTAATGGAAAATCTGATACAGAAGTCAATTGCTAAAGAATAGGGATATAATTAATGACAGTCGACATAGTTTTATGGAAACGAGGTCTTGTCAAACAAACTTGATTTCAATAATGTAATCTCAAAGAATGGGTTGTTAAAGACAATTGTGTAGATGTGATGTACTTATACTTTCATAAAGCATTTGACTTAGTACTGCATGATAGTCTGGCTAAATTTTAGTATGACACGATATCAGTAAAGTGCCTGTTAAATGGATTAGGAACTGGTGAGCGAAGAGAGCTCAAAGGCATCATTTGTGGGAAGTATCACTGAATGAGAGTGTGTCCAGGGGATTTGGCAAGAACTGATATCAAGTTCAGTGCTATTCAACAGGTTTGTCCATGATTTGGAAGTAACTATAAACCATAGCTGAGTGTTAAGTTTTGCAATGTCACAAGATAGGGTAATAAATAATGAGAAAAACTATAATATAAAGTGATTATCATCACAAGGAAAGTTAATTCTAACAAAATATGTATTAGCAGTCATGTTCAAAGTAATACACTTGAGAGCAAGTACTGTATCTTTCAGTCCTTCATTCTGTAGCTTTATATTGAAAACAGCTACTGCATTCCTTAGAATTGGCCACATGATCAGGAATAAGAGTGATTTTTAACCTACATGTATGGCATTGACAGACTAGTAGAATATAGTATGTATCTCTAGGTATAGAGTTTTTAAAGGAAGGTAGAAAAATTGAAGAGAGCAAAGCAGAGGAACTGAGATGACTTGGAATGAGAAAACAGAGCTCAATTTGTTTAGTTTCAGTAATATTGAGAATAATAACACAGACGTACCTTAATGGAGAAAAAATGCCAAGCGCACTTTTTTTCTCCACCATGATCAGAGAACCCTTTCATGACAGCAGGAACTAACATCTAGAAGCTAGAACAGTTTATATTAAAACTTCTAGAGTAGTTTATATTAAAAATAAGATACATTTCTTTCAATAGAAGAAAGATCAAATACTGAAAAGACAGGGAAGGATGCTTTCTGTTTTGTATATTCTCAACATCTATCTAGTGACTTAACAAAAGAGTTGTTTTAATTTATTATTGTTGTGCTAGAAGTGTAATTTAGTGGTCTGAAATGTAAAGAAGGACATCCACATGGTTTTCCTGCCCTGAGGTATGACTCTCGGAAGTGAACAAAAAGAGTTTCCTTTTCACTAAGCATCATCTTTGCATCATATGGGGTCATATGCAGCCCTGCTGTCTCACGGTGCCAGTATTCAAAAAGAACAAACCATGGGACCAAATGATGTACTGTGTGTAAGTAGACACACACTCGCTCTTTATATATGTATCTACCTTGCAAGAACCTGTTATTCTTCCGTCTTGTGCTCCCAAGCCATGACTGTTTCTAGCCATGGGAAAAAGCCTTTTGTTAACAGCTTAGTCTGTGTTTCCAATCTGTGCCCTCAGTCAGCTTGCCAAATCAGGCAGCCTGCTGTATTTCAGTCTCGTTTTCTGGTCCCTCAACCTACACCTGGAGCTCCTGAAGACTTTGCTTGGTCCATACTGCACTAGATCTCTCTTCCTCAACCTAGAATGTTAGGTAGGCTATTTCTGGGTGTCTCTACTGGCGGAGTCATTATGGAAAGATGTAGAAAATGAAAAGGCTGCTAAGGAAGTCTCTTTAGGGCCAAGTAAGGAAAAGCTCTACTGTGTCCCCTTTCTTTGCACCTATGAGTTTGCAGATCCAGGGGAAGGGAAATGTTGGAAATACTCAAAGGTCTTGGACAAAACTTAATAGGCAAAGAGGGGGAACAGCCAAACAGGCACAAGAAGATATGAGATAGAGGGAGCAGAAAGAACAGTGTGAGGAGACTGAGGGGAGATCTTTATAGTAAGAATTTTTATTAGAAGATTTCAGGAGAATAAACAAAATTGTTTGCAGTCAAAGCTGCTGTTTTCAAAACCCAGAGGTTTATGTGTCCTTCTCCTGAAAGAACTGCAGCACTGTCCTGTTTCCTTCTCATGATGGACATGGCTTATGTCCTCTCCTCCTATTTTGTGCTTCCAATGGAGTTGGATTCGCTTACTGAGCTGAGGCAACAGTCGATCCTATTGTAAATACTTGTCCTACATTCCAACTGTAGTTGTGGCCAGGATCAGTGACCCTTGCAACAGCTGTGTGCCCTTTACCCCTGCCTTCTTTCTCTGTAATGTCACTACCACTGATTTAATAGCATTAATGTTTAAGCCTTTCTCAGATCATTCTGCTTCCACTGGCCCTGCTCTTTTATCTTAATTTGACTGGAAGAAATGGCAGCTTTTCTTGCTGCTTGCTAATGAACCTGCCTAGAGCAACTTTGCAGTTGGCAAGGAAAGTGATGTGTCTGTGGCAGAAAGCAAAGCCTGCCAGAGTCTCTGTGGACCTAGACTTTTTCTCAGATATGTTTCATTTTCTCATATCGAATGACTTATTTTGTAAGTCATATTTTTTTTGTTCCACATGTGATTAAATCAGCACTCTGAAGTTTTGTCAGAGGAAAAGAAAAATGTCTGGCTTGTAGGATAGACAGTATGCAGGTGGCCAGGATTCTTATGTGGGATCTGCAAACATTTATTGCAGCAAATCTGAGCTGGACTTTTCTACAGGCTAGTGCTGTAGCAGCTGTAGGACTCAGCCCTTGCCAAATAAGCACTTATTAATTCACACAGAGTGAAAAAGTTCCAGCAGGAGAGACTGTTCCCAGAAAAAGAAATTACACCATTCAAAGCATTTAGCTATGCTGAGGAAGAAGCAAGGTCAAGTTTCAGGTCCTGAAAAGTAGACCAGGAACTTGAGCCCAAATCCCTTATATCCCATGTAGGTCTCCTCCTACATGCAGGCTTCTGTATTGCCTGATGCAAATTAGGGATCCTTCTTTAGCAAAGGTTTCCTCAAGACAATGAATTTCCACCAAACATGTAAATTCAGCAAATTGAGTAATTCCCAACAAATCTGGTTATGCCAAAGACAGAAAGAAACCCAAACATAAGCAGTTCCATGGATTAGGTGCTGACAAGTAGGTAGAAAGGGAGATGTTAGGGGGATAATTAAATATTTGACCAAGCGTGGGCAGACTTGTGGCAACTGCTTAACTCATGTTTCTCTTTTGAGTTCTTGCAATTGTCTTCCATGTTTGGGCTGCAGCACGTGGTGAATGAACAAATTTTAATTGGAGTCATAGGAAGATTGGCAGGTATGCATCATTCTTTCCTGAATGCAATGTATGTCCATCAAATGTCACACTCCCTTTCCTTTACCTGTTTCCTTTCTGTGTGAAGGAGGACTGGAGCTGTGTTTTGATGTGTGGTGCTTTCATAGGCAGACATAAACGCTGGGATTTGGGTCTGTATGGAAATAAGTTCTGCATTACATTTACTCTACTTTTCCTGTTTTCAGTGCCATTGTTTTGGAGCAGTTTCTAGGGCTGTCTGTTTCAGATTTCTGGCTGCTTCCCCTCTCTACCCACTTGGACCAGGGCTGCTAATCAGAGCTATCAAAAGACATATGAGTAGATCTTTAATTCACCACCTTACATTTCCTGGAATTATTGCTGTTCTTGCTTGTAACTGAAAGGATTTGTTCCTTTCAGACACTTGGTATTGCTTCATGTAAGTGCAAGGTCACTTCTACAGCACTGGTTTCCATCCAGCCCCACTACTGCTTGTAAAGCATTCTCAACTGCTTGGCCTTTGGAGTGAGTTGGTCCCAGTCTATTGCCAGTGAACATCTGGATCAGAGTCATGGCCAGCACTGACCAGCCCCCTTGACAGTAGACTTGGCAAAGAAGTCAGGGCTTGAAAAGACCATTAGGTATTTAGAACCTCCTGCAGTGACTTACAATCAAAGATCCTAAAGAAATGTACTCCTGGAAGTAATAACTCCAAAGGAGTAAAATTAGGTCTGAAAATGTTTCCATTTCTCTGACAAACAACCCTGAGTGTATTGCAAGGTTTTGCTGAGTTTCTCAGTCATCTACACTGTACTCCTGGTGGGACTTGCAAAGTCAGGAGGTTTATAGGAAATAGGCCTGGATCTTTCTGTGGCTTGTTCACTATCCTTCTAATGGTTAAATGTTTCCACTGCACAGTCTTCTACTGCTGGCTGAGGAATCAGAGGAAATATAGATGTAAAGTTTAAGCTGAAGTTTAAGATCTCATCTCTCTGTTGTTCAGGTTGAGGACAAAAAAGTGGAGAGTTTTGTAAATCTGAAAATCTGACATTGAAGTTGTTCTTCTAAGGAGACAAAGCAGATGGGAATTGATCCTAGCCCACATATTCAATCTTTTCAATTTTGTCAATATTTCTAGTAAGCAAGAGCAACCTTTTCCATTTCCCCTCTTCTCTATTGCTCTTCTGTGAAAGTGAACAAGACTCACAACTGTGCCTGCACACATGTAGCATTTTGAAACTAACACTATAAAGTGAAGCTGGACTTTCTTTAAATATTTCCTCTTAGTGAAGACATTCCTAAACTAGAGGTGTTTGTGTCTTTTGTTTGCTGCTTATCTGATAAAGTGTGATGAAATATAAAGTCACTGGTCAGCAACAGCCTGTCTGAAGGGCCATGAATGATGCCTTATTGTGGAGTATTTTAAGCCTTCCTCTTCAAAATCAGCGTGAGTTTTCCTGTGCTGTGTTAGGACCACTTCACAGGCCAGAATCAACTTGAACAAACTAAGCGTTATACTACTGTTTGGTAACATGCAGAAATACTAATCCAGAGGGCTACCTGACTAACAAGCCCAAAATTTATTTGGAATCAAAGATCAGGACACTTGTGTGAATTATGAATTGATAAATGAATGAAAAAAAAGTTAAAATCCAGTCTTCCTGCTTCAAGGTGCACTTTCTAGAGGTGGTTCAGACAAGGCTGTTTGGTCACTGCCCTCCAAGGAGATTTCTTGTTCAAGCAGCAGGTGCTGACAGTGTAGAAGAGGACAGGGAACTGGGGGGAACATGACTGATACAGAAACTGCTAAAGGATTTCTGCAGTGAAGGCTTCACACTCCACATAATCACCTCCCAAAATGAATATCACTTTTGTTGTTGCAGTGACCTGTGTTAGAGACATTATTTTTGCTTTAATTGGTGGCCTGTAACAAGGGAATTAACCAGATTTCAGGACTGTAGTTCAAACAGGTACCTAAGTGATGGAAATCCTGTGAGAAACTCTGATTGTAGGTGAGTTCTTGGAGAAAGGTCACTGTTGGCATAGCTTCCATTGAGCACTCAGAGGACTTCAATGACAGATCTTGCCAGATTTCAAGGCTCTAGTTTAGAGAAAATATGATACTAATTTCAGGAAAGGTGTCTCTATATCATCCAGGCAAGACAGAGGAATTCATGGCACTTACCTGGTGTCACAAAGAAAGTCAGTATTGGAGATGGAGTATTGTGACTGCAGGCTTTTGCTTAGGCTGTGTATCTCTAGTATAGAAAGACACAATCTGTCCAGCCTTGTCTCCCTGGGACAGTGACTAGTAAATGCTTCAGAGTTGTCAGGAAACTGTTAGTGGGAACCTCTAACTAGGCAAAATCTGTACCATCCAACCCTATGTAAGCTAACTGCAAACAGAAAGATTTTATGATTATATTGTTATCTATATTTTATTCCACCATGAAAAGGATAAAAATATTGCATTAATACACCTGATCCCCTGAAATTCTGCCTGGCATTCGAACAACATCATTCTTTGTGCTTGAAGAATATTTTTCTCCCGTGGATCTTGCTAATTTCCCTTCATTCTTGATTCTCTCTGTTGTTTGTCACATATCATTTCAAGACCTAGTCCCATCTCTGACTGCAGCTATTCGTTATCAGACCCTTTGCCTTTACCACTTCCATTTGTAATTTAAACACCCTAATTTAATAGGTTTGTCTCATTATTTTGATTAATCATATTAACTCATATTAATTAAGAGATGGATTTAGGTAATGACAGAGGTTAATGGAGTCAGTTTTCACTTTCCCCTGGTTTTTCAGGGAAGGGGGGACACATGGATAGGAGGAGAAAATAAAAAGAGAGACTAGAAAGAGTGAAAAAGAGGAACTGTTGGGGGGGAAATCTCAGTTAGCAATCAGAAATTCCCTGCTAATTGAATGTCTGATTTTATTAATGATGAAATTTATAAAGGTCCTTAAGAAAAGAAAAGAATTTAGCCAGTTCAGCAGTTAAGTGTGAATATTAACTAACTCCAAGATAAAAGTTAAAATATCCATTTTCTTTTCTTTTCTCTAGTTCTTTAAATAAAAAGCTCTCTTTGACACTTCATCCCATTAAAGCTTTAGCTTCCTTTGCCATCCATTGCTAAATGGCTGGAGACTGTACAGAGAATGTAATGTCCTGTATGGTTTGAGAAATGCTGACCCTGGAGGGCAGGAAGTTAATACATGGATCACTTTAGTGCTTATTTTCATTGATGTTTGCCCTCTGATGATGCTTTCTTTAGTGGGACAAGGACTCCAGCTCTGCTCTGCACTCTGTCTCTATCCTGTCATGCCTGTTTTTCTGAGGCCAGAGAAAACACAAACTGCAAACAGTGTCAGAGTCAGACTGAACTTTGTGTTTGTGCTCTGGGCTGCATTTCCATCTCCACAAAGCCATGGAGAATCCTTTGCTTATCCAATTCCCTCCATGACAGAGTTTCATGGTTATTACTCCTAGGCATGTTCAGCAGCAGACTACTCCTAATTTGTCTCTCTCCTATTTGCCCCAGTGCTGTGCAGGCACAGAATCCTGTTTGAGGAGGGGACTCTTTACAGCCCTACTGCTCTTGTACTAATGACAGCATGAGGGCCAGTCAGTGGAAAGCTCTTTTATCCTGTGCTCCATGACACTTCAACTGACCTGCTGCAGTGAACATTTGAACAGAAAGTAGTTTTTGAGCTGAAGCTGGTTGGTACTGAAGTGTGGTGTAGCTGTGCAAGACCCCAGAGTAAGGAGTTAGCCTTCTTCTTACCAGAAAAGAGCATTTCTGTGGCAGTAGTAACATTCTGATAGTAATATTTTGATGACAATGGTATCAAGGAACACAAAATTTAGAAAAGTAATGCTACAGGAAGCAAAACTGTTATGCAAACCCTGAATTGATGAATATGGGTAAAGACTTTGTACAAATTGTCACAAATATAAATCAAAACCAAACAGAACAAGAAGGTTGTTTTGTGAACAAACTGTTACCAGAAAATATTTACTCTCACAGTAAGTGTTGCTGTTGGAATGTAATACTCACAGGTGACTTGTGAAAGGTAGCCAGTAAAGTTTGTAAAACCATGATCCTGTATCAGCCCAAAGATCATACTGCAACAAACTACAAAGCAGAGCACCAAGAACATGGTGAACATTTCCTGTGAGGTATTTGGGGAAATACTCTTTAAGTATGACCAACTGTAGTCGTTGTATTTGTGTTAAATCAGTAGAATATGTTGTCAGTGAAAGAGCACACAGTACCTCTTGAGTATCCCGATTTTGCACCTGTGGGACACCCCCTTGCTCTCACCTACTTTAAGCTAAAGTTTGCAGCATAGACAGTCTCATGTGAATTTTTAATTTCATCCCTCTGGAGTGCTTATACCTAATTGGCTGCCACTTAGAAGAAATTTTAATATATATTCCAGAAGTTGATTATTTTTTGGTAATCTGTTATTAAAATTGCAGAAATCTAAGGTGGAATTTTTCCATAATCAGTATTTCAGAGTGGATGAATGAAAGAAATGTCAGTTCAAAAGGCACTAGGGCAGTTGAAATCGAATAGACTAAAGACTGACTGACCTGTTTTGTGACTTTGATGAAAATATCAAAAATCAATTTTTCTTCATCACTGATGTTTCAAAAAAGGTAAAAATACACCACACTTCAAGATTGTTGGGAATGTTGACAGTCTGTTTCTACGATGTCAGAAAACACTATAAGATTAACATTCTTTTTGTTGTTATTTTGTTTCATCTTTGCTTAATATAAACATAAGTCAACAAGGGAATGATTTCTGTGCAAAATGACAGGTGACCTGAGCAGTGGAGAGCCATTAGTATGAAAGATCCAGTCGGTATTCCCAATTTAGTGTCTTTTGGCATGTAAAACTTGTATTTGAAAAGTACAAGTTCAGAAGAGAGAGAATTCTGGGCATGTAACATTAAGGGCCTTCAGAAATAGATGACTGGAAGCCTCTAAATGCAGCCTGATATTATGAAATAACCTGGTGAAATTTCACTAAATTAGGAATTAGAACAATACAACTGGCAGCATGTTTTTGTTCAGAGAGCTAAGGTCTTGTTCAAGCAGGGAAAGTCTCTCAGGCAGACTTTTTCTCTGTGGAGTCTACCTTCATGGTTACTGACCCATCACAGCTGCCTCTCTACCTGGGAGTATTTCAAAAACTCCAGTCTCTGAAATCCTGCTTTCCCTTGAAGAATTCTTATTTTTTTAAAAGCATGCAAAGCTTTTATCTCTTCAGAAAAGCTTAAAACAGCAGAATATTAATAGCTCAGAAAATATAGACATCTGATAGGAAAATTCAATGCATGTCTCTCTCTCTCTTTCTCTAAATATTTATAAAAATATATACATGTACATATAAAATTCAGTAACTTGTGATGTTTTAAGACACGTAGGGGGTTATTTTGGAACATGACTCAAAAATAATCTATGATTTCATAGAATCACAGAATATGCCAAGCTGAAAGGGACTCACAAGGATCCTTGAGTCCATCTCCTGGCCCTGCAGAGGACCATCCCCAAGAGTCACACCATGTGCCTGAGAGTATTGTCCAAATGCTTCTTGAGCAATGACAGTCTTGATGCTGTGACCACTTCCCTGGGGAGCCTGTTCCAGTGCCCAACCACACTCTGGGTGAAGAATCACATTTTAATACCCAACCTAAATCTCCCATAATACAATTTCAGGCCATTCCCTTGGGTCCTGTCACTGGTCACCACAGACAAGAGATCAGTGTCTGCCCCTCCTCTTCCCCTCACGAGGAAGTTGTGACTGCAATGAGGTCTCCCCTCAGCCTCCTCTTCTCCAGGCTGAACAGACCAAGTGACCTCAGCCACTCCTCATGCAGCTTCCCCTCAAGGCCCTTCAACATCTTTGTAGCCCTCCTTTGGATGCTCTCTAATAGCTCAATATATTTCTTATATTGTGGTGCTCAAGACTGAACACAATATTCAAGGTGAGGCCATGCCAGTGCAGAGCAGAGGAGTGAAGATTCAGATGGACAGAGAACACCAGATACAGTATTTTCATTGTAGGTTTGGGCAGACTGGACTGATCCTTTTTTGTGATTTCTAGTGGATACTGTTTGAATTAATATGCATCTAAAGGGCAGGTTTGAATAAAAAACTTGACTTTAAAGGTTATGTTTTTTTCACATTTCACTTAAGTCTGATGTACAGATTTTTTTTTAAATTAACAGTAGATATACAAGATATTTGCATACTGCAAGAAAGTATTCAATAGACAAAAGCAGACTGTAATACTGGATTCTGGCTAAAAATAAAGATTAAAAGAACCCCAACAGCTCAGCAAATTGTGCAGATAGGATACTTTTCACAAAAAAAAAAAAAAAGAAAAAAGCAACCAGTTTAATTTTGATTTTACTTGTATTGAATTTACAGCAGATGAAAATCAATGGAATTGCTGCACAGTGTACAGTAGCATGAGGTTAGAACCAAGTCCTGTATCATGAAATACTGCATGTAAGTGTATGCATGCTTCATTGTGGGTGCACTGTATCCCTTTGTCTATGCATGTTCAAGTGTATATATTTCACAGCTGCTGTCTGCATAATTCACTTCCAAACCCAGCATGCGTTCATTTTCATAACTTTTTGTTCTATTACAATATTAATGGGACTATCAATGGGAAAGGACAAGGGAAGCATTTTTAATGTTTATCTGACAGTTGCAAATTTCACTTGAGATTGTTTACTGGGATCTGATTGTTGGCAAAGAGAAGCAAGAAAGGCAGCAAGATGAATGGATCACAGGAGTAAGAGGTGTATATATGAGTCCTCTTAGTACCATCTAGGAGAAATAAAAAGTCCTGTCTTACCCCTTCTTTACCAAGTCTTAAGTTTTAAACTGCAAAAAACGAGGGATTGTCTTAATTAACTTCTATATTATCCAGGTAGCCTGTTCAAAGTGAAACACATTGTATTTAGATATATGAAAAACAGGTGAAGGTCTCAGTGTGTATGTTCATTCTCGTCCAATGTATTTTCCCTAGTTGGGAAAATGCCTTCAAATAAGAGAGAGTTTGTTGAGTTGTGGATGAACCTGGAATGTGATACCAAACTGTACACCAAATTATCGTCAGAGCTTGTCTCTTTCCTTGGACTATCCTATGTAAGGCTTATTTTTTTTATGGGGAGAACTGAATATTTTCCCAGTTTTGCTCTACAGTTTTACAGATCTTAAGTTTTACAGATCTGGGCATTACACCTCCAAATTTTCTGTGTTGCAAACATCACTTCAGATAAAAAAAAAGCCCCAACACAACAAAACCAACAAACAATCTTGGAATTCTGCTTGTATTTTAGTTTATGCTTCAAAATGTTTAAGTATCAGTTTTTCAACTAGAAATTAACTGAGCCTAACTTTTCACCAACTAATGTTTAAGAACAGAATAAAAAATTTATAGACTATAAATAACACAAAAGTGGTAGAATTGGAGTATTGTGTTCAGCTCTGGTCACCCTCATCACAGACTACTGCAGGAATAGAAGCATTTCAGAGCTAGGTAGCAGGCTGTGTTGTTTGGAAAAAGAGGCTGTTTCATCTGAAGGAAAATCTTTGAATACCATGGAAGTGTGGGGGAAAGTTTATTTGTCTTGCAAAATGAAATCTAATTTAACTGTTATGTTGATTTGAACTGTTAAATTCTTCTTCCTAGAAATTACAGGTCATATGCTTCTTTTTCTGTTCTTCTTTTTAGGCTGGTCTGTTTTGGTGGATTATGCCTCCTTCGACACACTGCTCCATCGAGAAGCTTTGGTGAGGACTTAGACCACCACACCACTCTGGCAGACTTTTTTTCCAACGAAAAATATGAAGTGTCCACAGGAAGCAGAAACATTCCCCAAAATTGTAATTATGTCAAAGGTAATTAATTTGGAGGAAGGCTTGCAAGGACTTTCAATTGTCAGTATGTCAAATATTAATCATCATAGTACATGAATTCTTACTATGTTTTGAAATATCAGTGAGATAAAAATAAATTTGGAAAGGGGCAGATAGTAAACTCTTGAAAACAAAATCAAAGAGCTGTACAGAATGGAGTCTCAACTGTAATGGACAGCTTCCATTATTTGTCTTTTGGAAAAGCAGTTCTCGTCAGAGCTCGATTGCTTCATCCTGCACTGAAAATACTGTAATAGAAACACGTGTCACAGGTAGGGCACAGGAACCTCAGCTTGGATGGGTAATGAGGGAATTTGACAATGAACCAGTCAACCAAAACAGTGACCTCTCCGAGATGATGCTGTGAGCCTGCCTGATCTGTGAACATTTGGGCTGGGCTGTTTTGGTAGGGACTTTCTTTTCTGGATCACAGTCTTGCCTTCTCTGGATTGGTCTCCTCCCCGTTCTGTGAGCTGGGGAGAGTCGTGCAGGCAGACAGTGGATAGTCATGCACAGAGTCCAGCTGCTTTGAAAACCATCTTGTGGGAACAACAGAAGAAGGGAGAAAATGCTTCACTGCTGCTTGTGACAGGGATCCCAGAGAGACACAGAGACATCAGTGGAGTCCACACATCACTACCCAGTAACTCCACTCTCTGTTTATCAACTACCACGACTAATTTCTGTTCAGTGACAGGTTTAGGTTAATTACCGATGGGATCCTTTCCGTAGTTAGGTTAATTATGGCTGTGTATTCTCTGTTGTCACTGCCCCCAAAGAGGGGTCTAATCCTGGCCTGGTTTCCTGCCTGCAAAATTGAAATTCAAACTAGGATTACAACAGTCTGGGCTAGTACTTTGTTAAAAAGCCAATGGAGCATCAATGATGTTGCACATCTTCATTGCTGATGGCTTCCCCAGCACTTTTAAATCAATCTAGATTTTGTGTGTCCCTGTTCAGAGATCCTTCCATGCACTGTACTCAACAGAGAGTACAGGCTTAGCTACTCGCTTACCTCTGGGCTCCATGTGCAGCTCTCTCTACAGTGCCACTGATGCCTGTCTGGAGGACTGGAGCCTCCTTATTTGGATGGTCTCTGCAAGAAAAAAGGAGTCCTATCCTGTAATTTAATAATGAGATTTTTGGTACAATATCTGCACATCTATTAACTGGCTGCCGGGGCCACACCCACTGTAATTTCTCCCAAATTTGCTGCAAAGTGGCCTTTGGATTCCTGTTCTTTGTAGTGAGACAGCTTCAGCAAGCTACTGCCGTAAAAGCAGCATCAGCAGCACCTTCATGTCTACATCCTCAGTTCCAATCACTGAATGTTTCTAAGCTGATTCTTCTGGGAAGAAGCTAGTGTGTCTTTTGGTCATGGACACAGCATTGCACACAGGCAACAGTCTCATCTATTGGAGTCAGCACTAAACTGAGGGCCCCAGACCTGTGTCTTCAGGTACTCTTTTCAGTGCAGTCAAGTCACTTGATTTCCTGGCCCAGCATCTTCATTTAGGGAAAGGAACTCAGTTCTTTCATTGATGGCAAGGACTTATGAGTGCAGCTGACAGACTGGAAAGTGAGTGTAAAAGGAGTAGGCTCATTTCTTACTCCTGACCGTATGGGATTCTATTTAGGGCCCCTGTGGTAAAAAGTGCTATCCAGGGGATGACTTCTCTCACAGCAGAGGTGGCAAATTTTTGATAAACTCTGGAAACAAATCTATGGAAGTGCTTTCAAAAGTTGGCTTTATGGAAGAAGATAATGCATAGGGAAAACAGAGAACAGTTACGCCCTGAATTCTACTGTGTTAGAACAAGGCAGTACTCCACAGAGCTGACAGGAGGTTGGTTTAAAGCAGATAAAGGAAAGAGCTTTTGTGCCTGTCTGCTGGAGACTGTGGGACGTGAGAGCACTAGGATGTTCAAAGAGAGACTAAGCAAATTTGTGGACAACAGATTAAGTGGGTGCCAAAGAGAACATGAGGAGGTACTGCTGCATGTCACAGCTCTGAAAGAAGAAAGGTGCTGCCAAAGGAGGATTTAGGAGAGATGGTTCATGGCAGGAATAAATGTAAAGTGACCTGTGGACAGAATTACCAGAAGAGCTGGTGATCCCAGTGGTCTGCACAGGTTTTAGGTGAAAGCAAATATCTCTACAGGCTATGAGGTGGATATAGCACTCAGTGAGTTGTTTCCCCAGGGTGATACTGACAGACATTATTATTTATGTACTGAAACTATGTGCTGATTAGCATATCTCAGGTTGGCTGGTGGATGAAACTGGATGGACACCAATAGCATAACCCCATGAAAATGTATCTGCAGCAGATAGGTGTGTGCACCAAGGCTAGGGCTTCTTCTGTGGCTCAGGAGTCTGGGGATGGATTGTGAGCTTTTTACCTCCCTTGCTTCTTAAAAAGTCCCTTTAGCAATAAGTATTGATATACAGTAGGCTCTGCTGAGCATAGTGGCAACAGTGATTCTCAACCGAGTGATATGATCACAGATGGCACCTGTTCATGCTTTATGGCTATCCTAGAAGCTTGTTTCACAGGATCATCCCAAAATGCTGAGAACAACTATGTTGTTAATGCAGGAATACTATTACGGTGCCTTCATAGGCGTCTGTGATGCTGAAAGTCACCTGCCATCTGCTTCTATGAAACTCTGCTCTAAGACAACCTGATTTCATATCCAGGTCATATGCTGAAGTAGTAAATGTGTTTGCTGTATATCTTCTGTCTTTTCAAGTGAAAGTCTTACGGCTGTACCCAGCTCTTCTCAGAATGACCTTTCATAGGACGCAGTGTGGAAATTTGGGAGTTATGTTTAATATATTTATTGTTACCTTTATTCATGTTCATAAAATGCTTTGCAGGGTATTTTCAGATCCTGATCCTAAAATTAGAAAGTGTTATGTCTAACCTGAAGGAAAGAAAGTAAAGGTAAAAGGAGGCTAAAGCTTTTCCTCGGGTCTGCAGATGAAGTCACTGGGCATTGACATCTCAAGTTTGATCCCTGTGTTTGTGCCCTAAAATATGACTACATTGCTAATAGACTGGGGGATCACTGACTAATAACTTTGCTATGCTGGGCAGTAATAAAGGAACTCTCATCTGTACCTGTTGGCAGGACAGCACTGGAGAGATGTATGTGCATGATGAGAAATAGGGGGTCAACTGTGAGACCTACAAAGTTGTACAACCTAGTGAACAAATCTCTAGGTTTCATTGGGGGCTACACGAAGATCAGAAGAGGGAAGCACCCTCAAGTGTCAAATTGAATTTAGCAGTACAATTTATTCTCAATGGATGGAGTGGGTGACCAAGAGTATAAATGATATTAGGTATTCAAGTTCATTGATGGCTAATAAATGGAGTGGTTTTTATAGAATCATGGAATCATAGAATATGCTGAGTTGGAAGGGACCCATCAGGATCATCAAATCCAACTCCTGGCCCTGCACAGGATGCCTCAAGACTCACACCCTCTGCCTGAGAACATTGTCCAAACACTTCTTGAACTCTGACAGGCTTGGTGCTATGACCACTTCTCTGGGGACTTACCAACTCCTTAAAGGACTGGCCGCTAGAAGAGTAGCTGGACCCTTTCCCAAGCACTAATTGTTGGTGAGACAGGATATTTGGTGTGATGGACCTTTAGTTTGTTCGTATGTACTTGATAATGTGCTTATTGTAGCACATTTTGCTATAACAATCAATGTAAAGTCTAATCTGGAGAATGATGGATAGTTAGGAAAGCTATGACAAGGTCCTATAGCAACTCTTCTGCTTCAATATTCCTTGCTCTGTCCTTGCAGCACTCTGTGTAAAAGCTCAGTTTTCTACATTCTGACAACTTGACAAGTATCAGGGCCTACATAAGAAGCACAGGTCCTGCTCTCAGAAATGGTTGTATGGACTTGCTCAACCCATAATTATGCAAGTCTGTTCTGAATATCCTGCAATAATCTCTGACTATGTTGTGCTTGTGAGATTGCAGTGTTTCAGAGGCAGTTTAAGGCTGAGGAAGTCCTTTAGTGTTGATACAATAGCTGACGTTAACATCGTTCTAGAGTATGACAAATATGTTAATACATTCCATGTTTTTAAGTGCTGTTACCGCAATACTGTTCCCTGTCAGTCCTGAGTGTTGCTTCCTGAGTTTGTGAAGTAACCTGACATTTATCTGCTTGAGAGGTGACAGTGCTTTAAAGCATGGTGAAACGATTCCAATATATGAATTCCAAGGTCTTTTTTTAAATGAAACATTACATGTGCCTAGGAGTAGTAGGTAATAAGCCTTCTTTCAAACTCCATTTGAGCAACAAAACTGCTGCCATCTCAGTGTTTTGTATACTTTTTTGAACTAAAATGGTTAATATTTAGAAAAAGCATGTATCCTGTATCAAAACTGTAAGACATATATGAAGCAACTGGGGGGCAAAGCTTCCCCAGACCCCTTCCCTATTTTCAAAAATCTCGAATAAGCTTAAATTTGAAATTTGGTGTTCATTGATGAGCTAGGCTTGTAACATTCAGACTTGTTCCTGTCACTTGCATGGCTGGGAAAGGAAGAAATTTTGGAGCACAGTGAAGATTTTTCAGGACTCACACACCTCTTTTGCCTGTCTGCTTGGGATGAATTTAATGTGACTGTGTTTCCTGGTGATTGTCCAGCAGATAGCCTCTTCGGCATTCCACCGGACGGCCACCTGTCCGCCTGTAATAAATGATGGCTATAAAGGGAAGTGATCGCAGCCATGATACAGTCAGAGGCATTTGTTTATATTCTTATAATATGTATCAGATTGAATAGAAATTATCACTTACAATTGACAAATGGAGAGTGGAGGTAGTTGGTGGGTATGAGGAAGCTCAGCCAGAGATGGGCCAGCTGCAAACTTTATCCAGTAAAGGCTGTCTGCAGAAAGCAGATGTTGAGCCAGCCAGTGATGAATGGTGAAGCTGGAGGCTTGCTTGTGTTAATGATCCACATATCTTTATATAGCAGCTCACAGTCAGTAAAGCCTCTTGTTGCTTCTCAGAAAGGCTCCTGATGGGTAGAGGCTGCCATTTTGGGGTAGAGTCTGTAATTAAATAAATGGGGGGCAAAGTAGAGAAGTATTCTTGCACATTTCTCCAGCAGAATCATACTGACATGGAGTGTCTCCCCTCACAGTTTAAGTGTTGTCAAGACCAGGTTGCTGAACCCAAGCAGAGCACATGTGGCTGGATACAGAAGTGCTATTACATGTTACTGTAATGATAACACTGTTGTGTGAACAAGGGAAAAGGGTATTCCTTGTAACTTTTTCAGATCAATAATCTGCTTTGTATGACTGTTCTTCTGAATGGTTACTATTATTTCTCCCTCTTTTCCCTGTGTAGATATAGCACCTTCTTCTCCAGATCAAGAAACTGAGTATGTCCAAGTAAGAAGCCTAAGAACTGACCAGTGGGCTGGAGAGAGAAGAGTGCATTCAATGTGCAAACAGGCTGAATGTCTTAAGTTTCCACTAGCATTTGATCCTTTTTGTCAAGTCTTGGGAGGGATACTGGAACTAAAGAAAAATGTCTTAACCCCAGCTGGCAACGAAACACCACCCAGCTGCTCACTCACTCCGCACAACAGGATGAAGAGAATCAGAGAAGTGAGAAAACTCGTGGGTTGTGATAAAGACAGTTTCACAGGCAAAGAAGAAGGCATGCACAAAAGGAAAGAAAAAAAAAAGGAATTCCTTCCTTCTTTCCTATAATGGGAAGGGCTCCATCACACATGATGATTACTTGGGAAGACAAATACCATAACTCTGAACATCCTCTCTTCCTTCTTCTACCCCTCTCATTACATGCTAAGCAGGACACTGTATGGTTTGGGGTATCCCTCTGGTCAGCTAGGGTCAGCTGCCTTGGCTATGTCCACTCCCAACTCCTTGTATACACCCAGACTCCTCACAGGTGGGATGGTGTGAGGAGCAACTCTATCAGAGCCAAAACCTGGATAAAAAACAATTTCTCAAGACAAGTGACACCATCTGTGCTGTTTGGCATAAATTTTAAACTAGAATGGACAAATCTCTGGAAAATATGCAGCTGGTAAAAGCAGTGAAGTATGTGCTCTCTATGAGCTATTTGCACAAGAACTTTTTGGAATCTACATGTCAAGATCTGTTCCTGCAGATACCTGTAGTGATCTGCCATATTTTTATTTCTAGTCTGAAGCTATTTGGAAGTGGGGTTGTTGAAGGAATGAAGTGGAAGTGGCTGAGGAATTGAAGTGCAGGTGATAGTGCTGCAGTGCAGGTCAGTTCCATCCTTTGTGCTTGCCTCCCCTTTTGGTATGAAGGAATAAACATAGCATCACCATCTATATATATTTTGCAGGAAAAAAATACGGAACATGCAACAACGTCTAGCATAATCTAATGTCCTCTCACTCACCTGTCTGCCTCTGAAAGTGTTGCATATGGGCTCAGCCATCAAGAGTGTCCATCTGTGAGTATTTGGGATACAGAGCTGACTTGAGTGAAAGCTCCACGTGAGAGAGGCTCATCACACAGCTACTGCCAGGAGTGGGAATAGATGGGGTTATAAGCTGCCTTGTGCCTGATAAGGGAGGCTACCCTCTAGTTCTTGGAGTCTTGCCTTAAATCTGTTTTTTTTCAATTTGGTAGGAAACATATGTCCCAAATCTCTGAGAACTCATTACTCCTGCTGGAGGATAAGTTCAGGGAGTACTGCCAGTCAACCCTGTGCAAGGACTTTCAACTTGGAAAGGAATGTTCTTTCTCTTCCTTTTCTGCCCAGATACCAAATGCTACTAGGGAAAGGGTTATACATGAGCTGATTAAGGGAAAACAACATTACAGAAAAGTGAAGCAATTGAAAGAGGCACTGGTTTCTTCCTCATGTGTTAGTTCCACTGATGGCTGCTACATTAGGTTTCCCCACCAACATAGAAAGCTATTGGCTACAAATAAACTCCCCTTTCTTTTTTTATGTTGTTTCCAATTAGAAGATGAATAGTGATTTGTCTGGCTTGCATATGGAATAGCAAACTGTTTTGACTGCAGACCCACTGGCTTTGGCTTGCTTCCCTGTCTTAAATTCCTTTTCACACTTCATGTTTGTGCAGTGAGAAGGCTCCCCTCCAGAGATCTGGCTGAGGCAGAGTGCACTACTCTACACTGCTGCCTGGTCTTGCTAGGACAGAATGTTCCTTGCTTAAGTTCATAAATCACATAATGTATGATGTGATCAATATATCCCTTCCATGTTGAAGTTCCAATAATCAGCTTCTCCAAGCAAATAGGAGTCCAAATGTGGCACATATAACAAATGCTGTTATGCCTATCAACATGTTGCTTTGGGGGATTTTGCCACAGATGTTGGCACTGTAAATTCTCTAGAGCAGTAATTATGATGTGTGTGTGCTTGTGAACCATTGTTCAACAGTTGGACATTATTTTTATCCCTGCATTTAGAATTATGTGCTTGTTTTAGCTTTAGTGTTACAGCTGTGAGCTTGTATTTCTAGTTCTGCCACTGACTACTGTTCCTGTAGAATTTGCTATTGGTGTTTGTCCTGCACTTTTGATGGGACAGCAACACTTTCTTATGAAACCACTCCAAAGTCTTCAGGCAACACAAACCACCTAAGGAAAACTTTGTGAGTAAACTGCTAGGCTGAATGATAAAGGAGAAACTCAAAAATTCCCTTGCTGGTTTCTTCATATCTTGTTATAAACTTATAACAGAATAACTTTGACACTTGTTTTAAATCTGAAAATTCTTACAGTAGGAAAACACCCTCTTTATTGATTTAGCTTTACCATACTTTTCTTTGTGTGTTACACTGACCAATTCTTGTCTTCTTTTAATCCAGAGAAGGACAGAATGTTGTTTTAAGGGTGAATCTTAGACAGTCTGAGTTTATCCACTCAAGTCTGGTCCTGAGAAGAGGAGGTGATGAACAAAGTACTTATAACTTTGCTTAGGTAAGTGCCCCTTTGTCATGCTATCATAAATAAACTCTGTGTAGTTTTGACAATTAAATTAGCTACTGGCAGCAACTAGATGTTGTCTCCTAAGTATATTTGTTGGCAGCTGCTGATACATACCTAGAATTGTGATGTGTGATGAGGTAGCAGATATGTCTTAAAAAAGCCCAAAGCAACCTTAAAAACCAAAATTACATATCAAAACAAGCAATCCCTCCTGTTCTTTGGGGGTTCACTTTTTGATGTCTGACAGAACACTATGGATCTGAAGGGCAGTGCTATTGCATTTATCTGGTATTTAAGTAATAAATTAATTTGCTGCACTTTCAGTATACTTTAAAGTTTGATTGAGTATTGTCTTAAATGTTCTTACTTTGTGCTTTTCTTGTAACTGAAGTTGAAAGAGTCTACTGCCATGTTCATTTGGGAGTATTCACTTTCAATTTCTATATGAAACAGAACTAATTGTAGTTATCTGCCTTGCTTGCTCAGTACCGGGCTGTGAGGCTTGGAGTACGAAGGACCATTTGTGTGTGAGTGACTGGGATGAAGCTGTGTCATGGAGGAGGGATAATGCCTTAGATGCAGTACAAGAGCTGCACTGTTCTTGGTTTTGTATGTTATAAGCTTGAAGTGGAATAGTCTGTGCTTAATCCAACCAACTCTCAACAGTCTAAGCCACAGATTCTTGGCAAGCAGATGCTATTTAGGAAGAGCACTGGCATCTCTTTTGAAGGAACATAAATTGGAAATCTATTACTCGTGAGATAGAGTGATAAAAACACAGTATGTGGGATTTCCTGTTTCTTACAGGTTTACTGCTTGTTCACTCTCCCCACCTTTTAAGGAGAATCAGGGATTTGAGTAATTTGTTGGGTTTTGGATGTGTCTTTTTGTCTTCTTGCTTTTCCTCCATCTGCTGGTTTCTCTTCTCTGTATCTGAGCCTTCCAGGCTACCCTATATCTGTGAATGTGAAGTTCTGTGGCTCTGGTACAAGGCCCTTTCCTCTCTTTACCCCCATGCATGTCCTAAATGTGTTAAGAGTCAGCCAAGAGAACTGCTAAAAAAAAATAGCACTGACATTATCTTTGCTCTTCCTACTACACTAGGGCTCCCTGTGCAATATTTAAACATTGTTCTCAGCAGGATGGTGATCCTACCTCCCTCTATGGTGCTTGAAAACATGGTCCCTCTAAGTGATGCTAGACTTTTATCTTGCTCTTGAGCGTCTTTCCCCACCCCTGCTGTTTCAGTTGTGTGTTTATTCTCAAATTTTAACCTAAGTAGCAACTTCTGGATTTGCTCTGTTGTGGTGGGTAGAGCACAAGTGGACCCTGTTTGCTTTCTTTTCACTCCCCAGACATCAGGCATGCAGGTGACTATTCTTCCAATACAGTACTGATGACACTTCCCTCTGGGGTACATCAGTTCTGCCCCTACTCTGGACTGCTGGATAGGAACAGGAGATACAACATCTCTGTCACTGTTTTGCCCCATGTGAACGGTGTGTTCTACAGCAGTATATCTCAGCATAACCTTAGTGCATAATTATGCTCTGGAACAGACTTTTCACAGTGACAATTACCTTTTCCTGTAGTTTTCCAATAAGGAACTACCACATGCTTTACATGGGTTAATGAATTAAGTGCCCCATGTGACATCAGTCTCTCTCATTATGTTTGTTCCGGAAGGAAACTAAGCATTATGATGGGAACTAAGAACTACTTGTAGCCTCATGCAGACCAGCCAGCTCTTTCCACTAAGCAAAGGTGTACATTCACTCTGAGCTGGATACCTTTTGGGTCCTGACTTATAGACACTAGCTCATGATACTAGGCAATGCTTCCTCTTCTCTTTGTCTCTTTGCTTTTCACTTTGACTCTTCCATCTGCCCACCTGACCAAAATGCACGAGGAGAGAGCTAGTAACACAATAACACAGGGTGGGAATCTTTCCAGTGCACCCTCTCCCCACCCCCACTCCTGTCCATACAAGATTGATAATGAAACCGATACCTTTCACCAGCGTAATTTTCATATTTAATGAGCGTGACTCAGAAACTATTACATTAATTAGTCAAATCCCACAAACCGTTAATGGTGCACGCAGTAATTAATATTGTATTCAATTAAAAGCTGACCTGTTTCAGGTGCCTTCCCCTGGTTTGGGGGGCTCTTTGCAGATAGCGTATGTTCCAGTGCCTGAGGCCAAGCCTTTTATTTTGTTCCAGTAGTGGGCAAGGGAGGTATTTTTTTTCCTGTTTTGCTTTTATGGTTTTTTCCTCCATGAACATATGTTGGTTTCTCCCCCAACCCCCCTACTACTCCATCTCCAAACATCCTGTTCTCACTATAAAGACAACCTGCTTGCTGTGATTTATGGGTTAGCACAGTGCGGGCTCACAGACTGGAAAATTTCCAGTTTACACAAGAATTCCCTGAAAAATGAGCTTAGTTAATTTATTTCTTTCATTAACGAGTTTGAACTGTGAGATAATCTTTCTGAAACCCACTACCCTTGCCTTCACAAACCCTGAGAAGCAAATAGGGTCCCTACTCTGCTTCCACAGGGCTCAAATTCACACCTTAACTAGCTGTGGACAAAATGCGTGGTCAAACCCTATTTGTGAAACTTCTGAAAGAGGTGGTTTTTTTCTCACTTGAAGGTGAGGGGTGGAGGTCCTAGGTGCCAATGCTAATGCTGCAGACCTGCTCTGAGTTAGCTCACTGCTATGTCCTTCTGAAGCCTGTGGAGTTGCTGCTCATTGGTGCTGGGGGAGCAGGTGTAGTCTTTAAGGCAAGCCCTGTTCTATTCAGCTGTGGTTCACTGGTTGCCTGAGATCCAGAAACTGTATCCAAGAGTTTCCTGTGCTGTTTCTTCCTGCTCAGTACAAGGTGAGGAGTTGAACATAGGTCTGGTCCTGGTGCTTCTCTCTGCTGATGTGATCTGAGGACCACTGGTTACAGTTGGTGTTATTGCTTCCTATCAGTTTGGATCATTCCATCAGAAACATTAACAACACCCTCTTTGATTTTTATCTTGCCCTGGTCGCAGTTACGGTATGTTTCCAAGTGCTCCATATTGCCTCTCATCCATGCTGAGTTGCTTGGAATATACTAGCTAACCCCTTCAGCATATTATGAGATCTTGCTTGCTTCTCTCTCTGATTTTCCCATGTTCAGACATAAGAAGGACATGGGACTGTTGGAGCAAGACCAGAGAAGGGCCACAAAGTTGATAAGAGGGCTGGAACATCTCCCCTACAAAGACATGCTGAGAAAGTTGAGGCTGTTCAGCCTGGAGAAAAGAAGGTTGGATGGAGACCTGAAAGCAACCTTCCAGTATCTGAAGAGGGCCCACAGGGAAGCCGGAGTTCATCAGGAACTGTAGGGATAGGACAAGGAGTAAAGGGTACAAATTGAAAGAGGGGAAATTTAGGTTAGATATTAGGAAGAAATTCTTCACTGTGAGGGTGGTGAGACACTGGGACAAATTGCCCAGGGAGGTTGTGGATACTGCAACCCTGACAGTGTTCAAGGCTGGATAAGACCCTGAGCAACCTGGTCTAGCAGGAGGTGTGCCTGCCCATGGGACTAGACAATTTTTAGGTCCATTCCAATCCCTTAGCATTCTATGACTCTATGACATACAAGGGGGCAGTACTGAATACAGCTCTAAATTGTCTCACTAAAGTTGAATAACAAGGAACTATTGTCATCCGTGTGTCTCACAAAAGTAGTGTCCTAGGTAAATACTGAAACATCATTTGCAAAAAAAAAAGTCATAAAATCATAAATCATAAAATCATCCTGCTTGCTGCTGAACAATTTGGTATCTGGCTTGACTAAAGGCTTTTCCACTGAATCACTGCTCTCTAAACAGATCTCTTGGTTTCTGTTGCCATATTGCATTATTTTCCCCTACAAAGAAATATGTTGTTGTTCATGCTAAGTTTCTGCACAACAGAAGGGAAAAATATGCTTGTCTTGAAAATGTGCTATTGCTGCAAACACTTTGAATGAGAAACACATGAAATATCCCTGCAATTTCTTCTTAAATAAGTTTACTCATCTTTTAAGAAAACTAAAAAATGAAACAAAATAATAATTATTTAGCTTTGTAAACATCTATTATTGTCATTTAAATTAATAGAATTTACTGAGAAGGATCTTCACTTTTTATGATGAAAGACTTTCATGGCAGATCTAGTGATGGTGTCCACTACTGATACCTGTTCAGTAAATCAGCTAATATGTTTCTGTTTATGTAGTGGTTGCCACACTTATGTCTTTCAGCCTTTTTTGTTGAAGTTTATGGTCCTCTGAAACAGTTTTCCGTAAATGTGTGGGCTCCTTTACACTGACAGCCTCCTGGCAATAGGATTTCTTCCCGTGGATGTCTTTTGTGGTTCTTTTGTGAGTATTTTTAGGAATCCTGGGGTTCTGTAGACTGCAAGCTGAGAGTACTGTTAGTGAGGATGATGCAGGCATGCCAATATTTGTCCTGAATGCTGTGAAGGACAGGGAGAATGTTGCTTTTTGTTCCCTGACAGGAATTATTATGTACTATATTAAATACCTCGGAAGTACTAGCTGAATAAAGTACCACAAATCCTTTTAACCTGCATATGCTTCCTTTGAAAGGGAAGTATCAAGTGGGCATGACTATGAAAATGGCTGCAAGCGCTGATAAGAATACTTGTGTTCTCTGAGCCACTACCCCTCAATTTGCACGGAGGGTCAGGTACTTTTAAGGAGGCCTGGTCAGCAGGAGTCTGGGCTGTGCCCAATTCTGCCTAGTTGGCAGAACAACATGCACTGCCATGGCTGGCCCTGTAAGAGCGCAACACAGTGAGCACCTCGGGGCTGGGGGACTACTGAAATACATGAAACCTCCCACAGGATCGTGGTAAATATCCTGTGATTTTGAGATTGAAGAAGTCAGGAAAAATTATCAATGCTGTTTCCAGGACAAATCCAAAACAGCCCCATACTAACTGCAATGAAGAAGATTAACTCTACCCCAGCCAAAATCAGCACACCCTTAAATGTGACACAGATATCTCTTGGGCCTGATTGCTAGCTGATAGGTTTGCCCTTCTGTATTCTTTTCTTTCAAGAATAGTTTTCTGTCAAAACAAGTAAGGTCTTCCTACATGTTTATATTTTGTTATATAAGTGACCATCTTGTCCCCATAATCTTTAATGTTTTGTGTTGAACAGAGGGACAGATTTTTGACTTGGAAGGTTAGCTCACCTTGTGTCGTTGCATTATTATGCTGGATGATATGGTGAGAGGGAACCAAGTGAATTTTCTGTTATTTTCAAGAGATGGAGTTTCCCCCTGAGCAACTGTTGATGTTCACTAAGAAAAGTGAGGACAGCACATACTGAAGCTAAGCTCCTGTCTTTCCTCTAGAGACTGAAGTTACTGGGGTGGCATGTGAAATCTTTCTGGTGCACAACAGCACAGTCACCGAATGTCTGCCAGTTGTTTTCCTCCCATCACTAGGAAGTTTATTGTGCCTATACAAAAGAAAGTTTGATTTTTTTGAGGGAGAGGGACACAGAAATGTACATACTTCATAATAGGAAAACCACAAGAATTCTCTAAGTCTTGCTCACTGTACTTTAGTAGTCTCAGTCTTAGTGTGGGCTCCAAGATAGATGGGCAAAAAATGCTTCGATAACATTGTACTAATGTATGTAAGGCTGCTAAACTGAGAGGATGGATGTGGCATGATGATTGCTGGATAAACTTAGGATGAAAGAAAAGAAAGAGCATACAGGCTTCTTATCCTTCTCATTTAGAAGGAACTCAAAATTTAAGTAGAAACATGTTTTTTCTGCCACTGGTTCCTAGGATGATCCCACTCCTTTAATGTAATTTGCAAATGAGAACAAATTCAAGTAAAACTAATTGACAATCTCTAGGGATGATCAGAGAAAGAAAATGTGCTTCAGCTCTTCTGCCTGAGAAAAAGACAATGCTAGATCAAATTAATTTAGGATAGTAGATGTCTGCATTGTTTTTTATTTGTTTGTAAAAACACTTTCATTTAATTTGCACAAATACTGCCATGAAGAACTGGGACTATAACTTATTAAGTAACTAATTTGAAAGACAGATGAAAAAAAATAACTTGGATGTATCTACATTTTATTTTTTAGAATCTTTATCAGTTAGTCAGCCACAAGTCATTAGGGTCGATATATTTATAAAAGTAGAAAGGAACAAATAATTTCATCCTAGAACATAGTTCCACATCAAAGCATTTGTTCATTGTATCTGCTTGCAAACATGATGCTATTTGTTAGCAGCTCTGTCACAGATACTTCTCAGAGGATATTTGTAAGGCCCATGTACAGTTCTTAGGCTTCAGCAGCCATCCTTTGAAAGGCAATAGGGTTTTACAGTTAATCAGATCTGAATTTTACCCTTCTCCTTAAATCTGTTTGCCTTGACATTTGTTTTTGCTTCATACTAATTTTCTCTTGGAAGTGGTTGTTCTTGTTCCTACATCCATTGAGGTCTAGGTAGCCTGGGACTAATAATTTGTGCCCTTTTCATTCAACAAGTTCTTTGGGGACCTCTGGCTCTGCCTGTAGGGAAGAGGGCATTGTTCTCTTCCACTATAATATGCTGAGCCTGCTGTAGCTGAGCTTCTGGAGGAGTTTCATTGGCACAGTCAGTTCTGTAATCCTGCCTATAATATGTCCATACTGATGGGCATGTAAATACAGACATGACTGCTGAAATCTGATCATGCACAACCATAAGGACACTTTGTCTAGGAACATAATGTTTGTTACTAGTTACCTACCTTCTGTAGAGCAAATCTACAGTTAAAGAATGTAGTTAAAGAACTTACTAAGTCCTTTACCTTATCTTTTCTGTTCCAGCTCCACCCATTTGCTCCCTGGGTTCTTACACAGCATATTCCATTTTATCATTGGTTTTTTCCTAATTTCTGTTGCTCCCAGTCCTTTGCCCAACATCTACTATATCTCCTAGCCCTGAGCACAGAGATTTCTCATTGCCTTTTTAATTTTTTTTGCCGCAGACATTGAATGAGTAACTCCTTGTCTGATGCCCAGTTTGTAGCTACCTGGAAATCTCCTGGTTTGAGAGTACCTGCTTTCTTACATATTTATGTATCTTATTTTATATCTAATTTGGAAAGGGGCATTGTCCTGGCTTTTACCAAAACTCCTGCAGGCCAAGTTCTGGCCTGATGGAAGATGCTTGAATGTGTCATATCTGTGAACATTCACGTACACCATCATGATAGGCTTCACTTGTTAGGAAGTGTTTCCTTCTGTTCCAGTTAAGATTCCTCTACCTACATCATCTCTGTTTCTATGTTTCCATCATGCCCTAGATCAGCTCTTCTGCTTGCATCATGTGCTACTCTACCTGTCCATTTTGCTTGGAATGAAAGTCCCCAAGTTCTTGTCCCTGTTTGGGACCAAGCCAGCGTCGTCAAGAAGAGAGTAGTAGCTCTGTTTC
The DNA here is from genome assembly GCA_013396695.1 of Sakesphorus luctuosus. Classification (NCBI taxonomy): domain Eukaryota; kingdom Metazoa; phylum Chordata; class Aves; order Passeriformes; family Thamnophilidae; genus Sakesphorus; species Sakesphorus luctuosus. The sequence continues at coordinate 240,020 of VWZD01006262.1, forward strand.
AAAGCATGTGTGATTCTCTTAGTTGAAGGGAAAAGATGTCTGGAAAAGTGCTATATTTTGATATTTTTTTTCTTATTTACACAGAACGTACATAAAAGTTTAATTCTTGAATGAATTACAAACAAAAAGTGGTGGTTTTTTGTCCTGGTAGGACCAGCAAAATCCCAGTCCAGGTCAAAGCTGTCTCCCACCTTCCTCCTGGGGCTTTCTCCCTTTGCTTCCATGGTTATATTCATCTGCTGCTGTAAACATCTCCCCCAGTATATGTTGTTGTTGCTACGTTTCATTTCTCTCAGAGACTTAAACAAGAAGAAACTCAAGTTCAAAAGATTTTCCTTGGTAGCCCATAATCTTGGATGGAATATCTAAGTGTGGCATATGCAGTGTTATCCAGGATTAGGCCTGGAAACCAATGTTTGCCAGAAGCCTCAAGTGCAACATAATATGTCATGATCCTAAACTTTCTAAGAAATGTTTTGAAACCTTAAAGATGAGAATCTTTATATTATCCCTGGCTAGTCAATGGTAGTTGGATTAAAGGGCATAAAGTTTGGCTTGCTGGACAAGAATGCCTTTCAGAAAGCAGGAGATATCTGCACTTTCCTGTTCCCAGTGTCTGAAGAGATGTCTGCACTTACCAAGAGCTGCTTGTGAGGATGGTGGTATCCATGCATGAGAAAAGCAATGGTGAACTCTGCGCATCTGTGTCTCTGTGTATATATTGGCGTGTGTCTCCATTTCCAGCACAGGAGAGAATCCAACAATATTTCACCCAAATGAGAAATGTTATTCTGTAGATTAAAGCCACGCAGTGCCTGGTTTTGTCTTTATTTATGCCTTTCTATTTCCCTCTATGCTGACATGGGTGCACATGCCGGGAAGCACTGAAGGACATAATTGGCGTTGTGAAAAATTATTGGGAAGCCAGGACGTTCCCTTGCAGTGTTCCCCCCCTTCTCCTTCCCATCTGTCACCATCTAATGTGACAAAGTTTTTATCGGGCATTGAGGCAGAGGAGATTAAAAGTAAATACTGCAATCAGGAAGCAGCTGGGGGGAAAATGTAACACATTTCACACTAAGCTGAACAGCTCATCAACTTAGCCTTGTATATCTACAGTGGATGAGAGGGAGGGAGGGTTGCACGGGGATGGTGTGGTTCAGCATTCCTCTCCTCACTGTGAGTCTGAAGAGGATCATGTGTTTTCCTATACAAACAGGGCTCATGCTTTCTGGCACTTGCTTGCTTTGGGAAAGGAAAAAGCCAGGGGAGCACAGTAGTTTTACGCTTGCTTTTGCAAAAAGCTCTTGTAAAACACTGTTTCCCCAGGCCCTGATTCATGTATTTTTGGACTCCCTTCCTGCTTTAGTAATGATCCTGGGTACTATCATGTCCTGTTCAGGTAGAAGGGCCTTGCGAGACTGTTCCTCTGGCTGCTGTGGGAATCCAGATGCCACACCATCTCTGAGGAGCTGCAGGATGCAAAGTTTGACGACTAAATGAGAGACACTACAGGCTCATGAAACGGGACATTGAGATCTTTGGTATGCACTGTGCTGTGCACTGATATATCTGCCCAAACTTATCTGCCTGCAAAGGACAAAAAACCTTAAAGTTTTGTACTATATTGCTTTATTCTTAGTTGTGTGTATAAAAATTAAGGTAGTCGAGCACTACTAGTCATAATTTCTTTTTGCATAGATTTTAGAATCTTTTGTTTTTGTTTCAAAAAATGTTGGAAATGTCTTCTTCCTTTTTACAGTGATGATATGACATGAGCTCAGTGCTGGTGAACAAGAATATACTCTGGTGCATGTGGAGGACTCTCAGGATCTTCTTTTTATTCCTGGGATAAATAAAGCTTTGGAAAGTGATGCAGGCTTCCCTAGCATCCCTAGTCCTGTGAATGTCTCCTGCTATGGAGGGTCAGGATCCTCCTAGTTTAGGAGCATCTCAGTCTCTAGCATTTTTTTTGGTCCTTGGCTTTGCAGCTGAGTACCAGTAAAAGTGCAGTATATGTCATTTTGGCTGGCATTTCTTCTTCTGTTTTGCCAGGAAATTGATTCTGATGCTGCTACTTTAATTAATTTGACGTGATTTGTTTAATTTACAATTACTTTCTGATTTTCGTGTCATCTGCTCTTCAGTGTTGATGAGGTGTACTGTCATTCTTAGCAAGTTTTCCAAGGATAAAAAAATTCCTACAATATTTACAACTGCTTGCTCAACAATTAAGATTGAACAGTGTCTCCTCACATGGAGTGAGTTTCTCTTACTGTGCTTGGTAATCTATCAGGATTCCTGAAAGTACAAAGTTTGTTTCCATTCTAGTTTGATAGCCTTGGTTCCAAGTTAAGATATTGTAACTTTTGGGGTTTTTTTTGTTTGTTTGGTGGGTTTTGTAGTTTGCTTGGCTGGTTTTTGATTTTGTTGGGTTTGGGTTTTGTTGTTGTTTTGGGGGTTTTGTTTTTGTTTGTTTGGTTTGGTTTTGTTGTGTACATCTGTTTTATTTTTACTGGTGCCCTTCAGTTTCCTAGAACTAGTGCAACTGTGGTAGGAGCCTGGGTTGGCCTCACATTATCATTTGGTGCCCTGCTCATGTGGTGTCACTCTGGGGCCATCCAGCTAGAAACACTTGGTCAGATTGTAGAACATATGCCAATAAGATGTATTTTGTCTGTATAATAACATTTACGTTTTGGCTAAGGAATTCTGGTATCTCCATATCATGAAGGGAATGACATCAGGACGTCAAACTGAGAAGCTTGATGTGACCTGACAAAATGCATTTGCAGCCCAGAGACCCAAACGTATCCTGAGCTGCATCAAAAGCAGTGCAGACAGCATGCTTGTTCTCTGCTCTCCTGAGAGTCCATCTGGAGTACAGCATCCAGGTCTGGGGCCCTCAACACAAGATGTAGGCCTGTTAGAGAGGGCCCAGAGGAGGGCGACAAAGAGGTTCAGAAAGATGGAACACTTCTTCTATCAAGACAGAGACAGCTGGGGCTTATCAGCCTGGAGAAGAGAAGCCTTTGGGGAGACCTTCTAGCAGCCTTCCAGTACCTAAAGGGGGCCTACAGGAAAGCTGGAGAGGGACTTTTCACAAGGGCATGTAGTGACAGGACAAGGGGGAATGGCTTCAAACTGAAAGAGACTAGGTTTAGGTTAAATATTAGGGAGAAATTCTCTACTTAAAGGGTGGTGAGGCACAGGAATAAACTGCCCAGAGAAGTTGTGGCTGCCCCATGCTTTGAAATGTTCAAGGAATGCACATTACATGGGACATTTCAGTCTGATGCCGTCAGTCCTACTAGAAGGAATTTTTTTCCCTGTCTTTACCTGTGTCATGTTTCTTTTTTGCTCTGATGTTAATAAAGCACATGGCAAACAGTTCATAATGTAATAAAGGAGTGAAGGTTTTGTTCTCTGTCTTTTTATTTTTAACTATACTTATTGCTGCAGTATGTCAGCATGGTAATTCTGATAGGCAAAGAAAGAAACCCTGAAAGCTACATGTAACTCTAGCACTCGATTGTTACCTTTTATCATTAAATATTTACAAGTTGTTTCTTTTCAGGTTCCCAGGAAACACATTTGGGTTAAAATCCCTGAGGAGGTGGGTCTTTCACCCACATTGGATAACTTGATATGACTTTGGTTTTGGTCAGACTAGAGCCAGGATTGGCACTGCAATTTCAGGAATAGGGTAAAAACGGTACTCAGCCTATATCCATGGCATACTGTTAAAAGCAACTGTTGACATCTCGTTTTCACAGGCACCATATTTATTTGAAGAATTTCTGCCTTTTTCTTTTTTTTTTTTTTTAAATTGTACCTCACTTAACTTTCTCCAGAGCAATGCAGGTAGAGAGGGTGTTACTCCTTTGGAGCTTTTAGACTGAGTGGAGAATATGGATAAAAAATATTTGTGGTGATTATCTCAATGATGAGTTCCCCACTTGTGTCCCTTAGGCTTGGAAGATGTGAAGGCTGGATTCCAAATCTGGCACTCCCTTTGGCTAGTCATCAGCATGGGGAACAGCAGCAGGTGGTGAAGCAAGACCCATATCTGGTGCATTTCCTTTTCTACCCCAAGTTAAACAGAGAAGGCAACTGGGTAATTTACTTCAACACATTAGTGCAAAGCATGGTGCTGTGGCTAAATATTTTCTCAAAATTATTGCCAGGAAGGTTGCCTGAGCAGTCCTCCTGCTTCATTTTTTTGCAAACCTTAAGAAGCACATGCAACATATATTGATGGCTACAGATGTTCAGTTGCTAGTAGTTTTCTGTTTAATACTAGTTTTTTAAAACTGAAGGAACTGATTGGTTTTAGCAGCTATTGCCTGAGGATGCAGTCATGTAAGCAAGAAGATTCAGCTCTTGGTGGCATCTTCTCCAAGGAATGCTTTGCTGCCAGAAGCCCTATTGGTAGTGCAGAAAGTAGTACTTTCCGAGGATTAGGTGGATGCTCTGCTGCTAAAGACTCTGCCTTTTCAATACAACATAAAAGTAAGGTTCTGATAACTTTTGTATTTTTATAAGTGTTCCCTGACTCACTGCTAGGTGTATTATTAAGAGTGCCTGTGCTTTGTTTGGGCAATACCAAGTACCATGATGAAGTGCAAGTAACTCCATGGGATTTATACGAGCTTATGAAGCGGAGAATAAACCCCATAGTTTGCACAGTAAATCAATTTGTAAAGCGCTTTGGGATCTTTCTGGATGAAAGACGCTATATAAATGTAAGCCATGACCATTCATCATTATTGAATATGAAATAGAGATATACACTCTATCAAGCTAGAAGCAATAGGCTTGGGCTCATGATTGCTCACAGGACCCAATCAGTCATCAGATCACGACATAATGCAGCTAGAATAAAAGAAGAAAACCCACAGCAAATCATTCCAAGCAATGCAATTAATGGGCATCCAGTATAAATAGTGATCTCAGTCAGGAAGGCTGGGCTTTTCCCAAGCAGTAGAGTTGATGCCAGAGTGTAAGCAGGGAAAGGAAAGATTCCTCACCTACAGTACACCATATAGACATCCACTACAGCTAGACTAAGAAAACATGGTACCTATGCTTTTCAGAACTGGCTTTTCTTTTTCCATTTGGGAAATGAAACAGAAAATGGTTTTATATAGAAAGTATCAGCTTTTGTTCTACAGTGAGTCACAGAAATGTTGTTCAGTTTTTGCACCAGGTTGTAGTCCAGGCTCCTAGCCCTGTAACCCAATCTTGGCCGCCGTATCTATGGCTCTTACAATGCAAGACACATATCCATGCCAGGGTATAAAATCTGTTTTGGCTGCTTATCCTTGAAAACATTGACTGACACGGTGTGCTCCATTTTATGAGACTTAAGTTGAAGGGTAGACTGGTTCAAGACTCAAGCGAACTGAGAACTTTCTTCACTTGTGCAAGAATTCTTTCTGTCTATATATTTGTCTTCCAAGGAAAAGCAATAGCTGGTATGAACCTTCTCTCTTCCCCCTTTCAGTTGTGGTGATGGGTGTGTCTCTCAGATTGCTGTGATGCTGTGGCGTATAATATTCTGCTTTAATTTTCTGTTTGTTTGCTATTACCAAAGAGGAATTGAACTTTAATAAAATATAAGGAGGGAGGTGAAAACTGGACTAAAAAAGTGGAGGAGGGGTTCCCATTACATAAAACTTGTCTTACCACAGATGGAAAGGAAGAATGGGGAACTCCCACGAGCTCTTCTACTGCCATGACCACCACACAGTAACCTGCTGCCCTCATACACCTAGCTAATGATGACTTTCAGTGGCATTAATTAGAAACAGAGGAGACAAAATGTGCAGCTGTATGTTTATTTGCACTTGATAGCTACCTTGGAGAACCGAGCAACATAAATGAGGCTGAAGTCCCTGCTCTGTAAAAGGCCCTACTGAACAGAGAATGCTGTGGAAATGAGGCTTGCAGTCAGACATTGTCTAATGTGTTCTTGATTGTTCTTGTGCAGGTTTATTCTGTCAGAGGGAGTATCAGAGTACTATAATCTTTCTTCTGTTCTGCTGACTGAGAGAGCTTTTGTAAACAGAAATCCTGAAAGAGTTCCTGTAGTTAGTGCTGAGTTTTAGGTAGCATGAGAAATGCATTTATATGCTTGTTTTGTGAACCTAATTCCAAATGTTTTTTTTGTTTTTTTTTTTTTTACTTATCTTATGCTTACCATTTTTAAAATAGCCCAGATAGGACTTGTTCTGCCTGCTATGATCAGCAGTACATACTATGTCTTGGAATATTCAAATTAGGTATAGGGAGAACTTTCCTAGGGGGCCTGTACTGCAGTGAAACATGCTACCCATAGATATGTTGGAAGTTCTTTGCTTGGAATTTTCAAGACTCGTCTAGATAAAGGTGCAGCTGACATGTTCTAGAGGTGGCAGAGGTCCCACTTCATGACTGGACTAGATGCCCCCCAAAGTTTTCCTCCAAATGATTTGTTTAGGTCACTGCATCAGGACAACTCCTCTCGTAAGGCCCTTGCTCTCACCAGAACAGGAGATCTGTTCACAGGGTAGACAGGTGTCTCATATCAAACACAAGCTGCAAGGACTGTTTGAGCTGAGACAGGTGCAGGATGCTGCACCTTGGGGCTAGCCTGAGTTTGCTGGAGAAGGTGTGGTATGAAAAGTCTTTAGTTGCTATATCTGCTCTCTGCTAGGAAGCTGCTGGCTTGCTGCATCTCCACATTAGCTTTTGTCCAGTTCTCCTAGTTCAGCAAGCTGTGACCAGTTTATCACTGTGTTGGTGTGATCAAAGCTGTGTGTTCTAAATCCTGTATGCCATTTCTCATGAACTGTTAGCAATGAATGATTTACAGCAGCTGCCCAGGGCACACCCGACCTCTCAGGATGTAAGCTGAGTGCTAAAGACACCTGTGAGGTGGGAGCTGTGATAACTCCCCTCCAGGGAGTCGTTAGTACCTTTACACCCAGTCTGAGGGGGCGTGTCTGCTAATGGGCCAGCAAGAATTCCAAAAATACCCCATGACTCAGAGAGTCAGATCACCCATTGTGGAACTCCCCACTCTGGGAGAGGTACTGGATGTTCCTACCTGAACGTCAGGATTTATAATCTTGGGGTTTGGGGACTTCTGGGACCATTTCATCAGATCCAGAGGAGGACCAGAACCTTGACAGGACTGAGAGCACCACTCTCAACCAGACTGTGACCATCATCTGCACCAACAGGTTTTTCTTTTCTTTCTTTTTACTTTGGACTCAGGGGGGAACCATGTGGGGCTCTGCACAGGGGCCAATGAACACCATTATGTTTGTGCCCCAGGGTGCTGGGTTATACTTCTGGGGTTTGTGGGTTAAAACCAATTTCTTCTTGTATCATTGCATTTATTGTAATATTTTTATTACATTGTAACTCTGACTTACAATGTCTTTTGTGTTGGGTTCATTTCTCCTGTGCGTTTACCTTTAAACCAGCACACCAGTACTCTCACCCTGTATGTCAGAGGTAGTGAGCCAGCAGCAGACTTGGGCATTGCTAGAGAAGGCAGTGTGTGTATCTCGCAAACTTGCACAACTCAGCTCTTTCTTACACTTCACACGGAAGTTTTATGCCTCAGGGTGAGAACCATCCTGTGAAGATCAAACTGTAGTGGGGAGCAATAACATATTCCCTGCTGGAGAGCAAGAATAATATGAAAGAACCATGGTATATCCAGCCTAACAGAGAAATGATGACACTTGCAGCACTGTATAGTTCTGTTGCACTGAAGATATAATATCTAATGGGAGGACTCTTAAGGCCTGTCTGCTGGAGACAACTGAACTAATTAAGCTGATAGATGATCTCTATACCTGCTTAGTGAAATCAGTGTTGGTTCCACTACAACATCCTTGTCTGAGTGTGAGAACAGCTTCTTACATCTTGCTTGGTGCAGGTAGAGATTTTGGTTGAACTCTTAAAGCTTTCTCACGTATACAAGTGTTTGTGTGTTATTTTCAAGAGTTTACTGCTAGGTTTATATGGATGAAAAAGTTTCACCAGTCCCTGCCTGGCTTATAAGAAATAAATCATTAGGATGAGTTTTGCTGATGCGGTGGTGTATTGCCAAGGTTGCAAATAGACTTGTGTTCTGCTACTCTCCTTGGATTTACCAGACAAAAGCAAGGAGACTGGCTGACCTCATGTTGCTGTATCCAACAGGCCAGGGAATATGGGACCAGTTAGTGTATCACAGACCTATTTCATTGTTTTGCTTTTGCACATTTCCCCATTGTTGTATCACAAGGCTGTCCCTCAAATATTGTGCCAGTGTAGGATATGCCAGACTTTTCCAGGGTGAAGCCTGATAGCTCTGCAGGGCCACACCCCCATTACTCACAGTAGCTATGCATGCTTTGGCTGAGGCTAACCCAGGTTTCACACTGTGATCTCTGGAGGTATAGCCCAGAGTTCTGTGTTGCACTAGCTTGAAAATATCTTGTTAGAAACTGGTTCCTACTGCATTTTCCAACAACTTCCCAGACCTCTCTGAGGCTGTGTGCACAAGTGCTCTTTGTGTGCCTACATACCAAGTGAGTCCAAGTGTTCTCTGTTCAGCCCATGCCCCTGCCCATGACTGAGCTGTGGGACAGCACATATGCAAATGCTGTTCTGCTTGTGACTGCATTGCTTATTGCAAGAACATTCAAAGGAAGGCAGTGAAATGTGATTGAATGATTGAATATTGACAGAAGTATGTTGTAAGAAACACAGACAGGGAGTCTTGGAGGCAGCAAAATAGTCAGCCCTCAAAATTACGCTCTACATGGAGACCATGAGGGTGTCAAATGCTTACATGAACAGGGCCTTTGTTCAGGTATTATGGCCGCAGGAGTTGGCTCAGGTTGTTTGGAGTGATCCTGTGATGTTATGTAACTATATGAGTGCTGGCATGGCAGGCTTATGAAAGAGATTGCTTTGTGTTGAAATACATGCCATGCTTACTAAATCAGTAACCACATTTTAGAAGCTTCCTCCAAGTAATCAGTCTGAAATAGTCTGGAATAAATCTCTCCTTGTATGTCCACACTCCACCTCCACTCCTCAGCTGGAAACCATCTTGTATCATATTTTAAGGAAAAAGGCATGACTTAACACTTTGCACAGAAGCCACACTCTTTCTGTGATGCACTGTAAAGTTGTTATCTAAAGTTATTGGTCAGAACTTGAGACATTTTCCATTTATACCACAGCTTTCTCAACACTTAAAACAGAGATAAGCTTTTTGCCCACTTCATGTATTACTTGGGCATGCCCTGAATGATCCTTGAAATGGAGTCCCAGGACACACCATACCCTCATGGACTATGGCCTGTTCCAAGATCTCCTCTAGCCTTAGGCTTTTGGAACTTCCTCCACTGACATCTTCTTGCCTATTTTCAGAAGCTCACTATGAGTGATAATAGGGTCTGTTCTTGGTGTGATATGAGCTTTCAGTATGATTGCCAACAGAAGAGTCAGATGTACCTGATCTGTTGCCTTTTGCTCTGTCTCTCTGAGATCATATCTATTGCAGGTATGTTTCACTGAAAATTGTAATTATGGTTATATACAGGAGAGCCAAACATATTACAGTATAAGTCTACATGGATATCTCAGAACATCCTATATTAATCCACTTTCCAGGGGCACTTCACTGTTGTGAAGTTTTTTAAGTTTTTGTGTTTCCTTTGTTGAACTCATCTGACTTTTAAAATAACCTAATTTTCCTGTGATGTCACAAGAGGGCAGAATCGGGGTTTGTACATGCAGTAACAGCTAGCACAACTGAACAAATTGCTATGTATCAGCTGAGCTGTGGTAACAGCTGTGTGCACAAGTAGCCTGCAGCAGACATGGGGTAATTCCACTTAACGCTGTCCTCTCCTAGGTTAAGTCAAATGACCTTGCATTTATCACATGCCAGAAGCATGCACATGCTCAATTATTGAGCTAAGATTATATACCACGACTTCTTAAAGCTCGGTAACTTAATCCCCTATCTGAGCCCTAGAGCAGTTTGTATACCTTGGTTAGGTATCTTCCCTAGGTATTTTTATGAAGCCAGACTGCACTAGCAGTTAGAGTAGCATACTGTGCTCTTTGGAAGGCTCTGAAGCACCTGCACATCATTCCCTTACAAAACACTGGTTTTGGAAATCTATGACTGTGTGAGCAGTCCAGTCCCAAAGTTAGGATACCTTTACGCTCACCTGCTGAGAGTTCCCCAGCATGAGTTACCTCCGTACCATGGCTGAGTTATCTCTACCACGCAAGAGTCTCAATTGAAGGGTGACTAAAATTGTTGATTTAGATCTATTTGGCTTTTATGATAATCACACTGATAACTTTGAATTAATTCATTTGCAAATGCAGTCTGGGTTGCTTAAATGTTTAAAAATGTCACAGAATTTTAATTACTAGGGAAATTTTCATTTTTTTTAAAGGCTAAAAAGTCCAACACCAGAACTCCATTTTTAAAGGATTCATTCATTGTCATTCAAAATAATTGTTGTGATTTTATTTCCCATTGTTAATGGACTTTGAAAATGTCTTTTGTTTATAAAGAAACTGGTCACAGTTTTGGAATTAATAATGCACTCAGTGAGTAGTGCCTACTGACCTACTCTACATCTGTCTGACCAACTTCTAAGACAAATTAAATTGATACACATTTGTCTCTACATAAACAAGTCTTAAGATAGAATGGGGTTAATTCTAGAGTTAGTTCAAAAAAGTGGACAGCTCCTCAAGAGAATACAGGTTTTTCAGCTTTTAACTGACTCTGCTAAATAATTATCAGTGACAGCACACAATTGCATATCCCCTGCTTTCTGGGTGAGAACCATGAGGTCGCAGTCCAGTTAAAACCTAGAAATGTGTCCTTTACAATGGCTAAGTCTTTACTAGCAGGTGGCATAGCTACAGAAGGTGCTGTATGTAGTGTTTTCCTTCTAATCTTCTGGAAACTAGGCATGAAAGCAAAAACAAATAAAAAAGAGACTAAGTTCACAAACAGAATTCATGCCTGACCTATCAAGGTTCCCAAACAAACCACACCATAACTGATCAAATACATTCTTCCCAAATGAACACACTCTTCTGGTTTGTTAAGCAGAACTTGTAAGACTTCAATATTAGTGTCTTCTACAATGTTACACAACTACAACAGCAATCACCCTTATTCAAGAAGCATCTGTAAGGAAACTACAGATCCCACCATGCAATGGGGAGAGCCACTGAAATAGAGGTAATTTGTTGGTGGGATTTGTAGTCTCTGGGAACGGTGCCACTGTACTGAAGAGCAGCGTGTGAAGAATGTAAATTAGGAGCGTGTATTGAGACCAAGTTGCTCTCATTCAGACAAAGTTTAGGTGACCTCAGTCTGAATCATATGGATATTGTTCTTCCTCTTTTTCTTTTCTCCCAGCTGCTGCTTAACATTTGAGATGGCACTGGCTTGTTATCGTCTCCTCTTTGTGGGGACAGAGGAACATGTGCTCTGTGTGTGTGAGCATGCATGTGTGTGTGTCTGGCTGCCTGTCATTACAGCACTAATGGAAATACTGCACGGATCACAACTCTCAATTAGCTCCTCGGGAGGTTGCTGTGACAGCCAGTTACTGAACAGCAAGGCCTGAAGGAATGAATTAATTTGTAGTACACGGCAGTTAGAGTCATAGTGTTAGCAATGGAATAAGACAGCAATAGACCTCGATTAGGCTCCGGCTGCATGATGCAAGAGACTGTTACCTGGGGGACAGTCTCTCTTCTCTATTGCACCTCCTGGGGTTAGCAAGGATCTTGGTCCATGAGAGAATGAGTTGAGAGCTCTTAGTTTGGCTCCTGGAGTCACTGTCTGCCTGAGGCTATTTGCCAGCCGATGATGGGCTTTCATTCAACGCAGACAAGGGCATGCTGCTCTGCTCCTGGCCTGGAGCCAGGCCACAGCCACTAAGTGAGTGGTATTCAGGGCAGGTAAGGCAATCTTTCTGTCCTCTTCAAAAAACAGCTCTCTTCCTTGTGAGTTCAATAACTGTATCACAGAGGGTGTCCTAAGGCTGCTGCAGCAGGGGATGCTACCATCTTACTTTGCAGGGCTACACTTGTACACAGACACGGAGGAGCAAAACATGCTTGAGGCATGAATATGCACACAGTCTTTGTAAAGTGTTCCTAGAAAAGCTGGGAATCTCTATAGGCAGCCTGAAGTTTCCACAAACAGCCATGCATTCCCTGTATCTGGAAGGACCACACTGTCCATAGATTCACAGTCTGTTATTCTGACATTCACAAAGCTGAATACAAAGAAAAGCCTTGTCTTTTATTAATTATGCACTGACTTTTTCTTAAAACTTGTTTTTGACATATTTTATAGAGATGGCTTATTCATGTGCAGAGAGGATTTGTCATAACTGGACACCAGCCCTCCTCTTCCCTTGATCAACCACCCAGTAAGAGGCCATGAGAAGCCAACGAAATTTTGCACAGGGTACTTGTTTTAGCTAGGTCAGATCTGACCTCCTGAACTGTGTGACACCCAGAGCTGGGAAGGAGTAAGGTGGAAATAGAGGAATGTTCATAGAGCAGTCCCTGTGGAAAGTAAGAAACATTAAAGGAAATCTTCCTATGGACTATTTTCCTGTAATGAATCTGGTGCTTCAGAACAGAACTCTGCTGTGTTGCTGTGGTAGGCTAAGGGATATGCTAAGTACCACATGGGAATAAATGGCCTGTGTCTTAAGTTCTTTACGTTCTGGAAATAAAAGATGTCTGAGAGGAGAGGGAAAGAGCAGTAAGTAGTTCCCTGACAATGCAAACCTTAAAGGTGACTGTCCTCTGTTTATCTGTAAAAGGGTCATGGAAGCAGCACCAGAAGAGCCTTTTTATGCCATCCTGGTTTTTAGGAGCAAGAGAAGTCTTTTGTTTTGATGGCATTCCCAAGAGTCATTCTATCTGTGGTCCCTGCACTGTCAACCAACAAATGGAGCAGTTAACATTACCTTTGTTAATAGAAGGGACAAGATCAAGCCCAAACTCGTCTTAGCACTGGTGTCCTTGTAACTTGCAAGTCAGCAAAGTGGTTGTAAATGGGTTTGCAGCTCTGGCAGAGCTTCTCCCCTGGGCAGTATTGCATTGGTGTGCTTTTATTTCCCTTCATATTGTAGTGCAAACAAAAGTCCAAGAAGTCGATCTTTTCTTTTTTGCAGCCTGTGGCACTTCTTTGATCTTTGTGTCTGCTGCTTGCATTAAACATGTCCTTTGCTGCACATTCTGGCCAGTAAGTGGTGCTCCCCCCTTCCTTCCTGCAGCTCCATTCTTTGCACAGAGCTGAGTGCTGACACACGTTGCTGTTGCTTTCAGGTGTGTCTCACCCAGACAGTGCGTCATGCTTTGATGGAGTGTGTTGACACAATAATGGTATTTCTAATGTAAGCCCTAATGATGTGGTTTTAATGACACTTCTTGGCATTATCCCACTGTCTGTATGTACTGCTACAAAGGTCCGTGAACAGGTTCTTGTGATGCAGGCCACCAGATGAAGTGGAACTCAGCTGGGTTTACATGCATAATGTTGAAAGTGAAGAGGAGAACATTTATGTGGCTGACATGGCTATAAGGGAATTAGAAATATTAGGGGAAAGGAGACCTTGTGATATGATAGTTTTTGAATCAACACATCCCAGTGCTGTATTGTTGTCAATTGAAGGAACATGTTTCTTTGCAAGGATATGTGATTTGGCTGGTCCATGGGGTGTGTGTTATCCACTGGCCCTTTACAGACAGGAGTTTTCTAGTAACAAAATTCCACAATGAATTTTGATGGACACGGTCCTGATTTTTTCACTCTTGATCACTACTGTCCTGGATTTTTTTGCCTGGATATCAAATGTTAATACGCTGACCTGGAACCTGTGTTGAGTTTGTTCTTCTGGGTGAAAAAGATGATACCAGGACCAAGGCAGAAGTAGTTTGTCCTTAAGTGATGGTACAGTTTTTCAAAGTAGCAAATAGCTACCCAAATAGTTATGTTGCATTGACAGAGAGTAAAACGTATATGAAGAATAGGGAGGAAGAAATGGACTAGAAGAGAGAGGCAAAGAAGATAGGAGCACTGAAAGAGAGGGAAATTGATAAATAAAAAAAGAAGTGACTAAAGCAAGAGAAGAGAGAGGGAGATTCTCTCCTGATTAGAATTCATGAACTCCATTCTTACATTAAGTCTATATATGACACCTGGCCTTTAATGTGAAGCTGCCTACGAGCATTAAAAATTAAAAGCAGAAGGTAGGATCCATCCATCTCGGGCAGCGCTGCTCCCCTCCTATCTGAGCTCTGCACAAAGCTATTACACATTGATAAATTATTTTGGGTAATAGCTGAGATATTACATTGTTTCTGAGTGAAGGTAAAATCTCTCCATGACATGGGCATTTATCAGGAGCGCATTTCATCCTATTTATTATGGCCAAGACGAGATCGCAGGCTGCGGGCAGAGCTGGCATGTCGTACTGATCACCTCCCCCATCGCCTCCCTTCCCTCTGTCACTTAGATGATGGGATATTGATGGAGCTCATGACAAGTTAATTATTAACTAAAGATATGCAGTTCACCTTTGCCAGGGGAGGGGGCATAGAAGAGAGCAATGATAGTTCTTAAAAAAATAAATATATCCATTGTATCTTAGGTTTCTTTTTTCTACTTTCCTATCCCTTGCCCCTGTGGTATTTTGCAACCCCCAAATAAATCAGATAGGTTATATGAATTCCAGTGTTGTCTAGAAGGCCAACAGAATTGGAAGAACCCTTAAGAACTTCAGGTTCTGTTCTAAAAAGTTTACAAAAGAAGTTTTCCTTGGCATTGGAAGTAAATGAGAAGAAATTTCCATTGTCCACTGAGTAACAATGGCTTCTCTAACACTTGAGAGAACCAGAAAGCAAAGACACAGAATTTTGATTCTGTCTTATAAATTAATACATTCTTTCTTTGTAAGAAAGAGGTGTCTTGACATCATCTGAGTATTTCAGCTTCTCCTTTCCACTGAGTCCTGGGTGCTTCCCTGAAGGCTAACTGGTTTTGCAGTACAGAAGCAGGAAGGTGATGGCTGCAATGATAGCATGTGCTTGTTCATCTGAGCTCCCAGGCTGAACAGGAGTTGTTTGCCAACACAGGAAGGACGGCGTCATGTTTGTATCCTTGTCGTCTTGGTTGCTGAGGAAAACAGGTACTATATAGGAACATTTTGGTTACAGTGTCAGACACACTGAGATGTAATAAATAACCTTGCTAAGTTGATTTGCTGTGTGTTGAGTATTCCTTCAATCTGCAGCATTCATCTTGCAGTAACACAGCCAGTCAGTACTACCTCATGATTGTGTACTGTGAGTCAGTGCACTAGTATCTTACTCATTTTGCAGAGAAAATGGCCAAGAGTTGCAATGAGGAGTTTTCCTGTTGTCAGTCTCATCAGGAAGGCTGAGGTTCTAACAACCTTCGAACTGATGCTGCATCTTGTTGACCAGGCTGGAGCCAAGGCAGTAAAAGGCAGTCAGATGCCAGAGGGAACCAGTACACAATTTTATGCTCAGCTGCTTCTGGTTTGTCCATAAACTATCTTAACTTTGTGTTGGTCAGACAGTTGTAGAAGAAAGGAGTCATGGCCATAAGCCTTCATGACAGTGGTCATTTAGAAAATTATTACAAGGCAAAATATCACAGTCTTTTAAAGGAATCATTCCCTCCATGTGGTCTATGGTAGGACCTGCCTAGTAAGGTTTCACCATTTAAGAGTCCTTCATTAAAAATAAGTGTGGGTTTGTTTTTCAAAATGCAGTGGCTTTACATGTCAGTTTAAAACTACAGGTGTGCCAAATTTCATGCAGGTTGGATTTGAACAATATAGCTCATTTAGGACCCATCTAATTCCCTTCCTTGAAGAAAGCATAAGTTTATTACTTGTGGATTAAAAAAAAAAGGGAAAAGGTTATTTTTCTAGTTGTCTTTTTATGAACTGTGATAAGGGATGTAAGATTACTACCTGGTGTTTCTGCAACAAGCTGCTGTCCTCAGAGTAAAATTATACATACTTTCTTCATGTTTTGCAACTTGAAGTATTTGAAAACCTGTGAAAGCTGCTGTGTGCTCACTATTCTTTTGGTGTAAAATGTGCTCCTGGGTAAGGGAAAACAGTACCACTCTTTGAAATTCAAAATTCTGTTCCCTTGAATTAATGCCTTACACTCAAGTTTCTGGAGCAGACATTTTGTTTTACTAATTTTTTGCCTTTCCTATGAATGTGACAGTTTTGGTGATGGGCTAATTCTCAAAGATCCTATTTTAAAGAAAAAAAAAATAAAGAAACTACATTTCCTATTCCACAGCTGTGAGGACTCTGTCTTTGAAAATACAGATTTCCACTTATTTGTCTCAAATTGTGAAAGTTTAAGGACATTTTAAGCTGATGGATTTGGATTCTCAGGTGAAACTCTTCCTCGGTGAGACTATGCTAGATGCTCAGGCACTGAAATTGCTGTGTATAAAAGCAAAACTTTCAGAGCCTTTGTTTGCTTCATATACCTTGGCTTTTTGACACCTCCAAAAATCTAGCTGCCTGCTGTCAAAGGTATGAGAAGGAGAGATGGGCCTGGGCTCCCAAGTGCAGATAAAGTGAACACTGTCTGAAACAGGGTGGGTAGATTAGCTGTCTGGACTCCAAGTGAGAAACTGCCCATCACTGCAGTAAGGCTAATCTCCCTGTCCTTGTCTGGTCATAGCCATCAGTTTGCCCTCTACTTAATATAATAAGATATATAATAAAAATGTATTAACAACTGTGAACCACCCTCATCCCCTTCCCAAAAGCCCCTGGGATCCTCCAAGGTTAGAGGATGTGCAGTATACTCACCTCCAAGTAAATTCACGTTCATTATCTTCAACATTTTATTGCACACCTTGTCCTTGCCTGTTGCCTCACTTGCAGCTGCTTTGTACTCCAGGCCTTGGTCTGCAGTGCCTGCCTGTGCAATGTAACTGTGTTGACATCACTGGCAAAACATTAATGGTGTAATACATGGTGGTCTCATTTATCTTTCAAAGATAGCTTTCTGGTGAGCTTTGTGAGAACCAAATCAGGCTGTGTACTTGTAAATATGTGTTCAGGGGGTGTGTGCTCGTGCACTGTCTGTGACTCAAGGTAGAGACTCCATCATTGTTTTCAAACCATGTGCCCCCATGCTGATTTTGATAATGACAAGGCTTATAGCTTTTTTCCTGATTTTTTTACTTTACCTAGACTTTCCTTCTAGATGTTTCATAACTCAAGCTGTAATTATGTATTCAAAGAATGCCTCTCACACTAACATGGGTAATAGCAGGAGTTCAGTGCTCCCAGGCTGTTCATGTAACACACAGTTCTGTGTGAATAAGGAGGTGATTGAAGAAGGGATTGCTCTGCTTCAGTTTGGAGATCATTATGTTTATAGAATAAGCATTGAAAGCCCATAAGAAAAGCCTTGTATTGAGAGAGAGTAGTATGAAAACATCTGGATTTGGAAAAGTATCTATCCATAATATTAATATTTTCTGGCATAAAGATTATGATATTACCCACTGCCTATAGAAATATAAGAGAAATCTGTGTGGTGTTTATATAGCTTTGCTAGAATTAGCTCAATTTTGAAAGTGTCTCAGGCGGACTTAGCTAACCTGTGCCTACGAGAGTGTATTCAGCCTGGCAGTATGTGAGTTGTCACAGGGCAGACATTAGCAGTGTATCAAATAGACCAAGGCTCATCAGGACAGGGCTCCTTCACCAGAGCTAGGACTGAAGGTGCAGTTTGACCAGTGCTCTGTCCTGATGTGTACGATGGAGTTTTCCTTGAGTGGGAGCTGTGTCAGACAGGCAGCATTCTTGTCCCACAAGCCTTTACGACTGCAGTGCCCTATGTGGGAGGTCATGTGCTGCTTTGGTGTGCCAGGTCTGGTATCCTTTGCTAACCTGATACCTTGTCATTTGCTGTGCCTGACACAAAATCAGTTGAGAAGGTTCAGTGACTCCAGGCAGGAGGGAAGTTAAGGAACAGCTGTAGGGTCACATCTGCTGGGACGTATGTATAGAAATCGGCTTTTTGTGCAGTGGCTCAGCTGTTGGTCTCCACATCAACCAACATAGTTCTAGATATGTACTTACACCTGCTGTATCTTTTTCAGTTGTGCCAAGCTACTGGCATTAATAGCAATTGAGGTGAAGATTACATCAGCTAATTACTTGTGTTTGGAAAAATTACTTTGTCATCCTTTTGTTGCAGTAAAAATCCCTTCTTCCTTCTATATTCTTTTTCTAGACTAATGGAAATAATGACTCAACTCTTAGCTTGATTGTTCCTGTTCTTTGTTCCTTGGTATTCTCAGCAATTTTCTCTTTATGTCTTTCTTACTCATAAGGGAAGATAATAGAAACCAATGTGGTCTGTCTTCTATGGTGTCCTTTATACTTTGTCTTTTGTATTCTCTGAACTGACTGGCAAAACCATTTCATCCTTCAAATATTTCCTTGTGATCCACTTCACTATTTTGATGCTTTTAGGAAAATAGCTGGTTCTGAGGTCAGTAAGACACTTGATAGTTATCAGCATTTATGTGTCTTACAATTTTTTATTAAACCATATTTTTAAATTATTTTTAATTAAGGTCATCTACTCTTGCTTGTGGTGAGCCTGTCACTGTATGCCACCTTTCTGCCACTAATTTCAGTCTTTCTTGTCGTGTCTCACCTGAGTCTTCATGTGGATTTAAGAGGTAAACTGAACAGTGATACCCTGACCCTGAGAGAGACGCCGTGGCTTTAGGTGATACCCTAAAATAAATAATTCCTACTAATGATGTGTTCTAGGGCACCCATGGTGCTGCCTTTCAAACATGGCAAGCACACACACTGGAAGCCATGATATGCCACAGTGCTTGTTCCATACACACAGGAGCACTGGGCACCCCCACACCCTCACGTTCCCCCTACCACAGCATAAATGGAGGATCATGTACTGTATGCTCCGAGATCAACCCTTAGAAACAGTTTAAGTAGGCTGGAGTGAAACACAGCAACTTAAAGAGTTAACCCTACAGTAATTGGAAAGGGGAGGGGGGAAACAGTGTAATGAAGGGGTGAAGAGTTTCCATAAACCCGTTGCTTCAGCTCAGAGAACCTGCTAAGGGGCAGTGGTCAGAGGGAAACAGAAAGAGAGAGAGAGATATCAAGTGTAGTAATCAGAATGAAAAATGGAGCTCTGGTTACTTTAAACAAGAGCTAATTTATCACCAGAACGAGTGGATAAGTAGCTGAGTTTCAGGCGTTCAGTAAGTTCCCCGTTCTGCTCCAAAAATTATTCCACCCCTGTCTCCATGCTCCCATAAATCATCCCCTTCTTCACTTCTGCTCCGATTACCAATTACTCCTGCCTACGACACGCTTTCCCCTGCCCGACACAATCTGATGGGGCCCTGCCTTTTAATTTTACAAATGCTTTTTTCTTCTTGCTTCTCAGTTCCCTGTCCCTACTCCTCCCCTCCCCAGTTTGATCCTGTTTCTTTGTTTCCCCTTTCCCTCCTCATTTACTTTTTTTTTTAATTTGAAGAAAAGGAGGGTAGTAATGTTTTCTGGCACCTCCCCCCATGAGGTTGACTGAGCTGAAGGAGAGAAATAGAAATTAATTATTTTCCCAAACCTGAACTCTCTTTGGGCTTATGAGCCATCTCCCTAAGCACATGACAAATTCTAGATCCCATATAGCTGTATCAAAGGTGAAAGTCTTGTTCTTGAAAGGATGTGTTGCTTTTTGTTGAGCTTTTGAAGGAAAACATTGTTTTTTTCCTTTTTTCCCTTTTTTGTTACTGTACACAGAGCTTTTTGCAGAATAGAGATATTTTGTGAGCTTCACAGCTGCAGGCAGGAGAATTTCAATTTGTATTGTGTTGTGTTATTTTTCTGCATATACTTCACCACAGCTAATATTTACACTGGAATACTTCATGATAGCTGTCGTACAAATACAGAGGGACTGATCTGTACCCAAACCCTGATAGTTTAGACAAGGCCCATACAAGAAACTTTTGCTGGCTTCAATGATGCCGTACATGAAACTGACTTAAACCAAGCCTGTACTTGTAAGCAAATGTCTACTTGGGAGAATGTGTTGAATGTATTGATATAGCTACACCTTCCTTATATAAAAACCTTTGATACTGCTTATGAATGGTAATCTAGTGTATCATAAGTCTGGTGCACTGTTTAGATACTGGATGGATATGGATTGCATATGTAAAAATCCTAGAAATAGGTTTCAAACACCAAAGAATTGGCATGCAATAATGTATTGTTTTGCTTATGTATATTGTTTCACAACATGAATTATTTCTGAATGTTTGCACACGCTACAGTTGAAGCATTTGAAATCACTGTATGTCACATTTATCAGTTCAGCATAGATGCAATAGTTCTGTTCCATTGTAGCTAAATAGTTTTTGGATGCTTCATTAATTGAGGCTTAAACAGCCTGTGGAAAGTAAAAAAGGTTCAGGAGGGCTAACTTGCATGAATCTTATAGATGCTGGCAACTCCTAAGCTGAAAGAGCCATCTCAACTGAAGGGAAAAGTCTGGCCTAATGTGCACAGAGCTGTTATTTCCACCTGTAAGACATTCAACCAAATTACCATGAGGCTTACTGAATCTGAAAAGAGAAAATTCCCTTGCCCTGTTGAGAACAGGCACAGTGACAGCTCTGCCTCCTGTGCTGTGGGAAAAGTGGCTGTCCAGAGCTGATTTTTGTGCAGGATAATGGATGGAGGAGATGGATTACCAGGTGATAAATCACACTAAGGAATTGGCTGGTGCCAGAACCCAGGAGCAAGGAAATAGCTGGCATGCTCTGCAGTGGGTATTGCCATCTTCATCTGAGGAGCCTTTATGCATAGACAGTAAGACAAAACAGGAGCTAATTATAGTGTGGCTTCTTGACATAAGGCCTCTACAGCAAAACAAGGGTGGCAAAGGGAACACATCGTTCTATGTTTATCTGGCAGTTTAACTTTTTTCTCTTCAGGGAAAGAGTTGAGGAAATCTGTGTTCTCATTTCTCCTCTTTATTCTCATTTTGTCTTTATTCCCATTCTTTAAAGCCCTAAGTGCTATTTTCTGACTAAGTTGTATCACAGATATCTTTCAATAAAGAAATAGAGGAGCTAACTGAGCATGACTCAAGTAATTCCTATCCCACATGATTCATATATACTCCCTCTGTCCTGTCAGGCAAAAAATGGTTGCTGGCACTCACTATGTAGCTCAGTAATCAATAATACTGCTCCACATCACCCTAAAGACCAATGATACTGTGAGCTCAGTGTACTCTGGGCTGGGCAACCCATGCATAAAAGAAAGTTACTTGGAGATGATGGAAATTTGGCTTCATCCTGCAGCATCTTCCTGTGATTCTAAAGACAATATTATGTTGGGCATTTTTAAGTACACCCAGAAAGTGTGCAAAGGTGTACTCAAGATCTGAAATCTTTTTCCATTAAGAGCAATACAAGGTAATTTTTAATTCTACTATTGACTGTGCACATGAAAATAGAACCTAAAAGAGAGCCATGCTTCTGACGAGCAGGGAATGCTGCTGGCTCAAGGTCAAGTCTTGTCAGGTTGAAGTGTGTTCTGTTTATCTGTCTTTAATAATAATACTTTATTATCGTTAAAAACCTAATGGAGAAAGGGGTTATTGACACTGTTATTTTAAAATCTGCTAAAGAGAGAAGAATCAGAGAATCATAGACTGAGTAAGGAAGGGACCACAGTGGGCCATCTGGTCCAACCTCCCTGTTCAAGCAGGGTCATCCTGGAGCACATGGCACAGGACCGTGTCCAGACAGTTCTTGAATATCTCCAGTGAGGGAGACTCCACAACCTCTCTGGGCAATCTGTTCCAGTGCATGGTCACCCTCACAGTAAAGAAGTTCTTTCTCATTCAAGTTCAGGTGGAACTTCTTGCATCAGTTTCTGCCTGTTGCCTCTTGTCCTATTGCTTGGTACCACCAAGGAGAGCCTGGATCCTTCCTCTTGGCACCCTGCCTTCAGATACTTGTGGGCATTGATGAGGTCCCCTCTCATTTGTCACTTCTCAAGGCTGAACAGGCCCAGCTCCCTCAGCCTTTCCTCGTATGAGAGATGCTCCAGTCTCTTAGTAATATTTGTAGCCCTTTGGACTTGCTCCAGGAGCTCCATGTCTCTCATATGCTGAGCAGCTCAGAACTGGACACAGTGCTCCAGATGTGGTCTCACCAGAGCTGAGTAGAGGGGCAGGATCATTTCCCCTGACCTGCTGGCGATGTTCTTTCTAATGCATTCCACGATATTTTCAGGCGTCCAGCACTGGGCTGACATCACATTGGCAACTGTATTAAACTAAACTGAATTACTCCTGACTTGGGAGTATCCTAGTCCCCATGGCCTGTGTAAGCATGAACATGACAATGGTTATCCTCTTTTGATAGAGCTGTGGAGGAAGGTTGCTGGCAAAGAACCAGAAGGGGAAGTTAACAAGTGTCACTTGTGCAAGGTGTTTCCAACATGTCAGATTTCTTGAAATGTGCAGCAAAAATAGAGCTTGTGCAGCTCTCTAGGAGGCTAGGAAGAGGCAGAAAGTCCCAAAAGAGAACAAATCTTTGAATCCATCTTCTCAGGAGGACAGTAGCCCATGGACATGTAAACTTTGTCCAATAAAAGTTTTGGATACAGTATCTAAAGCCTTGTGTGACTTGAGACTTCTTCAGTAATTGTAACCTGATACTGTTGTTTTTAATAATGTAAAGCATTTGACTGAATCTTGGCAAAGTCATCCATTACACATGGAATTAGCCCATAATTGTTTTATGACTAACAGGGTAACTGAGATTCACTCTACACAGACATATGGGCACTGGGTTAATGTCTGACACACCAGTGGGCTGGTGACACTGACTGTCTCTTTTAAGTGAAGATCCTTGAAGTTTTACCTGTATTTTTTGTTAGAAAGGTAGTTCAATAGTAGATTAATCTTCCAGCTGGCTCCTCCCAAGGACCTGGCTTATACTGAACAGTGACATGACAGATCCACTACCTTTCTCTGTTCATTGTTGAAAAACTCTGTGTGACTGATTTAATGTTCAGAATTTTCCCTAGAAATATCCAGTATTTCACAGAAGTCTCATTCTAAAGAAAAAGGCAGTAACCTTAGTTTGCCCTGAATCAAGCATTTTTAAACTTGTGTTTATTGGATATTCTGACAGCTACACTGTTTCCTGGTGGTATGAAATTTCACAGGGAAAGAATTTTAAATGGATTCTTTTTTGTTGTTATCAAGATTTGTCTGCTAAAAATCAGTGTTTCCTTCCTGCAGCTTGTGTTTTTCTGCGAAAACAATGACACACATGCTCTGTGTCCAACCAGAGACAGTTGTTGTAGTAGAAGTCTGAAACCTGGCATAGCTAAGACTGCAGTCAGAGACTGCTGGACTTGCCTGGACTGCCTCCCACCCATTTCACCTTCCTTTGGGCCTGTTAGGGAGCTTGCCCAGGGTCTCCGCATACAAGAAGCGAAGGCACTGCATTCTCTTTATCACATACCAACCCTCTCTCTGTGTAACACCAGCTGTGTACTCCCCACTTCAAACAGTACTGACTTGGCTAGCTTGGAGCAAGAGCATATCTAAGAGCCTCAGTGGTAGAATACTATTGAATTTGAAGTGGAATAATTTTTTTTGAAAAAAAATTTGATTTGATGTGGGGTCATGGATGTGCCTGAGGCTTTATCTGCACAGCAACCATGGCAAAAACAATGACCATCAATGCTTTCCCGTTTCCTGTTCTCAGTACCGTCACCGTCCACTGAGAGCACTTTGCTCAGGAATCTGAAAAGATTTGTCCCTCCCACTCCAACTGGGTGCATGTTTGTGCACCAAGAAGGAGACTGAG
Source organism: Sakesphorus luctuosus (assembly GCA_013396695.1). Taxonomy (NCBI): domain Eukaryota; kingdom Metazoa; phylum Chordata; class Aves; order Passeriformes; family Thamnophilidae; genus Sakesphorus; species Sakesphorus luctuosus. The sequence goes on from VWZD01006262.1 coordinate 264,033, forward strand.
AACTTCCTATTGGTTCCACAGAAGGATGGTGGGTCTAGCTTAGGTGACTGAATGTTTATGATACCATCACTGTGAGAAAGGGCCCTTCCCATATTGAGAGATCTTCAGGCTAATGCTACCTGCCACATCCATTGTGTCTTGAGAACAAATCTGGGTGAGGGAAGGTTATCGTGGACCTCTTTAACAGATCCCTCTTGTGTCTGTCACAACAAAGAAACCAACTAGGCTGCACTGCGTACTTGCCTAAACCTCACTTAGAAGAGAAAGGAGCTGGTAGGATTAGGGATGGCCTGGGATAGAGGGAAATGTCTCTATTTCAGAATCCCAGCCTAGAAAAATTCATCAGTACCCTTTTTAGTTCTGTTGATTTTTCCAGAGACAGTAACAGTGTAAAGGGACAGAACTTAACACTTGAATTAAAGCATTCAGTTTGTATGAGCCATTTAATGCAATCTCCTCCTACACCAACACTTACTGTCTGGTTATTAATTATCTGACACTGATTTTTCTAAATAATACTGCATACTTAATTTTCTGCAGTGAATTTAGTTAAACTCTTCCAGAGGAAGAAGTGGAGTTTACATGTCCTGGGGAGAGAGACACGCTTTCTTCAAGCATACAGCAAGATGCTTGCTTGCAAAAGCTTTAGCCAAAAGGACAGTTGAGGCACAGAGAGACAAACAGATTTCAGAACTAATACACCATGAAAATTTTTCACTTAGCATTTTCTGGCAGTTGACTCTGGGATTTCTTACTTTTGGGATATGACAAGTACAAGTGAAACACTGATCTTTCTAGAGTCTTAGAGTACCACAGCTTAATTCTCTTCTGAAAAGTATTAACACTCAAGTCTTCAAGTGGGATGCCACAGCTACAGAAAATACATTTCTGAAACCTGTCTTTGAATATGTTACCTTCTTGTTAGCAGTTATGTAGAATTAACTTTACTGACTTTGGAATCAAAAAGAAGCATTTGTGATCTTTTACGTTATAGTTTGATTGAGGCAGCAGGAAAGGATGCAGGGTTTAGTTTCTCCCTTACCAACTGAATGGATCCAGTTTCTGACTTCCTAGAAAAGACATTGAAGGAGGCAGGGGAATAGTTGCGTTGTACCTGTAGCATTAGTCAGGGCCAGATATATTTAAGCAGTAGAGCATTTCTTACTGAAAAGGCACAAGAAATCAGAATACAGCATGATTTTGGGAGACGTGATTGAGTCTACTCATGACAAGTAATGATAGCTGTATGAAAACAAGCACGTAATTTTTGGAGTCATTAGGCTTCAAGGACTCACATCTTTCCATATGGATTTAACCACCATTTCATTTATAGAAGTACAGGAGAGATAAATGTGTTTGCATTGCAGCATGTACTGATGGCCAATAGTTTTCAACTGAAACCATTCACGTGGTGCACCAGAGCCCAGCTATGCAATATGACTTTAGTGGTTCTACAGGGCTCATCTATTTCTTCTGGAGGAAAAGCCTCCAGGGTTTATGGTAAAAGGCTTTCAACTTCTGATTGGGAAAGATTTTGAGCTTGTGTAGCTTTCAGAGAAGTAGCTGGTGTTTCCAAGTGCTCAGTCTCTTTTTATTTATGTGTTTATTAGGAGGATGTTCTGGGTGGGGGTTTTCATTCCTTTCAATGGATGTGCCTGGATTTTTATAATAAGATGTGTTCTATAAATTAACAGATGCGTGTTTTTTGTGGTCACTTCAAATACTCCCCATGGTTCACAGTACAAAAATGTGATGTTTCAGTCTAGCAACAGTCTGCCTAATTCAGCTTGCTTTCTTGAATCTCTCCTGCTGTGGTAGGGCATTTCTCAGACTACCTCCCAACTTGCATTTTTATTGTTATTAAATGACTTTGTTCCTAAGTGCTAGAAATCTACCTCCTTTATTTCAGGACATTAATATCTCTGGAGAAATGCTTTTTTTATATTAGTTCAAAACAAGAAGAGGCTAGCTAAAAAATAAGAAGTACAAAGAATCTGATTATGCTGCTGAGACCCCGAAGAGTGTGTAAGAAAGTATAATATTGTAGCAAAGAGGCCACTGCACATCACCATTGCTTGCCCCAACAAGAGGATGTAAATACCTAATGTTGTGCCATAAACTCTCTATATACCATTAGAAGGCAACAGGTTTTTTTCTGTATCTCATATGGTAGTTTTGTACTCTTAAAGGAAAAAGACTTGCACAAGAGCAAAAAGGAAGATGGGATAAAAAACAATGAGATATCTGGCTTTGATAACTGGCTAGAGCTTGTTTATCACGAGTTCAGAAAATCATCACATGAGGTGGCACAAGGTGATTAGTGGAGGAATCAAAAGGGTGGCTAAATGGGAGGACAGCAACAGGTACTGCTGAAAGTTGAAGTATTATGCTGAAAGGAAGGTTTTCTCAGCACTAATGTCTTGACCATTGGCCTTGGCCAAATGACCAAAATGGTGCTGATGAAAGGTTCAAACCCAGGAAGCATTTTTAGCATACAAATGCTTCCAGTAGAGAAATGGAATTATTATGCAATAGTCCAAGAGCCTGTTAGGACCACTCCTGAAAGAGCACATATAATTCCTGTCACTACCATCCCAGAGGGATGGGTATGAAGTGCAACAAAGCACAGAAAGGTACTAGGATGACCAATCATATGGGGAGTATGTTTTGTTAGTTAAGTCAGGCAAAATGAGGAAAGAAGGAATTAGATTTCTGTCCATAAATACATCAAACCACAAAACTCCCAAGAGAGAAAACAGCTATTTAAACTTACGGATAATGTTGGCACAAGGACAAATGGCTGTAGATTGGCTGAGAATAAGTTAATCAGGAAATTAAACAAAGGTTTCTAACTATCAGAAAGACAAGTGAGATTCTGTAACATACTTCTAAGGGAAAAGAAGCAGAATTAATTTTAAGATGGAAACTGATCTTTTATAAAAGGACTTTTGTGATGGCACTGGTAGGAGGAAGAGAGTAGACTGCATGACCAAGGCGCCAAGGAGTTCTTTCCAGTCCTTCCCATTCCATTCCCCTTCCTGCACACTATACCATGCCACTTCACTTCCTTGGTATCCTGAGCTCTACCTGCTCGTGCTCTGAAGGTACCATGGATCCCTTATCAGAATTCTGCATTGCAATACGTTGTTTTTAATCCTCCCCATACCTCCCCTATTTTTTTCCTTGCTGAGTTTTCTGGGCTGTAATGTTTCCCTTTGTGTAATCCATCACAGACACAATGTCGCTTGTGCAAATTAAAATGCACCTCAGAATAATAAAAAAGGGGCTTTTTTTTTCTTCCTTCCCAGCAGCAGTTCCTCAACACAAGCCATTTGTCTCTAAGAAGAAAATCAAGAATGTTAACCCTGTGTATGCTCCTGAGGGGTACACAGCACTCCCTGTGGGAACAACACTTAATGGAGACCTTGCAGTTGTGAACCTTGCAGATAGCTGGAACTATACACACTTCTTTTTTGTAAAAACAATCAATGATAGGGTCCAGTGCAACAAATTAAAGGTCCCCTATGGCAGGACAAAGAGATATAAGCCAGGAAATCTACACGGCAAACCATGTGGTAGTCCACAGAACTCAAATGGTCTGAGGTGAACATTGTACACTGGGACCTTTAGGAAGAACCACTGTAAACTATTTGAGTGATAGAAGAGTCACTAGGCTATCCCATACTACTCTACAGTTCTGGAGGCTATAACTGGCCTGTGGGTCAGGCACTGGTCCCTTGTGGTTTAGAAATAAAGTTACAATAAACCTTTGTTGAATGAATTCCATTTTTGATGAGACATTGCATGGTAAAGGTTAAGTAAAGGACAGAATTTTATTTCTTCCTTCTTTCATTTGAGGGGAGGGTGTGAATTTCTCCTCAGTGGCATATAAATTCCATGAAGTTAAATATGCATTTTAAAAAATCCATTTTATGTGATAAGAAAGGTCCAGAACTGGACTGAGAGATAGGCGGGTACTGGAGGATCTGACTGCTTGGCAATGGAGACAGTGGGGCATTGCATAGCCATCTAGGCTGGAATGACATGGGGATAGCAGTGGGGACAGTAGACCAAGACTGACTACATTTCCTGTGGAGGAAGTGGGTGTTTCTAAAGAATATGCTTTCATAAGGTTACTATTGAGAGATTAGACATCTTTATGGTTTGTGGCATGATCTTTTGGCTTGTGGCTTCGGTTTTTATACATCCTAGATTTTGCTTAGCTCAGCTGGATGATTTTTCTTACTTTCCCAAGCAACTGTTTCACCCCAGACTTTGACTCTCATCACAGATGTTGTTTTATTTGCAATCACAATTAGGAGTGCCAATGGGTCACCTCATACTCCCATAGGATCAGTATTCCTTACTCTCCAGTTCCTCTCTTGATCCCTGTTTTCCAGTTCAGGAGCTTTCTAAGCTCTACCATATGTGACCTTATTGGGAACTAATGTTGGTGTTGGTGCAGTAACACATATCTTTCCCTGTCAGGCACAGGGCTTGAATCATCCACTTTGACTTGGGGAGACAGCATGCCCCCAGAACAGGAGCTAGACTAAGTCACGCAGGATGCAGAAAAGGCAGATGGTGTATGAGGGGAAAAAAGGGCCAAGCATAGCATGAAAAAAGCAATTCAAAGCTTCAGGTCTCTGTCAGAGGAGATATCTTCATTGTTCTTCATCCTTACGTGGAATAACAAGCCCAGAAGTGGTTAGACAAATGGGCAGGTATCCAACAGTGCAAAAGGCACAGGTATACTGAACATTACCAACTAAGCTTCCAGAGGAAGCTCCTCTCTCCTTCAGACAGCCTGATCTTGCCCTCATTCATTCCACTGACATCAGTCTTTTTACTTTGCTCTAAAGGCTGGGTGGGTGGCTGGAATTCACACTGTAGAGCAGCAAATTCTATTTCTATAATGTGTTTTGTCTCAGTAGCAAGGCTGTTCTATTCTTCATTTACTTCAGGGTCACAAGCAAATGACATAAAATCTTGGGAGATTGTGTCTTTTGAATTTATTTTGTGCCCAGTTCTTCCTACTGTGAGTCTTGCTGTTTCCAAGATTCATCCATATAATCTGAAAAGAATAATTCCAAATTCAATCTCTGCTCAAAATTGTTAGTGCCAAAGAAATACTTCTGTTTTCTTACAGTGCCATTTTATTCCTTAATCTCCCTCTTATAATACAAATCTTCTCAAAATTTAAAGATCTACCAATTTTCTGGTAAACTTTTTTTTTCAGTAGATACAGAGAAGATTTTAAGTCTTTCATGCCCAATTTCCAAGGCAAACAAGGCTTAAATGAGCACACTGTCTGTCCATGACTGTCTTTATCTGTCTATGTCACTCATTCCTCACAATAAGTTTTGAATGGAATCTCTTACCCTCAAATAAATTTGCCTGAAAGAGAATCAGGGATCTTAAATGTGCTAGGTCCCAACAATTTCCGAGGGCAGACAATACAGTTTTGCAGTTTCAGCACAGAGTGAAAGTCTCCTAACCTCACCTCTTTACAGACAGACAAAAGACAATCCTGAAAAAGGAGTGCATGAATGGCCTTGTTGTGGGGGAAACTTTAATTAGAGTTTACCTGTTTTTATATGCAGCATAGTAAATTCAGCAGAGACACCAATCTATAGGCAGCTTGTATTCATTCATCCCACTGCTCACAAAGCAACCTTTAATGAGGTCAAGTAGGTGGTTTCAGGATTCTCCAGGCATGCCCAATTCAATTCTACCTGGTGTAGTAATTTGTACATTCCTTTCTGTTGATTTCTTCTAGACTGGATTTGCTTTTCCCACTGAATAAGGACACTTTTCCCATTTTGCTTGTGCCCTTGAGCATAGGATTTCTTCAGCAAGGCAGTGCATTCTGTTTGTCTGTGACCGTGACCACCCCTCACAGCAGGAGAAAAAGTAGCCAGCAGTCCTCAGATCCAAAGGAAGACAAGCCCAAGCTGGTGAGTCAGAGCCTTCCTACTTGATGAGGCCTTTGTTTGGTGTTGTCTGCAGCAAGAGGAGGATGCCTACTTAGTTCGTGGACAGTTAAGTATGTGGGTCACTGTGCTGGTTTTGGTTGGGCTGGAGTTAACATTCTCCACAGTGGCTGGTATGGGGCTGTGTTTTGGATTTGTGCTGAACACAGGGTTGATAATGCACAGATGTTTTTATTGCTGCAGAGTAGCACTTACACAGAGCCAAGGCTTTTTCTGTTTCATACTGCCCCACTGGCAAGGATGTTGGGAGGAGACACAGCCAGGACAGCCAACCCCAACTGACCAAAGCAGGGTATTTCACCCCATATGACATCATGCTCAGTATATGCAAGTGGGGTGAAGAGGGAAGATATTTGGAGCGATGGTGTTTGTCTTCCCAAGTCACCATTATGTGTGATGGGGCCCTGCTCTCCTGGAGATGGTTGAACACCTGTCTGCCCATGGGAAGCAGTGAATTAATTCCTTGTGTCACTTTGCTTGCACGTGTGGCTTTTGCTTTCCCTATTAAACTATCTTTAGGTCAACTCATGAGTTTTACAGCTTATACTCTTCTGATTCTCTCCCAGATCCTGCTGGTGGGGGAGTCAGCGAGTGGTTGTGTGGGGCTTGGCTGCTGGCTGAGGTGAAATTACAACAGTTGCTAAAGGTTTTAGACCAGTTTGAGGGAGAGCATTTGCAAAACAAGAAGATTGCAAACAATATGCCAAGTAGGGAAAGCCTGTATTTGAATCCTTGCTGTGTTTGACCTCAGAAGTTTGCTTCCCTTGCAGTGTCTCAGTTTCCCCAGATGCAAGCTAAGAACAGTAACAGCTATCTGTATCTCTTGCCATTAGTGGAGGAAGGTGAGATGTGCCTGTCAGGGGCAGTATCACCAGTGTTGTTCCTGTTCTGTTAAAGAGAATTGGAGTTCAGCAGGAATTACTTTCACTGGAGTTTAGCAGGACTGACTTTCCAGCACCACCTAATATTGAGAGGAATGATCTGTCAGAACAGTAGGGCTTGAAAGTCCTTTCTGGTTCATGCACACATGTTCACTGGGTGTCATGCTTTCTGTTTGATTCAGTGGGACCAACTTTTGGCATGGAAGGAGATAGTAGGGAACTGGTAAGAGTAAACCTGGCCGTGATATCCCATCCCATCCCGTCCTTAATTCTATGCTGGCCATTAAAGTTTTCCTCACTGTCAGGCCCTGGACTACAAGGACAGTTGCACTGAGCAAAACACTAATTCATCAGACCTGCCTCTCACGAAGCCTGACAGAAGCCCTACCTTCACCAGCATTGCCCTGATGACCTCCTCCTGTGAAGATGAGGCAAGCTCCAGAAAGTGATTTTTATGCTCATTTGCAGGAATGCAAAGCTTTCTGTGGAGTCTGAATCAAGGGGAACACTGTGAATGATACTGGATAATGTGGTATTCATTTGTACTGCTCTTTCCTATCTGTCTTATGATAGTGTCCCACTCTTTGGTACAGACTAGGGCAGTGTGAGAAGGAGTTCACTATCATCTACAGCTGTACAAGCCACATTCTCTTACAGGCCTTCTGCATCCAATGCTGGCCTGACCCTGTCTATAAAATTCAATGCACTGTGGTGCTGCTGAATCTCTTGGCTAACTGGAGAAAATGATTACCCCTTTTTGCCCCTGCCCTTTTCAGCAGGAACCAAAAGAAGATGAATTAGTTTGTTGACTCAGAGCAGAAGTAACTTGGTAGTTGTGCCTCTCTGGAAAGCAACCACACTGCCTTGTACCCACATCTTGGTGTGTGATGGTTTCACTACTCTGACAGCATGAAAGATGTTTGGTTTTCTTCCTAATGCTGTTATCATTCATCATCCTCTTGTAAAGCCAGAACCCGCTGCTCGCTCATCCTCCCCCTGTGTTAGGTTTTCTGCTCCCACTCCACTCCTGCCCTGGTAGAGAAGCTGCTTGTATGCCAGAAACAAACTGTCTGTCCACTGAGTACCAAAAAAGACACAAACCCTTTCTGCCCCCTGAAACCACTGTTGTGACCAATGGTGGTGGTTTGACTGGGTTTTAGCTCTTGGGCTTTGTAAGAGCAGCTCCAGTCATGGAGGGGAGTGCTGATAGTAATGTTATTTTACCCACAGAGATGGTAGCTGGTCCTGAATCTGGAGTACTCCTCNCAGTATATGCAAGTGGGGTGAAGAGGGAAGATATTTGGAGCGATGGTGTTTGTCTTCCCAAGTCACCATTATGTGTGATGGGGCCCTGCTCTCCTGGAGATGGTTGAACACCTGTCTGCCCATGGGAAGCAGTGAATTAATTCCTTGTGTCACTTTGCTTGCACGTGTGGCTTTTGCTTTCCCTATTAAACTATCTTTAGGTCAACTCATGAGTTTTACAGCTTATACTCTTCTGATTCTCTCCCAGATCCTGCTGGTGGGGGAGTCAGCGAGTGGTTGTGTGGGGCTTGGCTGCTGGCTGAGGTGAAATTACAACAGTTGCTAAAGGTTTTAGACCAGTTTGAGGGAGAGCATTTGCAAAACAAGAAGATTGCAAACAATATGCCAAGTAGGGAAAGCCTGTATTTGAATCCTTGCTGTGTTTGACCTCAGAAGTTTGCTTCCCTTGCAGTGTCTCAGTTTCCCCAGATGCAAGCTAAGAACAGTAACAGCTATCTGTATCTCTTGCCATTAGTGGAGGAAGGTGAGATGTGCCTGTCAGGGGCAGTATCACCAGTGTTGTTCCTGTTCTGTTAAAGAGAATTGGAGTTCAGCAGGAATTACTTTCACTGGAGTTTAGCAGGACTGACTTTCCAGCACCACCTAATATTGAGAGGAATGATCTGTCAGAACAGTAGGGCTTGAAAGTCCTTTCTGGTTCATGCACACATGTTCACTGGGTGTCATGCTTTCTGTTTGATTCAGTGGGACCAACTTTTGGCATGGAAGGAGATAGTAGGGAACTGGTAAGAGTAAACCTGGCCGTGATATCCCATCCCATCCCGTCCTTAATTCTATGCTGGCCATTAAAGTTTTCCTCACTGTCAGGCCCTGGACTACAAGGACAGTTGCACTGAGCAAAACACTAATTCATCAGACCTGCCTCTCACGAAGCCTGACAGAAGCCCTACCTTCACCAGCATTGCCCTGATGACCTCCTCCTGTGAAGATGAGGCAAGCTCCAGAAAGTGATTTTTATGCTCATTTGCAGGAATGCAAAGCTTTCTGTGGAGTCTGAATCAAGGGGAACACTGTGAATGATACTGGATAATGTGGTATTCATTTGTACTGCTCTTTCCTATCTGTCTTATGATAGTGTCCCACTCTTTGGTACAGACTAGGGCAGTGTGAGAAGGAGTTCACTATCATCTACAGCTGTACAAGCCACATTCTCTTACAGGCCTTCTGCATCCAATGCTGGCCTGACCCTGTCTATAAAATTCAATGCACTGTGGTGCTGCTGAATCTCTTGGCTAACTGGAGAAAATGATTACCCCTTTTTGCCCCTGCCCTTTTCAGCAGGAACCAAAAGAAGATGAATTAGTTTGTTGACTCAGAGCAGAAGTAACTTGGTAGTTGTGCCTCTCTGGAAAGCAACCACACTGCCTTGTACCCACATCTTGGTGTGTGATGGTTTCACTACTCTGACAGCATGAAAGATGTTTGGTTTTCTTCCTAATGCTGTTATCATTCATCATCCTCTTGTAAAGCCAGAACCCGCTGCTCGCTCATCCTCCCCCTGTGTTAGGTTTTCTGCTCCCACTCCACTCCTGCCCTGGTAGAGAAGCTGCTTGTATGCCAGAAACAAACTGTCTGTCCACTGAGTACCAAAAAAGACACAAACCCTTTCTGCCCCCTGAAACCACTGTTGTGACCAATGGTGGTGGTTTGACTGGGTTTTAGCTCTTGGGCTTTGTAAGAGCAGCTCCAGTCATGGAGGGGAGTGCTGATAGTAATGTTATTTTACCCACAGAGATGGTAGCTGGTCCTGAATCTGGAGTACTCCTCTACAGCTGCTGTCTGTGGACGGATGTAAGCATTCAAATGCTAGAGATGGAGAAAGGGATGTGGTGGGCAAAATTCCACTCTTCAGCTGAGTAAGTTTCTCAAAGCTGCTTGGAAATGCCAGTGTCAGAGCTGTGGAGTAAGTGGGGTTAGCATATAGCTGAAAGAGCATCCTGCCATCTTCTATCTTGTATCCCATCTCCCAAAATAATCCATAAGCAGTCCTTTAACTGCAGATCAATGCTACAACAGTTTCTCCAGACAAGCTGAAATAACTCAGAGAGAAGCAGAAATATCTAGTGGGTCTTGGAGATGACAGAATGAAGAAAGGAGACTTACCATTCACCCCTTCCCTTCCCATTCTGCCAGTGTTTTCAGATAAAAACAACCTGAAGTTTGCAAAATACAGTTTGGAGCTGGAGGTATGCAGCACACTGCCACAATTATTGGTGTAAACATAAACTTTGGTGAAGGATTTGTTTCTCCTCCCTCCCCAGTCTCACTCCTGGTTCATCAGTAACAATAAGTCTCATCTCTAGAAGCCTACAAACATTGTACTGTGTTTCTAAAATTACTGTGTACACCCTGTATAGGACTCCTTACCCACCTTAGGGAGTCAGACTGTGATGGTTAGAAGGGCCAGCTCTTTGAGGTTTTCAGTGATATGAGCCCCTTTAGTGGCAGAACTAGGTCTGGTGTCCTCTTAGTGGTTTAGAAGCACATGCATTACAAATCTGCAGCTGGGATGCACCTTCTTTGATGTCAAACTCTTCATGGACCAGATTGGCCTTATGATATTAGGTGTTTTCTAGGAAAGTAAAAGTTCACTTCACTGTCTGGCACATCTGGATATTATTTCTCATATGAACTCTTTGTCATTCTGTATTTCTGGCCAGTCAGATGTGCAGTGCTGAGAATTGTTGCATTAAATTGGCTCCATAACACAGCACTAGCTTTGCTCTTGCTAGACTGAGAAGGATTTTGATAGGTATTGGACCTCAAGCAGAAGCCCATTCTGTAATCAGAATGATCTCATTCCATGGGAAGCCCATCATCCTTTTCATATACATCTGCCAGAGTTGCCAGCATTAGACTCTTACTACTCTTATTTATAGAGCAATATAAATGTTCTGAGCATTTTACAGATACCTAAATGAGAGGATTCTCCCTCTTCAAGATGGTAACAGTATCTCATATATATAGGAGTGATGGGACAATAACTCAGGTTCTGAGGAGGGCCAGCATGGTGGAAGAGGAGCTCAGAGCAGAAGTCTGCAACAGGATTCTGTGAGAAGAAGGAAACTATCATTAACAATTTGGTGCAGGAAGCAGGTGTGGGTGATGTGGCCAAGGTGATGATGGGAGATGAGAGAAGGTGACAAGGTAGAATGCTTGGGAGTTGACTAGTAAGAGAAGGGGGATGTGTAGGCAGTAGAACTGCTATCAATGAATGGATTAAAAGCAACCCATCTTGCAGCGCTCCGTTAATCTTCTTCTCCCAGCACTGAGAAAATTGAGAACATCTGCACTCTCCCCACTGCCCTTCTACTGCTCTGGTTGCTGAGGAAGAGAAGGAATGATGTTGATGACCACCATTAGCAGAACTTACAGTGCATCTGCCAGGACAGGACAAGTGCTAAACTTCACTTGTAGTTGATACTACTCATTCCAATGAGCCTTGCCCTTGCAGCTTGGATAGAGATCAGCAGCACCTGAAAGCCATTCCCATGCAGTCTCAGGTTGTCCAGCGCTGGGATTTGTGCTGTCACCTCGCCAGGCACTGGCTATTGGCATTGCAGGTCTGCTACCATCTGTCTCACAGAGCTGGCACAAGAGTTGCAGTGTTCTTTCCCTGGTGACTGTTGGGACCTGTGTGCAATATGTTTCAGTCTTCCTTCACGATATGGTAAAGATATCCTTTGTTGTTTCTCTGCAAGAGTTTGTGGTTCCCTAGGCTGGATGTAGACTCCTGTTTTAGGTACATCTAAGCTTAACAGCAGTGGAGTTGCATGGGTTTTTACCTTTCCTTTATGGATCCATGTTCTCCTGTGAGTACAAACCATAAGTCAGCAATGCCACCTGTTCCAGCCAGTGCATGTGGTCTGGGCTGACCTTCCTCCAGATGTGCTAAAGATTGTGGGGGAGGGCTGCAAAGTTTTGCTTTTTTGTGTGTCTGTAGTAATGGGCAACAGCTGCTAGGCAGAAAGACACCCTTGTCCTCCCCCCTCACCCCCTCTCTGACTTGGTGCCCATCTTCGGGCTAAGCACTCCTGTTCCCTTTTATTAATCTTCTCCTGGGACAGCACTATCAGCAGCCCATCAGCATTCAACATGCCCTCAGTCACTAGTGCTAACTCGATTAGGGCAGTGAGGAGTGACTTACAGGGGAAGCTCTTCTCCACAGGCAGTATTTGCATACAGTGATTGATGCTGATACTTCCTCTAAACACATCCACATTTTGCATTTTAAACAAAGCAATTGCTGTAGAACTGCTCCCTGTCACTCAGTGGGATTCTCAGTACCAGCATAGGATGTACCTTCCTTTTCTTTAAACAGACTCTCTCACTCTCTCATTCTCAAAGAGGACACTCAAGTGGGATAAGGAGAAGGTCATTGCATTGACTCCACCTTACGTTTGGAGCAAATGAGACTAAAGCCTGCTGTGTGTCTTGTGAAGTTGCTTGTGGAGAGTTCTGGGCTGCGTGGTCAGTGTCACACAGTTTATGGACTTTCACCAAGGTCAAGCTTGTGTGGGGTACATAGTGTGAAGCCTCCTGTGTTTCCTTCAAACCATCTTTCCTGTCAGACTTCAGGCTCAGAGTAGGTTCCCCTCACATTCATCAGTGTCTCTCTGTCTTGGGAATACATGAGCTGACTGGCACCTGTGGAGCACTGAATATATGTGTGTATTGTCCACATGTAATATGCATATAATATGTATGAATTATATATATATATATATAATGTGTGTACACACACAAACAGAGCCAAATTGTCCAAAGAAACAAAAGATGCCACATTTTATTACAGTTTCTACTGGGGACTTTACTGGCAGGGTGTGCCCAAGTGAAGCTCTGATTTGGAGGTGGGGTGTCCTGAGCCATGTCTTTCTCTGAAGGGGAGCGTGTACAAGGGAGGCAGTGGGTGAGTTTAACTTCTATTTGAAGAAGGGCAAAAGGAAAAAAAAATTAAATTTCTGGTGATACTGCTGGTACTGCAGCTTGCTTTGCAAAATGGGAGTTGTTTTTTTTTCTTTGTATCACAAGTGTTCCCTTTCATTCAAAACAAAAGGAAATTTGACCAAAAAGTAACCCCCTTAAAACAGCAGCCAAGGACTTACTTGTAATGTAGGCTACTGGTTCCTTGGAGCAGATACTCAGTTTCTGCCTTTGTCCCTGGGGTGCAGGGATCATTTAGGAGGGTAAATAAATAAAAATCTCTTATACTCACTGTCTAAAGGTACCAGAAAGAATGGCTCCTAGGGTCTACCAGTGCTCTTTGCCATGCAGATGCTCACATCCTGCTGCACTACGAGGGCTTAACACCCCCAGCAAAATTCAGAGGCCTGTTGGCACAATACTCCAGGAAGACCCAGAAAAGTTTTGCTTAGGCTTAGTGGGAATTACCTGTTTTCGCTTATTCCTAACATTGCCTTCTGATCTTTGTGCTTATTTCAGAGGACTTGCCATGTACTGCTGGTTGCCCATTTAGTGTCTGAAAACTTCATGGTTGTGCAAAACTAGGCACTTCATTACTGGGCTCATGCTGTCTGGCTCAATAGACGTGGGAGCTCCATGGCGAAGGTGGCCCTTTCATCTCCTGCCACACCATATTAATTTTGCAAATGTGACAAGCTCAGCTTTGCAAAAAAACCATATTGCCCATGTCTTGTTCTATTTAATATTATATTCAAATGGTCCAAGTGCTCAGCGACGTGGGCTGGGGGAATGACTCTGCAGGCTTCTTTGTTACTTGAGTGGCAGCTGGCTTCCAGAAGTAATTATAGCTGTTCAGTGCTGTGGTACATCAAACCTCTTGGGGATTAGTGAGGCATCAGGTGCATGGTGACTTAGAGGCAAGAACAGAGATGCTCCAGTTCCCAAGCCATAAAAGCCATAAGCTTTATAAATCCTAATATCCACCTGGACTTTGGACTACAGTGACAAGGAAGCATTGCAGTGACCTTGCAGAGGGTGTTCTAATTTTCCAGAACTCCAAACAGAGAAATTTAGACCTTAGAAGTTTGAAAGTGAATTGCATTGCCATCATGTGGATGAATGGAAGCTAATGTTTACCCAGAAAAATTCTGGGACTCTCATTTATTAGTTAGAAATAAAAATAAAGTCATGACAGTTATGAAAATTGTTAAGTCAGAATGCTTAACAAAATGTGGAGTGAAATTATAATAACAATTTAACTATAGTAGTGTCCAAGTAAACACTGAAGTTATTTTGATCCAAGTGATATGAGTAATTAGTATGAATTACTGTCTAACATGTTCATTAATGTAATCATTCAGTGACATTTGGTACTTACAGAATTAGGTGTTAGAAACAATAAGTAATTAAAAAATGAATACGCAAAATAGCTAAAGTGGTACAGGATCAATATGATTCTTTTATGTCTTCTTCAGGGTGGAGTTTCCAGACACTGGACTGCATGATGAAGTAGTAATCTGGTAAAATCATGTCTGCTCTGTTTGAACAATAAAAGTTGTTAATGTTGGTAACTTGTTTCATTTCTACTAAAGCAAACGTGATTTTCTGCAGTAATTACAGTACCAGAAGCAAACCTGCCAAAGTAATGAGTGTTTATTAGGCTCTATGTAATCTTAAACTAATCTAAGTCAATAATTACTATTCAGGATAGGGTGGATTTGCAGATACTCATGGGGCTAAGGTCCAAACAGAAGATATGAAACTGTAATAGTGTCTGCTGCACTTTTAGGGCATGTCAGCTGAAGGCTGGGTGCCTGTGTACCTCCAGCCTAGGTTTTTGCAGGACACACACCACAGCTTCTGGGTTTTCTATTTGGGATCCCTCTGCCTTTAGCCTCTGATCTTCCCCCATGGGTAGAAACCTAGACATGTTGCCTGGCTGTCTCAGAAGAAACCCATGCTGGTTTGTGTCTTCTGCTTCAAGCTCCCCTGCTCCCAGTTTCTTGAATATTTATCACGCATTCTGCTCCTGGCTCATCACATGCTGTGCCCTCAATAGCCTGGCCATACCTTGGCCAGCACCTTTCATAGGTTGCTGCTTCCTCTCTACTACTTGATCTCTGTAGAAAGGAACAGCAAAGAAGACATAGCATTGTACTGCAATATAAAAACAAATCCTGAATCAGGCATGGAATTAAGACACCTGCTGGATCATTCTTTTCAGTGTATCTTGCCAAGGAAACTGAAGACATCATCTGGCTTTTCCTTCCATCTTTTCCTTCCCTCCATCTGGATCAGGCATCATGTAAGGGTTGTTGTAGAAAACTCTTGGCTAAAATGTTCTTTCATGCTGTTGCATGGTCTTCACATGGTAAAGTACAGTTTACAGGAGTTTAAGCAACTGGCCTCCTGGAGTATACAGTTCTCATCTGTTAAGGTTGGGCCAAGTGAGAGACTGATGGTGGATCACTGGGACCTCAGGTATGATTTCTGCTATTGCCACTTTTCTCTGTAGTGCCCACAATGGCAATACAGTTATTACATGAAAAAAAATACAATATTTGCTTACACACTTTCTCCCAGGACAGAATCAGGTGGAATGAGGGAAGATGAAAAGCCCTTTTTCTGTAGGATACAGCTAAATGCACAGGAAGTAATGAGGAATGATGTAAGCAGGAGACTTCAGAAGAATCAACAAGACTTTTAAAGTAGTGAGGAGCAGTGGAAAGAGGTCAAGGACACTGGACCAAAACTAAATTAATTCTTCGTGCCAGTCCTTCCCTGTGATTCTAATTTTACTTGATAATTCAACCAATTTACCTGATTCAAAGTAAAGCTCAGTGGTCTGTGACTTCCCAGATCATCCCAAATGCCTTTTTTAGAACAACTTACAGCATTCGCTACCCTTCATTACTCCAGTATTACAGCTGACTTTAATGAGAGAATTCATGTCTTCAGTAGCTCAGCCACTACCATTCCAAACTCCTACAGATCTCTTGGATGGGCATGATACACTGCGCTGGTGATTTATTTGTTATTTAGCAGTCTGTTCCATCATCTTCTCTCCTGACACTTCAGTCTCAGAACATGTCTCATCTTTGTTAGTTGAAAAGGGTAATTCTAGGAGAGAGGTTTCTCCAGTGGATCTCTCTCTGGTGCAGTCTGGCACAGAGGAGCACTGTCTTTTGAGGTCTGGATAACTACTCGCCTTTAAGGTCTGCTTCTCCACTTTCTTGTGTGCTGCAGAGACACAGTCATCTCTTCTCCACAAAGAAGAGTACTAGGAACACATGAATGTGGGAGCAGGAGGAACCCTGTCTTTCACACAGGTTTATACAGGCTGAGCTACATTTCACAATTTTTGCTGCTGGGAAACAGTCCTAGAACTTCCTTACTCTGTACCTAACATCTCTCATTCCTTATGCTTTGGATTCTTTGCTGCTGGCTATCAAAACACAGATTTGGGGCAATAGGTTGAATCCTGATTTTCAGACCAAGAGATTATTAGATATTAGGAAGATTAGGTATTAGTTGTGGATGCCCATCCCTGGAAGTGTGCGAGGCCAGTGCTTCTGCTAATAATGGGAAAAATATCTTTCAGCTTTTTTGTTGGCTTTGAAGAGTGCAGGGCTCTGTCTGCCTAATTCAGATGAACTTTTCTCATCCCAGTTAATTTGTCTGTCTCATCTGGAAGTAATAATATGTCATAAAAACACATAATATATGCCTTCCACCCCTTCTGTATGTAGGGGTGTGATTAAGCTTTATTGATACATTCAGGATGTCTTCACCTTCATTGATGCTGAAGCTCTGAACTGACTCATTCTCCCTTTCACTCAGTATTTTGCTTTGCCTTGCCTTGCCTTGCCTGCATGCATTGCAAACCAGGAGAAATCATTTCAGATTCACTCTAGGGAAAGGAGCAGAGCAGTCATATTAAGGATTGGGGTGAGGATCAAGGAGACATTAGTTTCTTCCATTGTTAGTGGCTGCTTCTCTCATTTTTTGCCAGGAGAACATTGGCCTCCCATTTGCATCCTGCACTCTCACTGATGCATGGGTTGGTGGTGAGGGTAGGGCAAAATTCTTCATGTCTATGGTTTCCTGACAGGCTGATGAAAGGGAAGCAAGCAGCAAAGCTAGTTATGCCAACTAGGTAAGGAACAAATTCTGTCAAGCTTTTATTTTCACTTTGCCCCTCTTCTCTCACTCTTTTTTCCTTGCAAGCTCAAAATACATGAGTGGGAACTTTCCTAATCACAAGAAATGATCCAGCAGAAAATAAAATGGTACCTAAGGTGTGGACTGGCAGGGAAATAATATTCTGCCCATGTCTCCCCACTCCCATTAACAAGTGGAGATAGGGGCCTGTGAAAGGACAGAAGTAACACAAGAGAGATTATTTATTTAACCTGCTTAGCAGCACTAACTGTGAAGCATAAAGCTAACTACAAAGGATATTTGATTCCTCAGCAAAGTCTGCAGCACAGAGATGCTGCAATGCTGCTTAATGTTTCCTTTGTGGTATCATTATATCATATTTTTTTCTCTCCTGTTTTTTTTCAGAGTACTATGTGTTCCTGATTTGCTGGGAAACTAGTTACCTGATGAGTGTGCATGGAAGAAATTATTATTTCATTTCTCCTTTATGGCTGGGAAGTCACCAGCATACCAGAACTAGTTGTGAAGGACATCTAGCCAGCTCTGCTCACCTTGTGAAACATCATCCAAGCACAGGTTAGTCCCTCTCGTTTGGCATAGCACAGCTGAATTGCAGCTACTTACAGACATAGCCCTGACAGTTTCTGTTGCAGTTTCTGTTCTTTGACTCTTTTGATCTTTAAAAAGAGAAATGCTTTTCTGCCAGATGAACAACTTGTGCTGTGGAGGGTGCAGAGCCAGACACAGTGAAATGAGCATTTGCTGCGATGAATTGTGTGAGAATAAATGTAACCAGCAAAGTATGGAACCTGGTACAAGGAGGTGACAGTGTTTGTGCTTAGCATGATATGTCACCGACAACTTGGGGGTAAGTTATTTATTCCCTGTACTGGAATAAATAACATGCACAGCAGTCAGGCAGCTGTAGGTGGGCTAGTGCTACCTTTGTTTCTGAGAATGTCCAGAGGATTGACAGAAGCAACACAGCAACATGCTCTGGGACACAGGGAAATCACAAACTCTGGAATGAGTCATTGATGCCCTCTTTTGTGGACATGGTCCTCATGAAAACCAAAACTCAAAGACAGTTCTCAAGTCCCAGCCCAAGCTGATTCAGGCAATGCACCAAAGTCTCCCACAATTTGAGAGGTTGCAGGCATATGTTTCAGCCACTTTTTAGGATATACTTATTTGCAAGCTCCATGCCTCAGGAAAGAAGAGGTGAGCCAGGGGTCATAGCATCAAAGAGAGGCTCCTGCCCAAGAGGCTTAAAATATGTAATGGGTGGCAGAAGGAAGTGCTGAGCTATAATGGCTCAGTGTGCTGAGCAGTAGTGTTACCCAGCTGCAGTCTCTCTTACAGAGTTCAGAACACATTCAGGGTAGGAAGCTTCTAGCCCTCTTTACTCTGCCGGCAGCACAGGCTGGTGGGCTCAGGGAAGAGCTGCAAAATGGTGTAACATTTGTTTATCTATCAATTAGAATTTTATACAGTGTTTTTATAGTTATGATAATAACCTTATCATTTTGGTAAACTCAAAACATTTGCCTGTCTACTTGCTCATTTACAGATGAGAGAGTACACAGGTCCTAAATTAGGCCAGGTATTTTCTTTTTCTTTTGAAAAGGCAAGGTGGTCTCTTGATTTAAGCAAGTTGAGAACCAGAGCTCAATGTATGGCCAGGCAGGCTTTGTTCTTTTTTACTGATTCTCTCAAGTTTACATTTCTAGGCCCATTTAGAAGGTGTTCATGATTTATTTGTAAAATGTTTTCATTTTCTTTGATCATTGAGAATGAATTTGGTGGTGTTTCTATAATTTCTGTAGCTCTGCCTGGGTTCATAACTATTTGCCAGATGTGGACACAGCTTTTCTAGTTAAAGCACTCTCAACAACACGTGTTGCTGTGTGCTGCTCTGCTCGTGGCCTCGCTGGCTTATGCTGGCACAATTGTGAGGTTCTCTTGGGTTGTGCAGTGGAGCCCGAGATGAGCATGGTATTTCTCTGGTTTGGCTTAGTTTGCTGAGTTAACTGGAACTGCTGCAGAATCTGCTGTGATGTAGTCTGTAGACTGTGTCTCAGGCCTGTACTTCATTCCTGTTTGCAAAACACAAGCTTGAGAATGATGAGGCAGGATAACTTGGCCCAGATGGCATCAACAGTGTCATTTTACAAATGCCCTCCTGTGGCCTTCCCCTTGGTTTGATGAGTGTTGTTTGGGTGGCATTGTGTTCCTTTTGGGACTGGAAAGCCAGGACATCTTAGCAAAGCCTCAACAATGGCGAACAATAGACGTTGATAGCTAGAGTGACCCTTCTGCCAAGTGGAAGGCATCCGGAACAGTGAGCTGGCTGCTAGCCATGGGGGCCTTGCTTTTAAGGGAGATGGAACAGTCTATCCTGTCAGGGGTTTGGAGAAGCTTGGTGTGGTTGGCTGCCATAGGGACTGGATGCTCACTGGTGGCCTCCTCACCCACAGAGTCAGTGTGTCAGAAACAGGACAGGAGAAGGGAGCCAGGAGAAAGATCATCCAGTAGCAAAGAAACAAGAATATATCCAGCTAAACAGGCTGGATCATAGCAGGCACTTCATCAAGAGAAACAGAGCTATGATGGAAAGAAGAAATGGGCAGAAGCAACAGTAGTGATTTAGATTTTCTGCAGATAGAAAAAGTGAGTCTGAGCTAGAAGTGCTCAAGGCAGTGGAAGAGCTGGGGACAGCACCCTGAAAAGCTGACATCTGTGCTAATGCTGGGAGCATCACTCCTTAAGGATACTGATGAATTTTTATGATGTAATGACAAAAACAATGAGGTTAATAAGTGATTACCTCAGGCTTGGTTACAAGGGTTCATTAGATTGAAAAATAGCTGATGAAACTGTACTTCCTAAGACTGATCCAAAAGATCGTTGATTTGTAGTAGCATTAACCACTGATGAAAAATATAAACAAGAGTTTGGTTAATGTGTTTGAGTTTAATAATGTAAATGGTAATAGAAAATTACTTGCAGCATTGACTGCTTTCAGTGTTGTGACGGAAAAGAATTTACTATGCTGGAAGTGCAATTATTGAAGGTGATTATAATTTTGGCTTCAGTTAAATTGTTTTCATTCCAAATATAACACTCTCCACTCAAGTGAGATTATTTATAACTTATGTATTGCACTTGACTTAATTGGCAAATGGTGTAAATTAACCCCTCTCAAAAACATGACTTACGTGCTTTGCTCTAACTGATCTATTAAATGCAGCCTTGTTTTGTGATTTGAAAAGTGATTTGAATTTACACTGTCCTGGCTTCTCCTTATCTGATTGCTGCCCTGCCTTCTATTATTCAACAATTGCAATTACACTGGGAATCTGTGATAAAGCTTATTGAAAATGTAATGCCAGTTTCTTAAAATCAGAGAACAAAAGGTATAATTTCATTCATCCTAATAATGCACTTGATTCTGAGATTTTTTTGTAGTCAATGAGCTGTTTTTAAGCATTTAGAGAAGTAAGTTTGGCATTTCTGAATTAAACAAGCTAGGATTTCTAAACAGAAATCAGCTTTTTGCGCAAGAGGAAGGAACACATTAAAAATTCTCTTATTCAATACATCAAGGAATGCATTAAAGTTTTCTGGTTCTAAAATATTCATTTGTGTTACAGTAAAAGGATTGTATCAGAGAAAGGCCAAGGTGCCTTTTCAGCTTCCTCTGTTTTTAGATGGATGAAAAAGAGAAAAAGATCTACTGGGGAAAAGACTAGATCCATATAAAGGAGGAAGGATTCCAAACTGTTATTATTGCTAGCAAAATGTTTAAATAGGCTAATCTTGTTTCTAAGTTATTTTGAAGGTAAATGTGAACTCCAGTAGTGCTGTGAATGAACGCATAACTATGAGATGCAATGACTGTGTACATTCGTGTGTAGCTAGTGTACAGAGAGGTCCGTATCTGTCTTTGTATCTCGGATAGTGACTAGGTTCTTGCACTTGCCTTCAAAGCATCAACATCAGATGGTGGAAGGCAGCTATTTGCCTTTATGATTCCCACATTTCCCTAACTTAATTGGTGCAGTGTGTACCCAGTGAAGGGGTAAGGCTGGCAGCTGTACTTCCTCCCTGAAACTTAAGAGACACAACAGATTGTGCATGGTAAGTGCTTGTCTTCTAAAATAAGACGTAGGAGCATGAAATAGGGTGAGGTCATGGCATGCTCAGAGCAGGCAAAGGAGGTACTTCTTTGAGTGGTGATCCATGGAACTCACTGCTGCAGGGTTCTGTGAAGGATGAATGTGTTTGAAAACAGAACCAGAGAAGTTAATGTAAGAAAAATCATTGGGAGGTGTTAAATGTGAAGACCACATATCTAGCTCAGGCAGCCTTTGGTCCTTAAATTACTGGGAGACTTAATTAAACCTCTTTGCCATGTTTTTACATTCTTCTCTCATCATCTGCTGCTGGCCATGTTAGCAGAGGGGGCTCTGGTCTAAATGTGTTTGTGGTTTGAACCAACACAGATGTTTCTGCATGTGCTGTGTGTGCTGCCAAGAGAAGGTTGCAGTAGGCATGTGACTTGTTATATTTATGAAGGGCTCTGTGAAGAACTGAAGTCTGTAGCAAATCTGATGTGTCAGTGGTAGCTGTTGCCCTTCTCAGTTTTTCTTGCAAAAAATGCTTTGATCCTCTGACCAGTTCTGATCTTTTCTGTGACTTCATTCATTATTTGGATGCTGCTGCTCTCAGAGCTGAAGACTTCTCTAGCCTTGCTCAAACCCTGTGGAAGGAAGCACACGAAGACCAGAAGCATGATGGCCCTCTCAAAGCTGATTAGTGCTAAGGTGAAAAAACTTGGATACAATTCTTTTGGACCAAGGCTGTTGGTTTTGGCCAGCTGGCAGCAGTGCTTTGGATCAGGACTGTTCTAGTTTGCTGAACCATCTTTGTGCTTTCCAAACACAACTCATATTAGTTGCTTATCAGCCTCTGTCTCTCTCAGCCACTGATAGGCTAGTCCTGCTACTCCCCAGGCACAGGTGTTCTGCTTTTCCCATGGTGTCATTTTAAATAGGCTGCAATAGGAGAAAACATCTTTGTAAAGAAAGCCAGGCACACAGTACAAGCTCTCCAGCTTTCTGTTACTGGAAGTGAAACACTGAAGTTTTCTGTACTTTAGCCAATGTTTACTTTGATTCCTGTGTGATATCTTAGCCTGAAAGAAAAATATCTTCACAGAATGATAGACTGGCCTGGGTTGTGATGCCTAAGTGTATATTTTGTAGATTTTTAGAATTATACAGGCTACACAGATTTTCCTGGGTTGCTCACATGTTAGGTGGCATTGGAAGTTACCGAAACGTTTTCTCATACATTCTTAATCTCTCTCAAGGATATGCTGTTTTGAAGAAGCCACCTGCAAGATAGCTTGGAGACAAAACACAAGGAGAAGGGCTAGAGGTCCTGGAGCTTCTCCAAGAGGCAGTCCTAAAGACCTCTGTGGGTAGGGTACCAAGGGAAATGAGAACCACGGTTGTCAGAGATAACATATATGCTAATGGCTAGAGAGGCTGTAAAACTGTAACATCCCTGGTCCCGTGGGTGCATGTGCCTGTGCCCAGTGTGCATGTGCATGTGTATGTGGGTGTGTGTGCACCTTAAAAGCTTTCCATAAAGGTATACCATCTATCTTTCTCTGTTAATATTGTTTCTGAGTGTCTATTTTCACAGGAATTTAGGCAACAGTTGGAAAAGATCTAAAAGATCATCTAGTTCTCTTGCTGATATTATTTCGTGTGTAGGTAGACACAAAAACTACTGCAATCATGTTTTAACATTTGGAACTTAATAACATGTCCCAGAAGTCAAACATGACTTAAACTTGGGGGAGAAAAATGTGTTTAGGGAACTCAATTTTGGTTAGTAAAGAAAACTTCTTCCCACCACAGCTGATTTGAGAAAATAAGAGTGTTTTCCTAGTATTTCCTGTGAAGCTCTCCTGTAAGAGCCTCGGTTTCTTCCAATGCTCTGTGTGCTTACTATGAAGACAACTCTCTCACCCTTTTCTTTTTAATTCCAGCGTGAGTGAACACTGGTTAGCAAAATAAGGAAAGCCTCAAAACACCTGGACAAAGAAGGGCTCCCAGGAAATGTCAGGAAGGCAGCTTCCACTTTAGAAGTAAGGGACTGCGGAACGCTTACGATCCTGGAACGGTGTTTGAAGAGGGACTTGACACAATCAGCTCCAGTGCTACATAAACTTTTCAGAAAGCCAAGACTACTGCCTTTTGCAAAGCCACAGATCAACAACCCTGTGCTATATTTAACGTGAAGTCCAGTCCACTTTAAAGTCCTACTGTATTGGTCAAATCCAGACCTTCTGTGAACAGACATAACATTCAGAGGACCTATGCACATAATGTAGGTGCACTGTGGGCTGCCTATATAAACTTGGAAGTGGATTGTGTTGGTTCAGAGATTGAGCCCATCACAGTCAGAGTGCTGGTGACATGGCTGGGGGTAGCTCTTCTAAGTGTGGGAAAACCTTGTCATGCTTCACCTCCTTCTCCAACTCTGTGCTCATCTTTGTTTTCATTCAGACTCATTTCTAGCCCATGGACTTTCCTACTGTCCACCATTAATTCAGCCACCCCCTTCTTCTGAGGGCAGACCTAAGAGGCCTCTTGATTGCCTGGTTTTAGATGCATCATCCCAGTGACTGCCATTGCCCAGAAGAAGGACCTTAGCAGTGTTTGTTGAGGCATGTGGAGATGGATATGCTTAAATACGGTGTGTTGCTGTCTGTATTGAATAGAATCAGAGGCAGAATAAAAACCTGGGTCCTTGTTTCTCACATCTCTGACCCAATTATCACAGCACATTTCCTTCTGCTTTCTCACGCAGCTATGAGCTTTCCCTCTTGCACCACCTGACCACCAGATCAATGCAAATGCCATGACTTCAGCACTGTGCAGCTGCTGTTATGCTTGCAAAACTCATGATGTCACTGCTGGGTTTAAGCCAATGGTCTATTTTATGATTAGAAGTTTTGTTTTTCACTGGAACAACTTCAAGACTTTTTTCCTTGCTAGCTCCTGATTATTCCATGCACCAGAGAAGTGTAGAATGTGGGAAGAAAATAGGTGAGTGGAACAGACTGGTTCATGGCAGGGACTGACAGCGCTGGTCTTAACAAGTCCTCAGCAAAGCTCATGTCACAAAATCTCAGAAGCTTGTTGAGAATTTTTTTTTGATTCAGGAATGGTATTAACACCAAATAAGCATTTCTAAGTGAGAGGACTGGGGCTTTCCTACCCTCCTGCAGCATGCTCAGATCATGCCTTCCCCCACATTGGCCCCTTCCATGGGGTTATGTGCATCCCAAGGGACAGAACAGAGCAGCTCCTAAACATTACACAATAAACATTACTCTGCCTGGGTTTGTTTTTACATTTCTGTGTTTTATTTCTTCGGTTTTTTTTGAAATTACCTGTACCACAGGAATACAATTTATTTAACAGGTTTTCCTTTTTTTTTTT
>VWZD01006262.1:288858-304668 GCA_013396695.1 Sakesphorus luctuosus
TTTTTTTAGGAGCAGATAATAGTTAAGTAGATACTGTTTATTTCACTGACTGTCTATGACTCCCTGCATCATTCTCACAGCCTCTGTCTCTCTCCAGCTTCTCCACATAATCCAGCCACAAGAACAACAGAGTGGCCTTTGGCCATATGATTGACTGTAGCTTGTGGATACAAAGTGGAAGCTCTTTTTTCTGGGCGCCGATTGGTAATAAAAGTTCAACAGGTTACATTCTAGGGTCTTTCTCAATGACTTTCCCCTCTAATAGCTGCTTACATGTTTCTGGTGCAGCATGTTTTATTTTATATACTTGTAATAGTTTAAAAAAAAAAAGATGACATAGCTTATGAAGAGAAAAATAATGCCCCCTAAGCACAAGCAATAGTGCAAGGTCCTGATTGTTGTGGGGGCATTTCTTGTAGCTTCACAGTTTTGCTGCGAGGTGTAATGCCCAAGTTTCCCCAGAAACCTAAATTCAGTATGGTAATTTACCTTTTCTTTTAATTGATCCCCATGAAATTTGTTTTGCATTACAGGCCAGACACTGCTGTTCCCAGAGAAGAATGTGCCTAAAACAGAAGAGCTGGTCACTTGGGAAGAATTCCCTTTTGCAGTAGCAGACAGGTACTTAGTTTCTGTTATCCACACATGCAAATCAGAGACTGGAGCTGCTTTTACCGTAGTTGCTGTTGTGGACTTCGTGCTTATTCACCGTCACTGATAGACTTACCTCTACTGCTTTGTTTTTCTTTAAATAATAGAGCCCATTTATGTCCCAAGGCTCAAGCTCCATCATCTTTTGCCCCATGAAGAAGGACAGCTGTATGGAGATGACTCTGCGACTCGTACATTACAAACGAGCTGCATAAAGAGCAATGACCCAAAACCCATTTCCCAGGTCATGTCTCACCTTCCACATCCCAAGACCTTTTCATAAGAGACTGTGAGCAAAGACCTAAGCAGTTGCTGAAGCTTCATTTCCTGCTTCCAAGTGCACTGAGAGGACTACACTAGGATGTTAGCCATCCTCTGCGAGCCCAGGTCACTGCATAGCTGGAAATGCTCCTCAATGGCAGTATGATATTACCAGTGATGCACAGCAGATTTGAGTAACTGGTAAGAGATGTGAAGGGCCCAAGAGACCTGACCCGGTCCCCAATTTAGGCTGGTACAAGCTTTTTAAGGGTTAAATCTAGACAGATGGT
The DNA here is from genome assembly GCA_013396695.1 of Sakesphorus luctuosus. Taxonomy (NCBI): domain Eukaryota; kingdom Metazoa; phylum Chordata; class Aves; order Passeriformes; family Thamnophilidae; genus Sakesphorus; species Sakesphorus luctuosus. The sequence goes on from VWZD01006262.1 coordinate 290,061, forward strand.
TCTGTCCCAGTTCCTGGGGAGAGTTTGCATTCCCTGTTTAAAGACATTAATATATGCTAAGTACTGTCTGATTCAGTTCCCATCCCATTTTAGAAGCAATGCAAACATCTCCATGCATATTATCTTCAAGCAATGGAGGATATTCAGGTGGGCTACAAGGTTATGCAGCTTTAATTGAGAAAGAAGTTCCTGGAAAAAAATGCATTTGGTATCTTTACATTGCTCTGTCAAGGCAGGAGTTTCCTCCATACCACAGACCTGCTTTAAATAGCCAGTAGTTTCTGTGAGCTAGAAGCTAACCAGGCAGCTTTCCATAATCGTGTTTTGTAAACAGTTCTCCCCCACTGTTCTGGAAAGCTGCCTGAGTCCAAATACAAAAAGGTAGAAGAGCCTTTGGAGTTTTTGGGTGGGCAGTTTTGGTGGGGTTCTTTTGATTAATGTTTCTGGGTAAGTCACCTTTCCAGCACTGCCCCACAGAGTAAGAACTGCTTCTTATGATCTTTTCAGGCCATTTTGGGACAGCTACCTTTGCACAGCAGGCTGGGACACAGTGTGCCGTGGCTGAGCCGGTGGTACTTGGCAAGATTGTAACAGTGGTCAAGGGAGTCAAACTTCCAGGCAATAAAGCAACCCAGCACATCTGTGACAGCATTCATGCCACAGCCAGAAAGAGTTACCACAGTGCAGCACACAGTAGTTGGCTCTATAGTAGCAGCATGCTACTTTGGTCCCTTGCTCACAGATAGGTACAAGGATTACAAGTGCAGCCAAAAGCCTCTCATTTTCTCCCCAGCTCCCTCTGGGAGGGAGCTGGGTAGAGAAGCACAGTATCCACTCAAAGCACAAGACCACTGTGTAATTGCTACGCTGTGAACATAGATGCAGTCCCAGTTTCCATGCGCCTTCTGCCCCTTGGGTCTCTGATGGTTTACTAATATGCCTGAAGCAAGACTGAATTCCTTCATCAAGTGAGTACACAATGAGTGATAGTAGTTACGACTGTGTAGCGTAGGAAGAACTCACAGGAGATGCAACTGAACTAACTTGAGTACAAGACTAGCGGAGGTCACCATCAGTCAGCACCTATCTCTTGAGTCTGCCAGGCAGGGTTCTGCAGCACTGACAGCCCTGCTGTGACACATTCTGCTCCAGCAGAAAACAAGTACACACCTCAGCCCTGGTTTGGAAGATTTCCTGCTGGGGGCAAGTTACTCTTCTGCCTCACCACCCTTCCTGGGGAAAGACGCAAAGGGATGAAAGTTTGAGGACAACAGAGGTAATAGAGTTAGTGGTGTTGCAAATGGTTTTTCTCACCTCTACTGCCATGCTGCCGACCACAAAACAGACAGTACTCTCAGGTTTCGTCAGCTCAGGCTGGCTTCAAACTAAGTGACCTAGAAAATAAAGTCTCAGAGATTGCCAGCAGTCAGTTTTGTCAGTCACCTACATTTCCCTCTGGCTACTGGGAAAGCAGCAATTACGCCTTAGGCAGCAGATCTCAACCAGGGACGGGAGATTGCACGAACCTGGTTACATGTGAGGAGTAAATAAATATTTCCCCAGTTCTTCTCCCACCAACCCAAGGTCAGGTATTTGCTTTCTGATCAGAAAGAGAATCTCTTACCAGCCCCAGGTATAATCTATGCTTGTTCTCTTCCTGCTGTTAAGGATAATGGGATGAGGCAGGGGAAGACAGTAGTTGTAGTATTGGGAGTTTCACTTCACCCTCTAATTTATTTCCCTAGGCTGCCACAAAAAAAAAAATCTTTCAGGCTCTAGAGCTGCCTCCTCTGAAAAGCAGTGCCCTTGATTCCTAACTAGAATTTGGCAATAAGCCTAAATCTCTGTGGAGGCAAAGAGCTATCACTTTAATGAAGTCTAGGAAAGATCTGGGTTGGGGTGTATTGATACTCGGGCAGTAACCATGCAGACAAAGCCTTGTGTTCTCTGCCACAAGGAACAAGTGGGGAATGGTACTCAGCTGAGCTGAAGAGGCAGGTTTGATACACTACGGGGTGAAAAGTGTGGAAGAATTGTAGTTAGCACCACATAGGAGAGGATGCAGACATTATCAAGCCAACCCAGCACTGAAGCAGAACATCAGGCTCTTTTCTCTCGCCATTTGGTAAAGACTTGCATTTTCTCAGGGACATACATCCTACCTCTTCAGGGGCCTGCAGGGATCGTACATGAGAGGGACTAGCCAGGCGTAATGACACACTGTACAAGGTCGCAGAATATCTTACACAGTTAGGAGCATCTTTCCCAGTAAGAAGTGGGGCCTGTATGTACAAGTGTTACAGGAGCCTGGGAGGCAGCCTATTTGTACAGGAGAGGTCCAGCAGCGCTCTTCTCCAGAGGAGCATCTGTCCTATGGTTAGAGGCAGAAAGGTGACAAAAGAAGTACCACAGCTGCTTCCCTTTCTAACTGACCCCTCGTAACACCAGCAGACAAAGTTTATATTGACTCTACTCTTCCTCTCTTCCTGTATCTGTCCCCACTCCCCCTCCAGCACTGGCGGAGGGAGATGGGGAGCAGGTGGCCTGGACAGCGCTGAGAGCATCACTGATCAGAGGGGCTGAACCCCGATGACCACCTCAACAAGTGCAAGAGCATATTCTGGTATTTCCCACAGAGAAAACAATGAAAAAAAGAGAAACAGGTGACTGATTAAAAGTTTCCCCCCTCCTGTACACAAGATTCTGCAGTCACGCCGACAGATAGACATTAAATAATTCTTCCATAATAAATGATTGGAGATAAAAGCCGGTGGAGGCTGCTGCTGCTGTTTGGATTACTCCGTTGCCTGCATCTTTGTTTCTAGTTTGTTCCCAGGCCACTGTCGGCTGGCACTGGGGCTGTCAGACCTTTGCCTCTAGCATTTCTAGGAAGAGTTTATGCATGGGAACCTTGCCCTGCAGTTTGATGCTGTAGAAGTGCTGCACAGCTTTGGCAGCTGTCTGCCGCAGGAGGGGCAAGGTCAGGAGCAGCTTGCCTGCTCGCCGGGGCTCCTCATTGCGCTGACTCAGCTCGTAGTCCTGCAGGGCTTCGTGGAGAAGGTCCTGGAGTTTCTGCACTGCATCCATGTCCTCTATGTGCATGGAATCTGGGGGAAGGGAGAAAAGACAGGAAACAGGCAAGTCAGACACGAGGAAGGAAATCCTTTATGGTTCTGAAGCTAAGCATGTTTTCTTTCCTTCTTTTCTGTTATTGTGTGGGTTTTTATTGTTTTGGTGTTCCCCTGCACCCCCATCTCGGGGGGTTGGGGGGTGGGTGGTGGGGGTGTTGTTGCTGATTTGATTTGTTTCTTAAGGGCAAAAAAGACCCTGCTGGCAGTGCTGCTGCTATGAAGTTTGGCAGCAGCGCAGTGTGTTGGCCCTAGCACTGCAGGGACAGTAAGGTTGCCAGGGGTAGGTGACACTTGTGCCCTGTGTGCTGTCCGTTTTGCCAGCCACCCTAAGGCTGTGCAGGGACTGGCCAGGGGCCTTTGTGATTTGCACATTCACTTGCCCTCCATGCTCCTTATGGTGAGAGTCACCCTGCAAGGGGCAGCAGCTGCTGTGCTGCCACTTGGGAGCAATCTCATTAAGAATAATTAACACTGCTACAGTGCTTCATCTGTCTAAACTGCCTAATTGCCATGCAGCTGCTCAGGGTGTCAGTAAGACAGAAAAGCCCCAGTAGGTCACAACCAGCATGCCCAGGGGTGTTGCCAGACCCACCTTTGTGCATATGCCTGTTTGCAGAGAGTGCCAGCAGCTGCTCAGAGAGCTTCCTGCTTAAATAAAGGCAACCCGCACCTCCTGCAAGGTCTCATCTCTTAGGCTGCCAGTGAGATTCCCACAAGCCTTCAGAGGGGTAGCAGCACTAGACTGCTCTTTGGTGTGTCTGTGCAGCAAAGGTAGCTAGTTGATAATGACTGAGTCCAGGGTTGAGCTAGGAAACCATGCTGAAGGCAGGTTGCTAAACTTGTGGGTAAGTCATAGTGCCAGAGGGCAGCACCAAAGAACAGAGAGATTTAATTAGAAAAGCTAACCAGGCACAGCACCACTGAAGGTTTTCTCTTTTTTCTCTTGCTGATACTAGCTTCTTTCTTAACAACTCTGACAGAGCTGGAGACACTGTTGCCATGTCTTCATTATCCAGAGGCTTTTAATCGATACCAAACCCATTGATAAAGATTCGTGCCACAGGGCAATGAATCCAGAAGCAACAGCAATGGCAAGCACACATGCACATACGTAGTTGCATCACCTCCTACCACAGCCTGGGCTTTGCAGTGTGGCAGCGCTCTGGCTCAGCTCACTCACAAACACAAATGTGAGGATGTGGGTTCCCCAGTGTGACAGCAGTGAAGGGGAGAAAAGCTGCCAGAAGTGCCAAAATCTCCCTAGAAACATTTGCCATCTCTAAGGAGAACACAAGACAAATTAAGAGACTGTGAACTTCATAAGGTACATTTAGGGTAAAAGTATTTGTATTTCATGATTTTCAAAGTATTACAACAGTTGGGAAAACACTGTTATCTAGCAAGAAAGCTGTTAAAGAAGCTGTTTAGAATGAATACACTAATTAGAGGGTATTAAAGGAGAGCAGGCAAAGGAAGCCAGAGAAGGACTGGTAGATCACCACAGTGACTTGAGCTAGCCACAGAGGTTGATTCTGAAAAATAGGGAGGGAGAAGCATGTGCCAAGTCAGTCTGGCAACATCTCCCAGCCAGGTAGCACCTTTCAAAAATTTCCATGCACAGTCCAGGAGAAGTGAGCGGGATCTGTTTCCTGCCAAGTCGCAGAGGTCATTTTGGAGACTGGAAGTATCAAAACCTGAAACTTGGAGGGAAATGTCCTCCAGCCTTTCAGTTTAATGTCCTTCTCGCTAGAGGCACAAGGGGGAGAAGTAATCACAGCCTGTCAGAGTTTGCAGATCCCAGCGGGTTCTAGAAGTGCCGGGCAATGAGCCATGCAGCAGGTCAAAGTGGGTGCTCTGGTTTTGGGTACTGATGCTGCTGTACAGTAGACAGAATCCCAAAACTGCCCTTTTGCAACCTGGCTTATGTAATGTGTGTGACAAGACTTAACAGCACTAAATAACTAAGTGTATACAGTGAGAGGAACTTGGCAAATAAGGATCAAAGCCTGCCCCACTCCCACCACTCTTTGCTGAAAGAAGCTCAAAACTGGCAGCTGACTGCAAAAAATAAACAACATTGCAGGATTAATTTCCTTGCAATCCATCGGCAAACTGGTGTCGATGGCATTGATAAACTGTTAATTACGAAATCAATAGCTATGAACTTTTACAGCTGTCAGAGCACTGAGGTGGGGACAGGCTGCCTGACCATGTCCCTAAGGGTCAGCTGGCCTAGAAGCCAGGCTTTATGCCAGGAACCCTTCTCCACGACTGCTGGCATGGGGTACAGAGCAGGTGTGAGAGTGGACAAAGCCCACTGCCTCCTCAGCTAACTCTCTTCATGCATTTTCTGGCAGGAGAAGGAACCTCACAAGCCCCATTAGTACAGAATTTGCTACACATCCCCTTGCCAGATCCTAACCTTGTTCACTCCATCTCAGCATTAATGCACTGGGGGGAAAAAAAGAGGAAACAAAGTGCAACCAGTCTGGGATATCCTAAAATGAATGTGTGCTGTATGTTAACCTGGAGGGCTCCTCAATACATAGGTCGATCAATTTTTACTCCTAAGGAAAGAGGATTCTAGGAATGCTTAAAAAAGGACTGCTGGCTCTGAAGGGTAACGAATTAAGTCTATAGTACCTCTGCTCTGTCAAAAAATGGGTGATCATATTGTTGGGACTTGCCTGCTGCTCTGGGCATTAAGAATTCATCGCTCAGCTCTCTACAATGCACTTACTAAAGACAGTTCCCTTGAATTATATTTGCCAGTCCCAGCAGGTGTGTCCTTGGTGTGTCACACCAAAGACTCAGAGATCAGTCTATTGTCAGCTTCTTCTCTAGTGAAGAGCAAGTGAGCTCCCATTTCTGTTTTCATTTGTTTGAATTCCTAGAAACAGAGTCAATATACACAGGGCTGCTTGGAAGAGAGGAAAGTCCCTAGAACCTGGGTTGCATAAGCAATTACACCCAGCAGGGATAAGGGAAATTCAAGAATTTATCTATATGGGAGGGAAAGCAGAAAGAAAGTTTAGGAAGCACATGTGCTAATCTACGTGCTGATCTTTAAACCCCATCTCTGACTCAAGGGAGCTGAAGCCTGGCCCAGACTGCTTTCCTACTGTTTTAGGAATCGGCTGTTTGCTTGCAGGCACATATGTGCAGGTTCAGCAAGTTTATCCATGTCAAAAATACTAAGAAAAAGAACTAGTATTAAAAGCATGTGAAGGTTGAATATTAAGTTACATTAGAAAAACACACTTGCCCTATTCTAGCTTCCTTATGTGTGTGTCGCAAGAAGCTTCAATTAAAGCTTTAAAATGAAAACCAAAATCTTGTGCTTCACTTTCATATGCTTCAATACAAATAAAAAAGCAGGATTTTTGCAGATAATGCTCCTACATAGCTGCGTTTTTAGCTGCAGTAGGAGAAACTGGTCAAGTCAGAGGGACTTTTTCCACACAGCTGAGAATATGCTTTGCCCTGTACCTCCTGACCCTTATCCTGGTTTCTTTACTCCACAGCACTGGAAACAGAACCCCAAAGCATCTGAGTGTTGGTTGTTCTGCTCTGTCTTTGTTCAGTGCTTCTCTGCTCCTGACAGACACCATCTCATCAGGCTTACTCTGGGCTTAGTCCCGAAAGCACAGTGAGCAACAATAGCAGAGGGTGCTTCTGTTGCACTGTGAAGAACTTGACAGCACCAAGGCTTAGGTCCTGCAGGGTCTCTGCTCACAGCATGGGCCAGATAAATGTGTGGCACTTACCCTGCCACAACCACTACCTTTGCATTTCAGCCTCTCTAGAAGCCCTTCTCCCTGTTTATCCCATGACCTTCCTGGTAGACAGGTTCTTTAACAAGTTGATTACATCACCAAAAGCCACTGTTCCACAGTCAAGAGACGCCAGCCTTGGCCATCTGCCCATCCTGGTTCAGTGGCAAAGTGAAGGCAGCAATTAGAGCTAAAAAAGCAATATATGAGAAATTGAAAAAGGGAACTAGATAGCAATTTATATGAATCAGAAGTTATGAAGTGTACAAAATCGATAAGGGAAGTGAAGGACATAGGAGGAAAAGCCATGGCTGGAATGGCTAAGGACAGTAAAGAAGTATTACAAATATTTAAGAAATAGAAGAAAGATTACCATTTATAGGGGGGCTCTTTTCACCTGGAGATGATTAAACTACTAATAGCAGTGCAGAAGAGACAGAAGTCCTCAGTGAGTATTTTTGTCTTGTTTGGAAAAGAGAAGCGTTATGTACCTGTGTTATATGATCATGATGAAGATTTCTTAGTCTGTTGTTTATGCAAGAAGATGTTAGAACTATCAGGACAAACTTCACACAAATCAACAGAGCTGGAGAACTTGGCTATAAGAGTTCTAAAATGGCTGGCTGAGGGCCATCTAGGGCAGATTAATAATTAACAAGTCTTGGTATTTTTAAGAAATTCAAGACAACTGAAAAATTTCTAATAATGCACACATTTTCCTAGGTCTTATCTGATAATTTGTATGCTAGCCTGATGTGAACCAGGACAAAAAATAAAGGTGATGTAAAGGTGATTACGACTGATAAGATGGGATTTATAAAAGAGATGTAGATGTAGCACTTAGGGTCTCGGTTTTGTGGTGGCTTAACAGTGGATTTGGTGATCTTACAGGTCTTTTCCAACCTAAATGATTCTGTTGTTCTACTGCCAGTCAACATGATACTTTGGAAGACAGCTATTGTCAAACAAGCTTGATTTCATGCTCTGATGAGATTACAAGTTTGGTTGATAAAGTTAACTGCACAGATATGATAGACTTGGGTGTTTATAAGGCACTTGGCTTAGAATCACAGGACATTCTCATTAAAAAATTAGCACTATGCAATATCAATAGAGAACACTTTCAATTGATTAGTAACTGGCTAGATGACAGATCTCAAAGTAACTATCAGTGGTGAATCATCCCTGCAGGAGGAGTCTCCTAGGGGAAATACAGGGGATCAGTAAGAAAACCAGATGCTACTCAACATTTGTATCAATGAGCTGTAAGAAATTTCTTTCTTTTTTGTGTTTCTTTTAACTTGCTACTGCTAAGAAGTGCATGGATGGCAAAGAGAAACAGAATGGTGTAAAATGGTGAGGAAAGGGCAGACTCACAGCATCCTGGACCACTTCCTTACACTTGAAGCGTATTCAGAGCCAAGGAATGCAAGTATGGAACAGGAACTTTACTGCATCAAGCTGTCAGGTATAAAAAGACCTGAAGTCATAGGACACAGTTCAACAAAGACCAGTCTCTGGAGGCTGAACTCAGGCAAACAGACATTAAAGATATGGTGCCTTTTTTTTTAAACTGAGAGAATGATTATTAGATTCAGCTACTACGGAAGGTGTAGATTCCCCCTCTTTTAATCCCTCCAGATTCACAGAGGATGTCTTTCTGTAACGCAGTTTTAGCCAAACACAGCTACTGGTTTCAAGGCTGGGCTGCAAGGGTCAATTCTGTGACCTGCATGATGTGGTTCAGCAGGGAGATCTGGTGTGACACAGTGAGAGTCAGGGGACACAGAGGGAGCCCTCGTCACACAGTAGCTTTAGCAGTTTCCCTTTCAGACAGGACTCCTTAGCAAATATGTGTCTGTCCAGCTTTTGTACAATGCAGTTGACAGATTGAGTGCTGCAATCAAGATCTGCACTGTCTCCCAGTTAAAGGGGGTTCAGTGTCTGTGGTCACTGCACATCTCCAGGACAGGACCAGGCAGCTCCAATCCCACAGCTTTTGGTGGCATTTGAAACTGGGACCAAGGCTTCCCTGTTTGCTGTACCCAACCAACACTACCAAGGTGGATGCAGGCATGGCCCACATCCCCTTTTCTGAACTCATGGCACTGGAGGTGGCTTGCTAGTGAAAAAGGGCTTTTTTCACTGCCAGAAACCAGCAGCCAGCCTGTCCCTGCCTGGTTCCACTCTGCTACAGGGCCAGAGCATAGCTGGGGCTGTAGCAGCAGTAAGCCTCATTTCTCCCTGCTTTCCAGTTGAAGTCCTGCTCTGTGGGCAGAGAGGAGCTTTGAGAATATTGCCTGACACAGGCAGAGCAGTCTCAGGCAGTAGGCTCTAGTTTCCTCACAGGTCAAGTAACAACATGAGCCTCCTTGACTGCAAGGCTGGCTGGGCCAGGGCTGTACCTGAGTTGGCGAGGGCCAGAGCTTTGAGTGTGACAAACTCCTCCTTTTCCACTTTGAGCTTCTTGTAGCGGCGCACCAGTTGTAGGATGGCCAGGTAGAGCTCCAGCAGCCCTGTCAGACGAGAGTGCTCTTCATCCATTATGTAGTCCTCAGCATAGACCAGCTTGTCCTCATATGGCAGGGAGCGGTACACAATGCCCAAGATGAGAATTTCCATCCAGGCACTCTGCAGAAGGCTCATCTGGTCCCCAAGGGAGAGGTTGGAGAACCCTGACAGGGCAAAAGACAAGCAGGGTCAAATGGGTGTGCAGAAAAGCCTCTAGGAGCCTAAGGTCCTTAGAGTTTCCTTTCAAACTAAGCACTCATCCTTCTCTTTGCTCCCTTGCCCACCTACAGCCTCAAACAGGAGTTCTAATTCTCTGACTGCATTTATGGTAGTGCCAGGTTAATTACAACCTCTTTTCAATGATCACTGTTTCTTTTATAGCACCAACTACTTTGTACCACATTGTCCTGCTCACTGTTCCTCATGTAGGTTTGCACTGCACCTGGGACCAAAGAGCAGAGAAGATGGCAGAAAAGAGGGTTTCTGATGGGATAGGAAGCAATGACAGAGGCCTGAATTACAAGTAAACTACAATCTCATATTTTGGCCAACATGAGAAGAGGTCTGGCCACAATGAGGCACCAAAATGTGTTTGAAAGCTGAATACATTTGTGAACAGAATCCTCTTCTATTCCTCATCTCACCCAGACCTCCACACCCAGATCTCCACACATAAGCTCTGCCAACAACTCTACCCAGTGACAGAAATACCTTTATGGTGCCTTACAAGTGCCTAAATCATAGCCAAACCTGGTAGCAATGGAACCAGCAGTAAACTGAATATTCTCATCAAATACAGAAAAAACAGTCATCATTTGGAGATAGACCCGGACATCCCCAGAGACTATTTGAGAAAGTGGAGAGGACAAAACATAGAGGCACTGTCCATCTCAAGGGGGAAAAAAAGTGCACTGGCAGGAAAATCGTATCTGTTATGCCCTCCATAGCAGCTACCCTTGAAGGCGAGACCATGAAAGATCCTGGGAGATGGGCACTGTAACGGCCATTACAAACAGAAATGTCATGCACAATGTGTTGGTGCCCTCTACGCAGCTTTTGCCCACCGGACAGGCAAAACTGACTTTTTTGGCTGCTCCTTGCTTCTAAAGGTTCTTAGGCTGTGAGAGAATGGGACATCCAGGCACCCCTCAGCTGGGAGAGCAATGCTCCATCAACCTCCCCAGCCAGTCTTGCCTCAGATGCATACTAAGCCTCGAGCATCACCAAGAGACCTGTGAGCTCATAAGCCTCTGTGCAGAAGCCTTCCAGCCTCAGCTGGACTGCTTCATCCCACAGCTCCACTGCTCACAGCTCTTGGCCCCAAGTTGGGGCATACATAGCCAAGCCATCCACCATGATGATCATTTGATTTCTCTTGTTATCAAGTTGGCAATTAACGAAAGAGCTGATGATTGCTATATTGACTGACTGTGGGATCTCTTTTTCTATCTGCACTATCTCAGCTGGGGATAGGAAGGCAAAAGGTTGGGTTAGTGGTATTTATTTATCTCTACGCCATGTTTTGTGTTTGTGTTGCCAGGGGAAGCAAAGGGTGATAATGGCCTGGCAGCCCTTGGACATCCAATTTCCCTTATCAGGCCACTGAATAGAAAAGAGGCCCCAGGCTACATTAATTAACAGATACCAATCAGCTGTCACGTGCTGTGAGTGCAAGGTCTGGGGGGAGCAGTGGGTGGGAGGGAAGAATCAATAAACCATTGGGGAGGAGTGCCAGAGGGAACAGCTAAAGAGGAGTCCAGGCTACTGGGGAGAAGAGCTGCAAATCAAGCTCCATGACTGTGAGACTGATTCTTGTACAGCATAGCCTGTGCTCCATGTAGCCCTACACCTGGTGAATCCCACCTCCTGTTCAGGCTGGGAGGTGAGTGCCTCGTCCTTTGTCTCACCCTTCTGCCCTTTATGTCCTGCTCAGTAATGCAGTGCTCCTGACTCAGTCCAAGTGCAGGCTTGATGCAGCTCAAAGGCTTGGGATCATGTCTCCCCAGCTCTGCCTGCTAAACAGGGAACTGATGAGATTAGCTCTGAAACAGGGGTAATGATTCTGTGCACAGCCACGGGTGCAGTCTTTAGAACCTGAAATCCCTCCTTTGGTCACCCCTCTCCTAGCTCTGACCCTGGAGATCAGTCCAGCATTTAGGCTGCTGCGTTAAGTCCATTTTCTGGGTCAGTCATGTGACCTGTCTTTCTGCATCTTCATTCCTTGTATGGACAAAAGGGGTTACACCATTGCCTCACTGCAGTCTGCCAAAAAATTCATTAAAGACTGAGAAACTGTCACGCAATAGAGCAACAAGATCCAGGACAGGCACGGCTCTTACTTTTCTGCTACAGAATAAAGTAGAAAAAAATAACCGTAACAGTAGCCTGTACATCCAGCATCTCAGTTCATCACCTCTTCCCAAGAGGCTGTTATGGCAGGTGAGAACAGGAGAGAATGTCACCTGTGCCAAGAAGAACAGGAGAGCCTGCTGCAATTGCCCCACCCACCTGGGAAAGACCCTGGCCAGAAGCACCCTCAGGCAGCCAACGACTTCAGCTCCTGCAGGAAGGTGTGAAGAAGGACTGCTGTAATGTCAAGCCTGGACTTCAAACGCCTGAACAGAATTGGGACCCTTTTCCTCCACACATGTGGAAGGCAAGGGCTGAATGATTGTCCTGAATCACTCCAGTCAAGGGAAGATCATGTAACTCTCTCATGCTATGAAAGTTGGGATGAGGAAAAGCAAATGCTAATTTCACCTGGCCAAAATCATACGCTTGCTATTATAGGATTGTAACACCGGGGAATCTCTAGTTGCAAAATTTAACTGCCTTGTCCTAAGCTGCCAGGAATTGTGAGAATCCAACCCTTTTGCACCCCTGGGCTGTTGATGGCCCAACATCCAGAAATGCCCTCAGTGATCTGTTTCTTGCTGCTTTGCTCAAGTCTGATCGTGAAAGGTGCTTAATGCACCACTGCCAGCCCTAGGCTCCCAAAACAGGAGGTTTTGGCTCTAGCAGAGAGCTGCATGCATGTTTCCCTCCTTTCCAGGTGCAGCTTGAGAAAAGCTGCTTTATTTGCAATAGCTAATGTGACATTCAGGTTTGGTTTTGTTTTTTTGTTTGTTTGTTTTGTGTGATTTTTTTTATTTCAGTGGTTAGGCAGTGGGAGCTCCCAAATTTAAAAAGAAAGTCACATAATTTGTGGCAAGTGGAGTTCATATTCTGTTAATTTATTATCATTTCTGTCATCCTGGAGAGCCATTAACAGAGGTAATAAAAGGAGATGTAATTATAGGATCTGAGGCCACTCCAGACACAGCTGCTGTCACTCCACTTGCCATATTTCATTCTGTGCTAGTACTATCATCCTCCTAGTGAGGATAGCACAACAGCTACCCTGGGAGAGCCTTCATCGTCACTCCTCAAGAGAAGTCTTGTCACCCTGCATCAAAGCAAGAGGAAAAGCTGGATGTTGTTCAAAGACAATTAGCATGGGGAGAGGCTGACTAGTGCAGAGGGGGCCTCATACAGAAGGGAACAACTCCACATTGGCTAAGTGTGGGTTTTGAGCTAATGGCTAATAAGGCTATTGAGCTAATAACATTTTCTAAACACTGTTAAATGATGTTTTATTATTATCATAGGATAGTGTGTTTAAGCTTTATCGATTTTATTTGCTAACACTGGAGTACAAGTTTATGTTGATTCTTGGGATTCTGAGGGGGTGGTATGACTAACATCACACAGTTCTTAACTAGTTCCTGTGTGAATAGAAGGCAGTAATATGGGACTTCTGCTCCTTTCTCCATCCTTCTCTGACCAAGAGTTTATGCACACAGGAAGCAATGTCCTGTTTAGTTCAAAATCCTTGGAAGGCAGAAATACAGGGCATGGTTAACTCAGACATGTGGCAGCCTTCTGGCCCTGCCCTGCTCTGCCCCCTTGCTGCCTAACTCAGTATGTTTCATACTTGTTCCAAAACTACAGAGTATTTTGTTCCATCTTTATGAACTGTCTTTTATTATGTTTGGTTTTTTCTTTTTAATCAATAGTGCTCTCTTCTTTAACAATCCTTGAGCCCTCACCTGTGCGCAGTCCTGCTGTAAAATACCACTGCTGGTCTGAACTGTGCTAGGCTGTGGCTGCTACTATGTTGCAGGGCCTTTGATGAGAGATGAAATTACACAAGAGAAATCTGAGATAATAGGAGATATGTCCTGATTTCAGAAGGGAGAGGAAGAGCCCCTTTCACAGTGCAGAAGCAATCTCTCCTATACTCCTGTTCTGGGATAATATCACCAGTCTGTAGGAACTTCGAGCTGAGCGTCCCATGCCCATCCCAGTGCCACAAGCTAGGGAACAAGCAGGGCACTGTGTGCAAACAGCAATAGCCAAGGTTAGAGGAATGTACAATGGCACCTCACTAGAAAGCTGTAGCAGCTAATTGCATTGCATTAAAACTATTCCCCAAGTACTGGGTTAGTAGATCAATCCAGGCTGAGTTCCCTAATCACCACTGTAACCCCACTTGTGATGAATCAGCCCCACACGGATTTCAGCACTACTGATGGGTGTAATCCCTGCAGACGCTGCAGATCTCTTGTAAGAAGGGCAGCACCAAGATTAACCTCTTCTCAGAAACACTGTCCTGAAAAAGTTTCTCCAGACTTCATAGTCCCACCTCATAGTAATTCACATTCCATACAGCCCAGGAAACCACTAGCTCTTGAGTCCCAGGAAAAATACTCCTTCTGGAAAAAGAGAAGTAGTTACCAAAAAGCCAGAAGAGGATCTACAGAAGGAAATAAAAGGCACAAAACTAAACTGTCTGATCACTCTTGATAAGATGCCTCACCAAACAACGAAGAACTTAGAGCCAAGAAGCAAAGCAAGAGAACACAGACCCATAGAGTGGAAGAGAGAGACAATATACAATAAATTCTCTGATCCTGTAGTGGAGCCTGGAATATTCTCCTGACACAAGGAAGGGGGACAGAAGGCAGAAGATAGCTGAAGTGAGCCGTTTATAGCTTTAGTGCACTGTTTATAGTGAATGTCTGAAGCAGTCGTTGGAAAGCAGCCATGTAAACTCCAATGATATCCCCTAAGTTCCCTGGCTAGCATTCTCCACATGCAAATCCAACCTATCTGGTTTTGGTGGGATTGGAAAGTATGTGTGTGTGTGTGTGT